>BTHU01000022.1:57606217-58168717 GCA_036184795.1 Tokudaia tokunoshimensis | reverse complement strand
GACTGGCCTCCTCCTGGTTTCGGTGTTTGCACAACTGGCTTGGAGTCTTGTTCCAGTCTATTCTTATGAACTGACAGACCCTGACTGAGTCATGTACCCCTCCTCTTACCCATTTTCTTATCTATAGGAGGAAAGAAAATGTCTTCATTAGTGCTGAGATTAAGAGATAGTGTATGTTAAAGTACTTTGTCAGGACTTTGTTTGGAGACTCTTTGTCATTTTGGCAACTTTCATCCCCACAGGGTCTTCTTAATTGCATGATTCAATTGGTGTGACATTCACTAGATGAATATGTAGCTCATTCTAATCTCTTCTTTATGGCAGTTTCTCCATCTAGGAGCATTCTTTGTCCCATCTGTGCCATGGGACATGACCACTTTCCAAGTACTGTTTTGAGGATTAAATAAAGTCCTAAATATAAATGTATTTGACACTCCCAGACAGAAAGTACTTATGCAATTAGTGGTCATTACTGTGATTGATAGCCTATTGTGTGTTCTTGCAGAGTTTTCCTTTCAAGGCCCGAGTGTGTTAGCAGCTTTGGGTTTTTGTCTACCGACTCATGTTTTCTGTACTTTCTCCCCAGTGCTGATAATTGAGCCTAAGATCTCCTGAAAGCTAAGCACTTTGTCACTTAGCTGTATCCCTGTGACAGTTCATCTCAATTGTCAACCTGATGAGATCCAGAGTCATCTGGAAGGCATGACTCATGACTCATCTACTGTGGGCGGCACCATTCCTTAGTTGGGATGCTGGAGAAAAAGGAGAAAGTAAGCTGAATGCAAGCAGTCCTATTGCTGTCTGCTTCTTGACTGTAGATGCCAAGTTACCAGCTACTTCAAGCTCCTGCTGCTATGACTTCCTTGCCATAGGGGTCTGTGACCTCAAACTGTGAGTCAGAATAAACCATTCCTTAATTAATTAATTAATTAATTTTTGAGATAGGGTCTCTTTATTCTAAAGCCCTGGCTGTCCTGGAATTCACAGTGTAGACCAGGCTTGCCTTGAACTCACTGAGATCTGCCTACCTCTGCCTCTTGAGTGCTGGGACTAAAGGCATGTGCCATTGCACCTGGTCTTTTCATACTTTGAATGGCAGAAAATTTGCAAACATATGGGCAGGATTATAAAATCTCTGCAGCCAGTGACTGTGACCTCACAGTAGCAGTTTGTCCTGATTAGGATTTCTCCCAAATCTTCCTCAACCTTCTTTACTCAACAGTGGGCCAGCAAATTTGACCTCCTGGGGTTTTGGAGCCAGGACAAATGGTTTGAGGAATACCTCTCTTACTGCCTCGTTTGTTCTCTTTGTCTTTCCATCTATTCGCACCAAGGATCAGTATTCTCTTGCTGACATCCTGGGGACTCTCACCAGTGTCTGCTCTGCCACTAGGGATGCCACCAGCTCTGAGACCTTCTCCATGTCTTCTCTTCCTCCAAGTTCACCTGACCCACCGCAGGCAAGTTCTTTCAAGTACGACTCAGCGTTCAGCAGCTTAATCAATAATTTATAGATAAGACATTAAAAAGTAATGAACACTTAAAACACCGCCCCACCAGAAAATATTTTTGCAGTTCAACTGAGGCTTTCAAAGGCCTCCCTTCTAATCCCTGGTGCACGCTTTTCTGACTACATCAGCCTGCGGTGACTGACTCCTCTCCCTGAACTCCTGCGAAACTTATGGCATTTCAGATTTAATTGTACTTTAATTATTTCATGTGCTACTCTGTTCTCCCTATGGAGATGGTAAATTTCTTGAGGGCAGGAATATATCTAAAATGGAACACTCAGTAATTCTTTTTTTTTTTTTACAATTGATTAATTATGGGCAGAAGTTTATAAACCAAGAAAATGTCATTCTAAGCATGGAGTTACATTCTGAAAACTGACTCCACTTGGTACTAACAACAAAGACCCGTGGGGTTCTGTGTTTATATACTTCTCTGGAGTAACCCCAGTAAATCTGAGTGGAATGATTCTAATCCATTTATTTCCTTTTCATTCCAAGTGGAATAAAAAATAATAAAAAAATAGCGTTAAGAAAATTGTTAGGAGAGCTTTGTATAAATTTATACTCAAAGAGAGAGTTGTGGATTTGTAAATATAATTTATTCACAGTGTCTAGTTATTTCTGATAAACCACTGGATAGCTTAGTTCCAGGAAGTCTAAGCTTAAAATAGATCCTATGAAAGGAAGCGATGCGTAATGGAATTGCATTTTCCTTATTGATTAGATATTTTTAAGATGTGCCTTTTGCTCAAAACCAAAGGACAGAAAATAAAAATACATCCTCTAAAATAGTTAAGTCAGAAAAAAAACCCCACCAAAGATAAAAGAAAAAATAAACTTTTGAATTAGCTAGGCTACCTCATTCTGTAAGGAAATCTCACTGTTGGCAACACAAAGGATAGAATTCTTCAGACATAGAACCCCTCTAATAAGAGGCTATGGAGCTCTAGCTTCCTCACATATTAATGAAGGAAATGTTAATTCCTTACAACTTACAATCATCAGACAGTGTAAGGGAGACCTGTTCTCAGCAGTGACTGTCAATGCATCAAATGACATGTTTTGAAGATTAAGCCTTTAAAAGGCAGGACATTGGACTAAGGATGTAGCCCAGGGCTAGAGTGATTGTTTACCTTGCATATCATCATAGGTTCAAACTACTGACAGAAAACATGGAATGGGCAGGGTATTAGCTCACAAGATCCAGAGGGAAGATACCCTGTAATGCCAAGAAGCAGAGTTTTTCCCACTGGGGCTGTTTGCAGAGTTGGGCTGTGCTCAGTCACACCTTAAGCCAGGCAGGAGGACTCCAGTACAATTTCCCCTTTAGGAATTTAGTGTAGAGAATACAAAGCCATAAGATGAGCAGGTCGGAAAGCAGAAACATGGTCCCATTGCCTTGGCCTTGCTAGTTAGCAGATGTGGGAGTAAGATGTATCACAGACACATAACCCTTTTTAAGACGGAAGCATCTAGGTTCCAGTTTCTGGGAGTGTTGGCACTTAGTATTGGAGGTTCACTGTGGAGTCCTTCCCAGACGGCTAGCAGACAGAACCACCTTGCCTAAACTGCTCTGATGGGAGCAACCTTCCCTGATTTGAAGGCAGAGGGTGGGGGTGTCTCAGTTTGCATTCTGGAGGACCATCCTGGCTCCAGAGATCCTGTGATGATGGCTGATGCTGCCATTTGGATGACACTTCAGCTCATTGCTGCCTTTCTCTTTAGCCCTCTCCTCCCATGACCATTGGTTTTAGTAGTACTCTGCTTACTCCCAAACTCCCTCACACAAGTCTCTACCTCAAATTCTCCCCCTACCCTGGGACACCTAAATGACAACATCTTTTAAATTTTGAATTAGGACTGAGATTATCCGACCATGGAAATTTACCTTAAATTATGGAGACCTGGAGAGCCTAACTGTGGAATGGGACAACACTAACTGACTTTATAGAGAAGGAACTGAGACCCCAAGAGGTTGGAGAGCCTGGGTCAGATGGAGACACTTCAGGATGGGCAGACCAGAAGCCAGGAAGATGAAGCCTAAATCATGTACTTCCCAACACTTCCATGAGGAGTGGCACATATCAACTGAGCAGGTGCCAAAGGACTTGCCCCATTCTCAGAAGTGAGACATGGGAAGGATGCATGTCCCAGTCCCTACTGAGTCACTGGAGTTGTGTGTTGAAGGCAGTCTCTCAGTTCCATGACTGATAATCTTCCTCCAGTTTTTTTCTTTTTTTATATTAACAACATTAGAAAATAGATAATGAATGTCTCAGAGGTGAATGAGGAGCTAGAGAGCCCTCCAGGCTTCTAGAGCTCAGCTGGCCCATAATAGCAACCTCACAAGGCTGGCTACCAGCAGAACAGCAGTGATGTCTTTCTGAACTCAGGAAGTCACAGATGATGAGTGTCCAACACTTCAGGGCTTCCACCATCATTGTTTACTAGGTCATATTTATAAAATGCCTTACAGACACCAAATTCATTTTTCCCAGATATCAGTCACCATCTTATTGCTTTCTTTTAATGAATGAGTCAGAATCCACTCATTTCAGACTCAGCGATGCACGTTGCTACCTTCCATATATCAGAAAAACTTCCCACCTGGACTTCCTAACACAATATTACAGGCAATGTTGGGTCCTGACATCCTCAACCCTCACCTAAAAGAGAGTGTCTATGTCCCTGTGACTTAAACTGATCAGCTAATCTCCATGTCACCATGGTGACTGTCTTGAAGATTACTTTATTTTTAAACACATGACAGTCAATTCCCAATATTGCTTTCCTCTTGATGATTAGTTCTAGGAGGGTCAATAAGAGGGAAAGGCTTCACGATTGTGAGGGAAAAAAAGTCTCTTCTCCCCTCAAATGGGATAATGAAAAGATGGAAGGTACATATTTACCCATTTTGTCTTAATAGACAGCACCCACCTTGCCCTACTGTGTGTGTGTGTGTGTGTCTTTTCATGTATTTGTATGCATGTGCACATACAAGCCAGAGGTTGACACTGGTTGTTTTTCTCTATTGCTCTCCATCTCATTTTTTGAGACAGGGTCTCCTGATGAACCTGGAATTCATCAATTTGGCTAGGCTAGGTAGATAATGAGACAGGGATCCATGACTTTGATGCTCCATCACTGGGGCAACAGATTTGCCTCCTTGTACTTAACTTTTCATAGGTGCTGGAGATCTGAACTCAGGACCTCATGCTTGTAGAGCTGGGTTTACCTTCTGAACCATTTTTCCCAGGTGTTCTCTTAAAGGAACCTAGCATGAGGATAGGGTTTTTTTTTTTTCATTTTCTTTTTCCTGGCTGTGATAGAGATGAAATCCAGAGCCCTTTTTACCACAGGTCTACCATTCAGCTATACAGGAATTCCCACCTAGCCTGAGACTGAAGCTAGGACATAGGATAGAAAGGTTACTATTGGTTTTTGACTTGATGTGATTAAAATCACCTACAAGATAAGTCTCCAGGCACACTTGTACCATGCCTGTGGTGAGTTTTCTTGATTAGCTTAATTGAGGTGGGAAGCCCATTCTACTGTGGCTTGGATCCTTCCTTGGGCTAGGACAATGGACTGTAAAAATGGAGCAAAAGGAGCTAAACTCCTGAATTCGTTTCACTTTCTCCCTCTACCTCCATCTTCTGTATTCAATGTGAAAAGCTTCCTCAAGTCCTGCTGCCACACTGTGTCCATAAGGATAGACTGGAGTCTTGAATTGTGAGTCAAACAAACTCTTCCTTTCTTGCATTGTCAGAGTATTTATTACAGCAAGAGGACAATTACTTAGGACCTAGAAGAAAGGCAGAGAGGAGGTGATTGTGAGCACCACTGCTGCTCTAGGGGAATTTTTTACAGATACATGTTATGCATTCTGTTTGTTTCATGGCATGGTTTCTCACGATGGTTGAGTCCTGCATATGGGTTCCTTATCTGTGAAGTTCTATTTACAATCTAGGAAGAGAAAATTCCAAGCAGAAAATAAAACTTGTGAGAGAGAAAGCCAAGAAGCCCAGCTCAAAGAATGGCCCCAGATGGGTTTTCAGTGATCCTTGTGACTTGCATTGCAGGACACATGTGTTGGTCTTTGTGCACACTATGTGGGTTTATAGTATCTGTGAGTAGGGAGGGCAAAGGCAACACAGCAAATATTTAACATGATAGGAAGGTGGTGAAATATTTGCATCCTAGTGGTACTTAAGAATGAGAGTGGATCCGGGTCAACTCAGATAGCTTGTAAACTCTCGTGGCTAGAGTTTTTTCCTCCTGTTAAATCTCTACCAACTGTCAGAATTTCCATCCTAGAATGTAAAGCCTATTTGTTGAATAGACTTTAAATTTGGAACTACAAAACTCTGGTGGTCACTAGATTTTGTATAATTTCTTTTCTTCTTTTTGAGCTGTATTTTATACTTGAAATTTTCTCTCTCTTACCAGATCTTTTCTACTTACTACCAGCTTCTCAGTCAGTCCCTCTCTGGGCTTTGGGGTTCTATTTCTAAAATCTCAAATCAGTCCCCTTTATTCTACCTCTGTCATCTGACTCTTTATCTGACTTTTCTGTTACTGTCTTGTTCCTTTGGAACTGTGAAAAATTTGTCTTCATTTAACACAGAGAATGGTTTGTAAAAGCAAATAAACAATAAAATGTAATAAAATGTGCCTGCCTGGATTCTGTCAAATTCCTTGTCTCTAAACAGTACACAAAATTAGCAAGTTCTCAGAACCATTTCAGTGAAGGGATGACTGCAGGAAACATGAGTCACTATGCATGGATGGAAAGTGACCTCATGGATAACCTTAGGTCCTCTCTTTTCTGTTCTTCTTTCTCTTCTCCTCCTCCTACTCCTTCTCTTCTCCTCTCCTCTCTTCCCTTCCTTTCCCTTCAGTTTACTCTCCTCCCTTCTTCCCTCTCCCTTATCCCACCCCATCCCTTTACACACACACACACACACACACACACACACACACACACACACACCTCTCTCTCTCTCTCTCTCTCTCTCTCTCTCTCTCTCTCCATGTATTCTCTACTTAGCCTGTGAAATAAGAACACTTGTTCTTTGAGATGGTTCATCTTACTGTCTGCAAGGAGTGATTTGTATTTGTAAAATTGCTTATCTCCCATTATGCTATTTGGGATACTTCAGATTATGTTCACTTAGATCTAAACTGTGTTGTGTTTGCATTTTGTTTCCTTTTACTTCTACCCATCAGTTGTTTCTCTCTAGAAACTGAAGCATGGCCAGCTTTTGGACAGCTTGATAAAGCAGGCTTTTCTAGAATGAGGGAGGGATGTGACTTGGATGAGGTGAGGGTGCCAGGATCCTGGAGGATGTTCTGAATAGTGTGGCTGGGACTTTCTGCCCATAAGCATCACTGCCTGACAATGCCCTTGGGTGGCTGCCAATGATCACTGTGCTGAAAGAGAAAAGGAAATGACACTTCTCTAAGCTGTTCATAAAATTAGTCATAATAAATGTAGAGTTGGGCACTAATCATCTCCTCTACTGTGACCTTATCTTGGCAAATAATTGCCGCTGCTAAGCAAGATGAAAAGGGGTGTCTCATCTCTATCAGGCTAAACAGTAGAATAACAAGGTTACTGACAATGTTTCTTGATCAAGACATTTTGAACGGAAACTGTGTATTTCTGTAAGAGTAAACAATGATTGGATGACTGGAAATGTGTTCTGAGTGTTAGGTTTCTGTCCATTGGCCAGCTGGCATTCAGGAGAACATGCATGGGGTTATCTTTATTTTGTATGACTGTTCTTCAATATACCCAAATCTATGGCTGCTCTTGTTGTGCTGACATCTCTGAGTAACCTTACAGGTGGAGACTTTCTCCAATTTGGTTACGAGCACCTATATGACACCATTAAAATGCAAATTAGATCTATCTGGCTGTTTGAACAATGTTGGAGTTTGTCTTTAATCTGATGCCCACCAAAGAATTTATGCTGGGTGCCCTCGTGGACTCCTCTGCATTTTCTGCATCCCATAGCACTCTATTAGAGGTATCTGCTGTTCCATTCTGTGTCCTATCACCTTAGCAGGGATTTCCACAGAACTGAACCCAATAGGAGATTTACTTATTTATTGTGAGGAATTTTTTTTCAATACTCAAAGAGGCTGAGAAAGCCCATTGCACTGCTTCCTGCAAGCTGAAGATTCAGGAAGGCCATCTGTATAACTCAGTCTAAGCCCAAAGCCTGGGAACTAGGGATGATTGACAGTGGGTATCCAGTCTGAGGTCAACAGAAAATGAAATTTGATTTGTTAGGTCAACTTGTGGAACAGTAGGAAAGAGAACTGAACCCTTTCTCCACTTTGATTTTGTTCAGGCTCTCAGAAGACTAGATGGTGGTCATCCATATGGGGGAAGATGATCTACTGAGTGTACTGGATTCAAATGGTATTCTCATCTGGAAACACTTTCAAAGACCCATCCAAAAATAGCATTTCATCTGTAGCTGGTCAAGCTGACATAGAAAACAAACTATTATATTTAACTACTTAGCTACAGTATTTGAAAGGCAATACTTATCTGATTTATCACCATGCCACCCCCATCCTACTGCTCTTGGGCTTTTATATACCAAAACAGGAATATTAATCATTGAACTCATGTACTGTGGTCATGTGTGGGCTTTGATTTGATTGTCTTAATTCAATTCTTCTTGAAACACCTACTAATATGTGAATAGAGCTGTTCATTAGCTTACCAATAGTAATATAGCAAATGTTTGACTAAGCCACTGCCTCTAGAACCAACTAGGATCTCAACTTCTGTATTTACAGGTGATAAAATATATGTTGTATGCTCCTGGGTTATAAAGGCTATTTATCTCAAAGATACCTTACTCTAGAGAATCCGTAGTGTTTTTCATCAATTTCTACTATTATTTGAATGAGAAAATTTCTAAGATCTCTTGTTAGAATGACTTACATATTCATTTAAATATGAGTATTCAAATGGCCATTCATTTATTTAACAAATATTTGTTGAAGGCAAAGTACATGCCAGGCACTGGCTAATATGATAATATGAAAATAAAGAAAAGAAATATAGTATCTTGGCTCTGATATAGTTTATCTTTAAGTGAATATATCAGGCAGTGATAAAATAAATGTGTTAATACACATGTATGTGAATTACAGCAAACTGTGGTGTTCCCAGGGAAAGGAAAACTGTTGGAAGAGAAGATGCAGTAGAGGAGCCAGTCTAGGGGAAGTGTTTTCTATATATCTTCTAAGGAGAAATTAATGCTACACCAGGGGAGGGGGTAGACTTGGAGGGTAGAGCTGTTTAGGCGATGGAAAAAGCATGAGCCACATCTTGGGTCATGAGGGATCTTGTTAAACCTACACTAATGATTTTTGTTAAGTGAGTGAGCTCAGTTTAAAGCCAAAGCCAAATGTAGCCATGCATAGAGCTATATAGTTATAAAGCTACCAGTCAGGAGACCGAGGCAACAAACTTGGGCTCATGACTTCAGAGAGTCAGAGTCCATGTAGGCTGAGCAATGCACGGTGCAAGAATAGTGTAAGCTACACACAGAGACTTGTATCTTAAAAAAAGAAACCCAAACATCTACCATATATACAAATATATAATTCATATAAAAGTTCTCTGTTTTCTATGTATAAGAATTAAAATAATGTGCCATAATATCCTACAAAATAGTTTTTCCCCTGTGGTGATTTGAATGAGAATAGTTCATATAGGCTCATGTTTGAATACTTGGTTCCCAGTGAATGGAACTATTTGGGAAGGATTACAAAGTAGGGCCTTGTTGGAGGAGGTGTGGCACTGGGGGCTGGATTTGAGTTTTCAAAGGACTTGAGCCATTCCCAGTTATCTCTTTGGCTCCTAGTTGTAATCAAGATGTGGATCAGTCAGCTGTTCTTGTTGCCTTTCTTTGCCCATCCCTGGTAGACTCTAACTGTCTGAAACCATAAGTCTAATAAAGTTCTTTCTTTTATAAGTTGCCTTTTCATGGTGTTCTTCCTCAGCAATAGAAAAGTAAGTAAGACACTTTTTTTGGGGGGTGGGGCAATGTTGGAGATGGAACCCAGGACATTGTACAAGCACTCTGCCACTGAGCAGACCAGTCCTTGTAAAAATATTTTGACATATTTAATATAACATGAATGCTATATATATATATATTTTTATGACTTTTATTATTATATTTTATTGTATAATATAATTTGGTCAATAAAATTAATATTCTATATTTAATAAATTTATATTTTTAACTATTATAAATTTTAGTAAAGTCTCTTTATAGAAAATTATTTTGTACATGTTTTATTACCTTCTTTACATATAATTTTGTAAGCTTTTGCTGCAAACATTCACATCTCTACCTTTCACATTTCTAACATCACATGTAAAATGTGATTGTCTATTTTATCTTCCACCTTGCCCTCTTTTTGGAGACAGATTCACTATATAGACCAGGCTAAACTAAAGTAGTTCCTGCTTTGCTTCCTGAAAGTCAAGATTATGGGTATCTAATCTTTTGATTTTGCCTTTACTAATATAAACCACAGATGTGATATTTTGCTCTCAGCAACAGCTCTGATTTCCTGTTAATTCCTTCCTAGATACAAACCCGTGGGTCTCTTTCACCTAGCCTCTGTGATACCTGACCTTCTTGTCAGTGGTCTAGGAGAACAGGAACTCCCTGTCTGCTTATCTGGGAGCCCTTGAAGGAGTGATAAATGTCAGCTCTTCAGGGTTTTATTTTGAAAGGTTTCTCTCTGTTTTCCTGTCCAGCACTACCTAGGATACCGAAAGATTGGCAACCCCTCAGTCCTGAGCAGAGACAGGAGGACCATGGGGTTCCTGGGGAACAAGTCCACTCACCACCTCATGTTTCCCTCCCAGCTCTTGCCTGTCATGTCTGGAATTCTGCTGTCTTGTTGTTCTGTGCTTTGTTTTTTTCTTTCTTTTTTTTTTTCCCCAATAGCCTGTATGTGGCCTTGCTCTTCCGGTGAGTTTATTCTTCTATCAACTTTCAAATACATGTACCCCTTAGCTGAAATTCCCCAGATTCATTCTTTTCCTAATTTTCACATTGTGCTTGGCCTCCAAGGTCATCTATCACTTAAACACTCCCTCCCACCCTTCACCTCCCCTATTCCTTCCGCCCTCATTCTGCTGCCTTTGGTTAGAGATGTGAGCAATAGCTGACATCATCCCTGGTCGCTCATGCCATCCCTGGCCTTTGATGCATCACTTTAATGACATTGCTGACACCTACACAGTTCTCCTGAAATTCCTCCATTACTCATTCCTTTGGTCAGGGCTCCTAAGGTCCTTTTAAAATTCATAAATGCTCTACAGGAAGGTGGTAAATCCAGCTGTTTTTAAGATATTAGTTTGCTTAATCAACTAGGTTCAGAGAACAGAGCCATGAAGCAATTAATAAAGTGGTTAGGGAAATATGAAGCAAGGACTAAGCAGCCTTGGAATGGGAGAGAACAGAGACTGGAAGTCAGCTCCCTGCAGACATGGTAGGGAGCATGGAGGGGCGCCATTCTACTGCCTTGTCTTTTCCCTGTAAAGATTTATATTGAAGGGATATGGGTAGTCATTCATATGACTTTTGAGGAGCAAATGAAGATGTTTTAAGTATTTAAAACACCTACAGGACTGGGCTAGGGAGATGGTTCAGCGGTTAAGTGTTTGCCACTCAAATATGAGGACCTGAGTTTCAATCCACAGCATAGACATAAAGTCAGGTGTAGTGGTACATATCTGTATGGAGACAGGGGTGTGGAGACAGTAGACAGCTCTCTGCCTAGGGTGTCTAGCTGAAATAGCAAGACCAAGTCCCAAGTTCATTAAGAAAGACTTTGTCTCAAAAATAAGGTGGAGAGTGATAGTTGAAAAGCATCTGATCTTAATCTCGGTCTGGCTTTTGCATATGCATGACTAGACATACCCATACCCCCCCCCATAAGCTTATATGCACATACACATGCACAATTTGCAATATCAACAGCATAAGTGAGAATTTATAGGGGCACTTGAGGGAGGCACCAACGAAGACTCTTTACAAGAATGAATATTGAATTTTGCATTTTCACTTTTGAGTCAAATGAAAAAAATCTTTGGGTCTATGTCTTAGGGCTTATATTGCTGTGACAAAACACCATGAGCACAAGTCAGTTGGGGAGGAGATGGTTTAATATAGCTGATCCTCCTCAGGTCACAGTCCATCATTAAAGGAGACCAGGGGAGGAAATCAAGGCAGGAACCTGGAGGCAAGAACTGAAGCAGAGGTCATGGAGGAATACTACTACTGGTTTGATCTTGCTGGTTTGTTCAATTTGCTTTCTTATACATCCCAGAACCTCCTACCCAGGCATGGAACAATAGGTTGGGCCCTGCTATATCAATCATCAATCAAGAAAATGCCCTATAGATTTACTTAGGCCAATCTTAGGGAGGCATTTTCTCTATTAAGATTTATTCTTCCCAGATGATGCCTTATCTAGTATCAAGTTGATATATAAAAAACTAGCCAGCACAGTCCATCACTGAGGGAAGTCCGGGCAGGAACAAAGGGTAGGAACTAATGTAGAGGCCATGGAAGGGGTGCTGTGCTGCTTACTGCCTTGACCAGCCTGCTTTCTTATACTACACAGGAACACAAGTACAGGGATGACACTGCCTACATAGAGCTGAGCCCTCTCATATAAATCAGGAAAATGGACCAAAACTTGCCAACAGGCCAACCTAGTGGTAACATTCTCTCACATGAGGTTCCCTCTTCCAAAATGATTTTATCTGTGTCGATCTGACATAAAACTAGCCAGCAACACAGTCTATGAAGTTCATTCATATACAGTTGTATGATAAATTTTCAGGTGAAAAAAATTGAATCCTTAGGTCAATATAAAAAAATTGGAATCAAGTGTGACTGGGGTCAGGTTAGGAGCATTGACTTAGTCTTGTCTACAAAAAGCAATTTCCAGAGGAGTAATGCAAAATGGCCTTCAGCTTACACATGTGGCTGTACCCCACCACCCCTTAATTGGAGTTTAAGTACTTTTCCATAGGTTAGTTACCCATGGTCAACTGTGGTCAAGAATATCCCATGGAAAACCTCAACGGCAATAATTCTTGGACTAAAATGTCTGCCACTCTGAGACTCCTTTGAGCACAAATGTTCAAATTACCCTGGCAGTCAATCTGACAGCTTTGATGGCTAAGGGACTTACACAGTGAGGGGTGAGTTGTCTCCTGAGTGGGATGGCGTGGGGAGGTTGAAGACCTCATTGTTCCAGTGCTTCCTGGGCTTTAGCAGGGATGGCTGATGCTAGCCTAATGCTATGACACATGTCTGTGTTATTCATGCTCTTTGTCTCATCAGTGAGGTATTGTATCACCCCTCACTATCACAGGAAGAGGTTGAGTACAGTAAGTCTCTAATCAAGTCTGACAGTGGTGGCTCATATCTGTGATCCCTGAGTTTGGGGTGGGGAGTTGTGAGGTAGGAGGATTATTACCACTGGTTCCATGTCAGCCTGAGCTGCATAGCAAGGCTGTGCCTAAAACAAAACCAAAACTGACAAACAATGACACTATGATAGATCATATTGTTATAATTGTTCTCTTGTGTTAATGGTGTTATCACCAACTGTGTCTAATATATAATGAACTTTGTCACTGGATTGAATGTGTAGGACAAATCATAGTGTATATAGGGTTGAGGACTAATGATGACTTCAGGCATCCATGATGTGTTTCTGTGGATAACAGAGACTGCTGCATTGCCTGGAGAATGACTAGGCATAACAGACACATTGGGATTGGACACAGTTTTGTCAGAAGGCCCACCTGACTGGGATCCTAGCACAGGTCTAAGGACTGAGTGATGGCAGCCACTGAACCATGTCCTGCATGGGAATGTATTCAAGTTCTGCTGCTCTTGCAACTTGGTGTGTGGGACCTTTAGGAAGTATAGCCTAGTCAGAGGTCTTTGTAACATGAGGAATACACTTGAAGGGGATTATGAGACCTCCGGCCTGCTCTGCTCCACTGTATACCATAACCACAATGCACTACCACACTCCCTCCATATTGGGGCCAGCTAGTCATCTGTCAAAATGGAGAGCCAAGTAAATGCCATGCCTTATAAGGTTGATTACATCAAGTATTTGTTCTATTGATGGACACTGGCTAACGTTCTAAGAGGTACTTTGATGTGAAAGACACCATGAGGCTAGAATGAGTAACTCTTGGTGAATTACTTACTGAATGTTGGGAGGAAAAAGAAAAAAAAATCAACATGACTCACAGTTCTCTAAAGCTTTACGACAAAGGGTAATGTGGTTTGTCTGGACCACAAACCCAGCAGAAGGTTGAAGATGGACGTGAGGTGAGTTTGTTTCTTAAGCATTTTGAAGTGTGTTTATCATGGGCCATAGCTGATACCATCCAACTGCTTTGTCACAGTCTCCTGAAGTCAGCCTTGCCAGAACTCCTGTTGTACAAAGGGGGACTCTGAGGCGCAGGGAGATTAAGCAAAGAATAGTGGGGTATGGCATGAAGGGTCAAGGGCTCCTGCTCTTTTCATCTTCCTGATTTTCTCTCTGACACAGTTAAACTTGTCGAGGTTCTGTGTTATAACTGGGACTGCCTCATGGTTGGCAAGTATCGGACAGACGCAAATCTGATTCCACTTCCTGTCTGTTTTTTCTTTCCCATGTGTCTGGATACAAGCACTTCCCGCTGCTTGATGCAGAGTCCCTAGCCCTCTTTCTCGACCATATCCATGTTCATGGCTGCACCTATCATATCTGTCCATCTGATGACTCCAAAGGATTTATCTCGGTCCTTGAAAACCAGTTTCTCTAACCTCTGATAGCACCTCTTCAGCTAGGCCCGAAACATTCCTAACTACGAATCCACCCACAGCCACTCAAACACTCAGGCTTTTATCGAGGATTTGTAATGAGCTAGTGGTATCAATCTGAGATTTGGACATATAGTTTTTTCTCTGCAACAAAAGACAGTTTGGGGTAGAATATCTACAATTCGGATTTCCAGGCCCAGGCAGCCTCTGATATCTATTGACTGACAGAGTCTGTCTGCCAAATGATTTTTATGTCTTACAACTTGCTTTGTCCAATACATTCTACAAGATTTACATTCAGTGAAAAGAAACACGTAATTTAAATTTTGCTTCCTCATTAGCTGTGTGTGTATGTTGCTGGGGTTCAAATCTAGGGTCTTGGTCATAAGTGCTTCATCATGAAACTGTAGTCCCAGTCCTTACTGGCCATGCTTCATGGTCAGTTGCCACATTTGACTACTGCTTGCTATAGTGGATAATTCTGATACAGAATATTTTGGTCATTGCAGAGTGCTCTAACTAAATTAACCCAGCAGCACATCCAAATCAGAATGTCGAAGTGAAGCTTCACATTCCCCTTCCCCACTATCTCATACTAGCATATTAGTTCATCGCTATAGATTTAATTCTGTTCTCCTCAAATTCCTATGTTGAAGCCCTAATTTCAGTGTCATCACATTTGGAGATAGGGACTTTAAGCTAAAAAGAAAAGTTTAAACTATAACTTAAAAGAGATCATAAAGATGGAGCCCTAGCATGATAGAACTGTCTTCTCTGATGAAGAGGAAGGGATACCTCATCTCTCTGTTCATCTCCCGTTTCCCTCCACACACAGAATAAAAGTAATTTGAGAACAAACTGAGAGGGCATCTGACTTGCTTGCTAGAGACAGATGCCTGGTCAGAAGTCACTCAAGATGACACAGTGACCTTGGAATTCTGATCTTCAAAACTGTGAGAAAATATGTTTCTGATGCCTAATCTGGCCTGTGGTATTTTGTTATGGCAGTCAAAGACAGCTAACATGATGGTCTGTAGGAAACTCAGCCATAAAACTCAGGTTTGAGCAAGGATGGCTCCCTCTTTTCATGTTTTCCTTTCCAAATCTAATGTATCTTTTTTTTAAAGAAAAGTTTGCATAGTCTTCCTATCCTTTCTTCTGTTATCTGGAATCTCACATCTGGGATCCTGAGATATCTGGCACACTTTTTCCCACTCTTCCTCCTCTCAGTTTGCTAATTAATCTCACGTTCAGATTGTTTTCATTTATTTTATTGTATTAGCTACTCTTCTACTGCTATGATAAGACACCAAGACCTAAGGCAATTTAAGGAAGAAAGAGTTGATTTTGTCTCAAGGTTACAGAGGGAAAGATTCTGTGATTGTAGGGACAGCATACCACGGGTACGAGCAGGAAGCACTGAAGTTTTCATCCACACCCAGGAAGTAGAGAAAGAAAACAAAGAACGGGGTAAGGCTAGACCTCCGCACCCCCAGTGACATAAAGTTCCAACACCTAAAAGTTCATAACCTCTCTAAACACTAGGATCACTGTCTTAGTTAGGGTTTTACTGCTGGGAACAGTCACCATGACCAAAGCAACTCTTATAAGGACAACATTTAATTGAGGCTGGCTTACAGGTTCAGAGGTTCAGTTTATTATAATCAAGGCAAGAGCATGGCAGCATCCAGGCAGGCATGGTGCAGGAGGAGCTGAGAGTTCTACATCTTCATCTGAAGGCTGTTAGTGGAAGACTGACTTCTAGGCAGTTAGGACAAGGGTCTTAAAGCCCACACCCACAGTGACACACCTATTCCAACAAGGCCACACCAACTCCAACAGGGCCATACCTTCTAATAGTGCCACTCCCTGGGCTGAGCATATACAAACCGTAACAATCACCCATTGGAGTCAAGTGTTCAGGCACATGAACCTTATGTAACCTTTGTCATTCAAACTGCAATAGTCATCTTCTGACAGAGATCTTCAGTACTTTAGATTAATTCTTCAGCCAAGCCCGTATACCCTATGCCTAAATATCTAGCCTGGCACTGTGTAACTTACAACTCAAACTGTGCCTGCCAAACAAACTTATGCCCTGGCTTGTCCAATACTTGGCTGTGAAACTTGGTTTGTTCAGTTGTCCTGTCCCTAAACATTACGCAGTCTCCCCTACACTGAGGTCAATTTCCCATCATCCATCAGGTCTGCACAATCTCACTCAGCTCTAGCACTCAGCAATGGCAACACTGTGAGGATGTAAATTACAATAAAATCAGCAGTGTGCTGGGCTGTTACCATAATCCAGAAACTGAACTAAGCACTTTAATTATCTGACTCTTTTTTTCCCTCACCCAAAACCCCATGCAATCAATAGCATTTGCCAGTGCACCTTTTTAATGGGAAAATGGATGCTCACACTGGTCAGATCCAGGCCAATTCTGACTTCCTTCTGCTTGCCAAACTCTGTCCTCAACCCTCACTTGGAGTTTGGTGTCAGAATGTTTCAAGTATGGATTGGGTTTTACCCAGTGGCCTGGAGGCTTCTTGAGGCAGAGTTCCATGTGTTCCTTCATTTGGGCATCACAAACCATGCTGGTTCTTCTCTCTCCCTGCTTCTCTTCCTAGTCCTAGCTTTTAACTGGCCTCAGTTCCCAAATCTTGGTCCTATCTTTGCTCTTACTGCTCTGCCACTTTGTGTTGGCATCTCACGCCACTACAACACCATTATCGAGTGTCTGAGTGACTGTACATTGAGCCAGGGACAGCTTTCAAAGCACTTCAGACCTGCCAGGCAAGCAGGCCAAACAGCCTCTGGTAGCAGAAAAAACCCCACGCAGGGAAGTGCTGCCAGCACTCAGGGAAGATGAACTCTCCCTTGTGACCATGGCAGAATTAGGGTTCAGAAAAGGTGGGAGAAACACTTGGGGTACAAAATGGAAAAACAGGCATGGTCAGCATATTGGTTACTTTGCTTGCCAGTGTGACAAAATACACGCCAGAAGGAACTTAAGGAGGAAAGATTTCTGTCAGTTTATGGTGTCAGGGATTTCAGTCCATGGTGGTGTGGAAGAGACAGGAGTCCATCTTTGTAGGATGTGGGACAGATAGCCACATCATGAAAGCTGACTCAAAAGTAGAGAGCAGGCTAGAACCATAAGTTGCTATAACCTTCAAGGTCCAATCCCTGAGTCATACTGCCTACAACTCAGACCCGCATCTCAGGGGATCCACAGAATCCTAAACTGGCGTCACCACCTGAGTACCATGAGTTCAAACATGTTAGCCTGTTGGGAGCATTCAGATTCAGACCGTTGGATCTGCATTTGCGCTACTCTGAGAGCAAATTCAGGCCATGATCTCTGAATTGGCTTCAGGAATAATTTAGGGACCCACCAATAGTGTTACAGTTTCTGGGCTATCATGACACTTAATGTTTACCATTGTGCCTTCGTTCCATGCAAGTCTTTTACTAAATAATAAGTTTCTGTACTGGCTGTTTTTGTGTGTCAACTTGACACAGGCTGGAGTTATCACAGAGAGGAAAGGCCTCCATGAGATTCAGCTATAAGGCATTTTCTCAATTACTGATCAAGGAGGGGAGGGCCCCTTGTGGGTGGTGCCATCCCTGGGCTGGTAGTCTTGGGTTCTATAAGAGAGCAGGCTGAGCAAGCCAGGGGAAGCAAGCCAGTAAGAAACATCCCTCCATGGCCTCTGCATCAGCTCCTGCTTCCTGACCTGCCTGAATACCAGCCCTGACTTCCTTTGGTGATGAACAGCAGTGTGGAAGTGTAAGCCGAATAAACTCTTTTCCTCTCCAACTTGCTTCTTGGTCATGATGTTTGTGCAGGAATAGAACCCCTGACTAAGACAGTTTCTAACTACTCTGCTTTATACCACACTGATCACCACAAGAAATGGTTGTAATTTGGGTGTGGATTTTCTCTATTCTTTGTGACTCTCCAGCAGTACCCTGTAAGAAAGCTCTCATTCAATTCTTTGTCTTACCCTTCAGAAGAAGAGGTATTGTTTATGAAAGACTTAGATACAGAAGAGTCAGACACAGGAACTTAGGTACCAAAGTAGTGCAAGGGTCTCCAAGTGAACTTGATAGCACCTACCCAGACCTCTGGCTTATGACCCCTAGAAGCCAACTCATTTCTCTAAGACTTCCGGATGACTCTCGGGTAGATGCTGCTTGGATGGTGAATCAGACAATACTAGGAAGGATTTTCGAGGTTAGTGGGAGTAGAATCTGAGACCACAGATTACCAGTCTTGTTCAGGAGCAGAGAAGACTTCAGAGAGTTTGTTCCTCTTAAAAACATAAACAAGGAGACTTTAGTTAGGCAGGAGGTTATCTTCATGAGATACTCACCAATCTGTTCCCAAAGATAGGACTTTAAGAACAGTAAGTACAGTAGCTCAAGACTTCTGAACAGAGTGTCAAGATGACAGCCATGGTCCACTCCAGATGTGGCATCTCAGAGTCCCCTAAAGATGGGAAAGACTGTTAGATTAAAGCAACCTTAAGGTTTCCTTTGCCCACCATGGAGGAGACAAAGGGAGGGAGCCACATAAAGAAGAAAGGCATAAGCATCACGTCCTTGAGGAGCGGATGGTTGCTGCTTTGCTAGGATGTTTTCTCTAAATAATGTCTTCTTCCTTAGAGTCCCCGAGAAGAGGATGAGGAACGGATGGAAGGACTGTGTGAAGAAGGGATTGGGAGGTGGGGCAGTGATTGGGATGTAAAATGAATAAATAAATTAATGAAAGAATGTATTATTGCTTCCATGGTTGCTCTAATTAAACTCTTGACTATGTCATTTACTGTTGCATCTCATCAGGACCCTTCTCACTCGAGTGCAAGACCAGAGATGAATGTTTGGGTCAAGAGCACAGCACACCGGAGACCAAGGCTTGTTCTTTAATCTCCCTCCCTCCCTCCTTCCCTCCCTCCCTTCCTTCCTTCTCTCTCTCTCCCCCCACCTTTCTTTCTTAGAGATATGTTCTTACTGTAGTCCAGGATAACCTTGAACTCTTTTTCCCTGTTTCAACATCCCAAGTATGTGCCACCATATCATGTAAGAGGTATATTATATTAAATTAACAAAAGGAAATAATTGAATGTGTGAGAGAAACTGTAATGCCAGGGGATAATTAAATGGAGGCAAGCCAGTGTAGAGAAGACTCAAGTGTTAGAACATGCACATGAGCATGACAAGAAACTATAGCTTACGTGTTACTTTAGTTAAAGAAAACAGGTAGCATGTGTTGACTCATGATATTAATCAAGAGGAGTGCTTTTACTCTACATGTGGAGCAGGGGATTGAGCTCAGATCCTCATGCATGTGGGCGAGTTCTCACCACTGAGCTACCTCCCTACTCCCTTAGTTCAATCTTTATTCCTTGAGATTCCACATCTCAAGCTTTATTCTCCCAGAGCTGTCCCAGTCAAGGTTATCCCAGTTTCTAGATACTCTGCCTCAGCATGATCCTATTGTAGTCATTTTTTATATATTAAGGGTGGAAAGCCAAGTCAGCTCCATATCTGATGTCTGGTGCCTGTTTCCTAGTTCATGCCATCATCTCCTTCTAACAGCGTGTGGTGGAAGAGCTAAGTGAGCCCTTTGGAGACTCTTTTTTTTTTTAAAAATTGAAAATAGATATTTTTTTTCTCATATCATGTATTCTGACTACAGTTTCATCCCCTTCTACTCCTTCCACTTCTTCCCTATGCCCCTCCCATCCAGATCCATCTCCTTTCTGTTTCTCAGTAGAAAACAAATAGGTTTCTTTTTTTTTTTTTTTTTTTTTTTTTTTTTTTTTTTTGTCTTTTTTTTTTTTTTTTTAATTTAATTTTATTTTATTTTTTTAATTTACATTCCAAATCACTTCCCCTTTCCCGTTTCCTCCCTCCCCGAAAGTCCCATAAGCCCCCTTCCCTCCCTCTTTTCTCCGTTCAACCCCCTCTCATTACTCTGTCCTGGCGTTCCCCTACATCCAGTCTTTCCAGGACCAGGGGTCTCTCCTTCCATCTTTTTAGAAATCTATTGATATGCTGATTGTGTCTAGGGTATTCTGAGATTCTGGGTCAATATCCCCTTATCAGTGACTTCATACCATGTGTGATCTTTTGTGATTGGGTTACCTCACTAAGGATGATATTTTCAAGTTCTGACCATTTGCCTAGGAATTTCGTGAATTCATTGTTTTTAATTGCAGAGTAGTATTCCATTGTGT
Source organism: Tokudaia tokunoshimensis (assembly GCA_036184795.1). NCBI lineage: Eukaryota > Metazoa > Chordata > Mammalia > Rodentia > Muridae > Tokudaia > Tokudaia tokunoshimensis. Next base: position 58,148,073 of record BTHU01000022.1, on the reverse strand, counting down.
AAATATACCACATCTTCTGAATCCATTCCTCCGTTGAGGGACATCTGGGTTCTTTCCAGCTTCTGGCTATTATAAATAAGGCTGCTATGAATATAGTGGAGCATGTGTCCTTATTGCATGCAGGTAAAGTCTCTGGGTATATGCCCAGGAGTGGTATAGCCGGATCCTCCGGAAGTGTCATGCCCAGTTTTCTGAGGAGCCGCCAGACTGCTTTCCAGAGTGGTTGTACCAGCCTGCAATTCCACCAGCAGTGGAGGAGTGTTCCTCTTTCTCCACATCCTCGCCAACAACTGCTGTCTCCTGTGTTTTTGATCTTAGCCATCCTGACTGGTGTGAGATGGAATCTCAGGGTTGTTTTGATTTGCATTTCCCTAATGACTAAGGATGATGAACATCTCTTTAGGTGCTTCTCAGCCATTAGATATTCTTCAGGTGAGAACTCTTTGTGGAGCTCTGTACCCCATTTTTTAATAGGGTTACTTGCCTCTCTGGAGTTTAACTTCTTGAGTTCTTTGTATATCTTGGATATTAGCCCTCTGTCGGATGTAAGGTTGGTAAAGATCATTTCCCAGTTAGTTGGTTGCCGCTTTGTCTTTTTGACGGTGTCTTTTGCCTTGCAAAAACTTTGTAATTTAATGAGGTCCCATTTGTCTATTCTTGATCTTAGAGTATAAGCTATTGGAGTTCTGTTCAGGAAATTCTCCCCTGTGCCCATATGTTCAAGGTTCTTCCCTAGTTTCCCTTCTATTAGTTTCAGTGTGTCTGGTTTTATGTGGAGATCTTTGATCCACTTAGAATTGAGCTTAGTGCAAGGAGATAAGGATGGGTCAATTTGCATTCTTCTGCATGTTGACCTCCAGCTGAGCCAGCACCATTTGTTGAAAAGGCTATCTTTTTTCCACTGGATGGTTTTAGCTCCTTTGTCAAAGATCAAGTGACCATAGGAGTGTGGATTCATTTCTGGGTCTTCAATTCTGTTCCATTGATCTACATGTCTGTTACTGTACCAATACCATGCAGTTTTTAACACTATTGCTCTGTAGTACAGCTTGAGGTCCGGGATACTGATTCCCCCAGAGGTTCTTTTACTCTTGAGAATAGTTTTAGCTATTCTGGGTTTTCTGTTATTCCAGATGAATTTTTGAATTGCTCTTTCTAACTCTATGAAGAATTGAGTTGGGATTTTGATGGGGATTGCATTGAATCTGTGTATTACTTTTGGTAAGATGCTCATTTTTACTATATTAATCCTGCCAATCCATGAGCATGGCAGATTTTTCCATCTTCCGAGGTCTTCTTCAATTTCTTTCTTCAGAGACTTGAAGTTCTTGTCATACAGATCTTTCACTTGTTTGGTTAGCGTCACGCCAAGATACTTAATATGGTTTGTGGCTATCGTAAAGGGTATTATTTCTCTTACTTCTTTCTCAGCCTGCTTATCCTTTGAGTATAGGAAGGCTTCTGACTTGCTTGAGTTGATTTTATATCCGGCCACTTTGCTGAAGTCGTTTATCAGCTGTAGGAGTTCTCTGGTGGAGTTCTTTGGGTCGCTTATGTATACTATCATATCGTCTGCAAATAGTGATAGTTTGACTTCTTCCTTTCCAATTTGTATCCCTTTGACCTCTTTTTCTTGTCTAATTGCTCTAGCTAGAACTTCAAGTACTATATTGAAAAGATATGGAGAGAGAGGGCAGCCTTGTCTAGTCCCTGATTTTAGTGGGATTGCTTCAAGTTTCTCTCCGTTTAGATTGATGCTGGCTACTGGTTTGCTGTAAATTGCTTTTACTATGTTTAGATATGGGCCTTGAATTCCTGATCTTTCCAAGACCTTTAGCATGAAAGGATGCTGAATTTTGTCAAATGCTTTCTCAGCATCTAATGAGATGACCATGTGGTTTTTTTCTTTGAGATTGTTTATGTAGTGGATTACATTGATGGATTTCCTTATATTGAACCATCCCTGCATCCCTGGGATGAAGCCTACTTGATCGTGGTGAATGATCGTTTTGATGTGTTCTTGGATTCGGTTGGCAAGAATTTTATTGAGTATTTTTGCATCGATATTCATAAGAGAGATTGGCCTGAGATTCTCTTTCTTTGTCGGATCTTTGTGTGCTTTTGGTATTAGTGTAATTGTGGCTTCATAGAACGAGTTGGGTAGTGTTCCTTCTGTTTCTATTTTGTGGAACAGTTTGAAGAGTATTGGTGTTAGGTCTTCTTTGAAGGTCTGATAGAATTCTGCACTAAAACCATCTGGACCTGTGCTTTTTTTGGTTGGAAGACTTCCAATGACAACTTCTATTTCTTCAGGGGTTATAGGACGGTTTAGATGGTCTATTTGATCCTGATTTAATTTTGGTACTTGGTATCTGTCAAGGAAATTGTCCATTTCCTCAAGATTTTCTAGTTGTGTTGAATACAGGTTTTTGTAGTAGGATCTGATGATTTTTTGAATTTCCTCAGTTTCTGTTGTTATCTCTCCCTTTTCGTTTCTGATTTTATTAATTTGGATACTATCTCTGTGCCCTCTGGTTAGTCTGGCTAAGGGCTTATCTATCTTGTTGATTTTCTCAAAGAACCAACTCCTCGTTTTGTTGATTCTTTGTATGGTTTTATTTGTTTCTACTTGATTGATTTCAGCCCTGAGTTTGATGATTTCCTGCCTTCTACTCCTCTTTGGTGTATTTGCTTCTTTTTGTTCCAGGGCTTTCAGGTGTGCCATTAAGCTGTTAGTGTATGCTGTCTCCCGTTTCTTTTTGGCGGCACTCAGGGCTATGAATTTTCCTCTTAGCACTGCTTTCATTGTGTCCCATAAGTTAGGGTATGTTGTGCCTTCATTTTCATTAACTTTCAAAAAGTCTTTGATTTCTTTCTTTATTTCCACCTTGACCAAGTTATCATTGAGTAGAGCATTGTTCAGCCTCCATGTGTACGTGGGTTTTCTTTTGTTTTTGTTGCCATTGAAGACCACCCTTATTCCATAGTGATCTGATAGGAGGCATGGGATTATTTCTATCTTCTTGTATCTGTTGAGGTCTGATTTGTGACCAATTATATGGTCAATTTTGGAGAAGGTACCATGAGGAGCTGAGAAGAAGGTGTATTCTTTAGCTCTAGGATGAAATGTTCTATATATATCAGTTAGTTCCATTTGGTCCAAGGCTTCAATTAGATTCACTGTGTCCCTGTTTAGTTTCTGCTTTCCTGAACGATCCATTTCAGAGAGCGGGGTGTTGAAGTCACCCACTATTATTGTGTGCGGTGCGATGTGTGCTTTGAGTTTTAGTAAAGTTTCTTTTACGAATGAGGGTGCCCTTGCATTTGGAGCATAGATATTCAGGATTGAGAGTTCTTGATGGTGGATTTTTCCCTTGATCAGTATGTAGTGTCCTTCTGTGTCTTTTTTGATGACTTTGGGTTGAAAATCAATTTTATCCGATATTAGGATGGCTACTCCACCTCGTTTCTTGGGGCCATTTGCTTGTAAAATTGTTTTCCAGCCTTTTACTCTGAGGTAGTGTTTGTCTTTGACACTGAGGTGCGTTTCCTGCATGCAGCAAAAAGCTGGGTCCTGTTTACGTATCCAGTCTGCTAGTCTATGTCTTTTAATTGGGGAATTGAGACCATTGATATTAAGAGAGATTAAGGCATAGTGATTATTGCCATCTGCCATTCTTGACGCTATCTTTATGTTTGAGTGGTTATCTACTTTTGGGTTTGATTCAAGAAGGTTATTATCTCATTTTTTCCAGGGTGTTGTTTCTCTCCCTGTATTGGAGGTTTCCACCTATTATCCGTTGCAGGGCTGGATTTGTGGAAAGATATTGTGAAAATTTGGTTTTATCATGGAATATCTTGGTCTCTCCATCTATGGTGATTGAGAGTTTTGCTGGGTATAGTAGTCTAGGCTGGCATTTGTGCTGTCTTAGTGTCTGCATGAGATCTGCCCAGGATCTTCTGGCTTTCATAGTCTCTGGTGAGAAGTCTGATGTGATTCGGATAGGTCTTCCTTTGTATGTTACTTGGCCCTTTTCTCTTACTGCATTTAGTATTCTTTCTTTGTTTAGAACATTCGGTGTTTTGATTATTATGTGACGGGAGGTATTTCTGTTCTGGTCCAGTCTGTTTGGAGTTCTGTAGGCTTCTTGTATGTTCATCGGCATCTCTCTCTTTAAGTTAGGGAAGTTTTCCTCCATAATTTTGTTGAAGATGTTTACTGGCCCTTTAAGTTGCAAATCTTCACTCTCATCTATACCTATAATCCTTAGGTTTGGTCTTCTCATTGTGTCCTGGATTTCCTGGATGTTTTGGGTTACGCGTTTTTTGCATTTTGCATTTTCTTTGACTGTTGAGTCGATGCTTTCTATGGAATCTTCAGCACCTGAGATTCTTTCTTCCATCTCTTGTATTCTATTGTTGATGTTTGCATCTATGACTCCTGATTTCTTCCCAAGGTTTTCTATCTCCAAAGTTGTCTCCCTTTGTGATTTCTTAGTTGTTTCTACTTCCTTTTTTAGTTCCTGGATGGATTTGCTGAGATCCTTCACTTGTTTGTTTGTATTTTCCTGTATTTCTTTAAGGTAATTTTGCATTACCTCTTTCAGGATTTCTTCCTGATGACCCACGTTCTCCTGCATTTCTCTGAGCGATTTTTGTGTTTCCTCCTCATGGGATTCCATCTGTTGATCCATCGTCTCCTGCATTTCTTTAAGCAGTTCTCGTGTTTCCTTTGTAAGGGCATCTAACCGTTGATTCATTTCTTTAAGCAATTTTTGTGTTGCCTCCTTATGGGCATCCGTCTGTTGACCCATATTCTTCTGCATTTCTTTATGCAAATTTTGTGATTCCTTTGTGAGTGCATCTACCCGTTGATTCATCTCGTTAAGCGATTTTTGTGTTGTCTCCTTGTGCGCCTCCATCTTTTGATCCATGTTCTCCCGCATTTCTCTAAGCGATTTTTGTGTTTCCTTTGTAAGGGCTTCTAACCGTTGATTCATGGTCTCCTGTAACTCTTTATGAGATTTATTTGTGTCCTTCTTGTGATCCTCTAATAGCATCATGAGAAGTGATTTTAAATCCAGATCTTGTCTTTCGGGTGTGGTGGGGTATCCAGGACTTGCTGCTGGTCACTGGAGCAAAGATGGCGGAGGGCAGTCTCCGTGGCGCCGCTCACCCTGTGGTCACGATGGCCCGCCGATCTGGCGCCCAGACGACTACAGCGCCAACCCGCCCTCGGGCACAGACGGAAGCCCCAACAGGCCGTGTCCCAAGTGATGTTATATCGGGGGGGAGAGCCTGGGTACCGGTCTCTCCAGCGCAGTCTGCGGGAACAGAGGTCGCGGAAGGGAAGCTGGCGGGCTCCCTCCCTGCGCGGGGTCCCTCCAGCAGGCAGAAGGTCCCACCGCGGAACTGGCGCGCTGGTTACTGCAGATCAGCCCAGCACCTGGGAGCAGGTTACACCCAAGCTGCCTGAAACCGAAGCGATATTATGCCTGTCTGTCTCTGAGCCTGGCGGTCCCAACTACCTGGTCACTGGAGCAAAGATGGCGGAGGGACAAATAGGTTTCTAAGGGATAAAAAAGTAAAATACAATATAATAGGATAAAACAAAAATTAATACATCAGAATAGGACAACTCCCTCCAACAATAGCAAACAAACAAACAAACAAGCAAACAAAACCAAAGAAAAAAAACAAACAGAAGGTTAAGAGCCCAAGAAAAGGCAGAAGAAACATAGATACAAGACCCACTAGTTTGCACACTCAGGAATCTTATAAAAACAAACTGGAAGACCTAATATATATGCAAATAGACTGTAGGGTAAAAAGAGGAAAAAATAAAATAAAAAAATAAAAATAAAATAAAAATAGATAAAAAAGGCCTCGTAGGACATTATGAAACAAAAATCCTCTAAAGATGCTGTTCAGTTCATTTTTGTTTGCCATCTACTGCTGGGCATGCAGCCTACCATTAACAGTTTGTTTCCCTGATGAGACTCCCTTGGAGAAAACTACTGGAAGCTTCATGGAAATGTTCAGTTGGGGCTGTCTCCCTATTATTTGGGAATTTCACTTAGATTACCTATATGTATGTATATATGTATATGTGTGTATGTGTATGTATGTGTATATAAGTGTATATATATATGTGTGTGTATAAGTGTATATATGTATATGCATGTGTGAATGTGTGTGTGCATGTGTATGAAATTTCTATTGCATTAGACTTTTCATCAAATGGCCCTTAATTTTAGCTATCTCTTCCCATATTCTCTCCCTTCCTACTCAATCCTTTCATTCCCATCTCTGCATCATCCACTCATAGCTCTGTATTCTATTACCCTTTTCTAGAGAAGCCTTAGCCTATTGTTCTATACATAACCTCTGTGGTTAACAGCTAATATTCACGTATAAGTGAATACATACCATATTTGTCTTTCTGAGGTTCTTCATTTATGATCTATCACTGCTCCAAAGATCTCCTAACTCCTGAGATAATTACATAAATTCCACATGGGGATTTTGTAGTATCCCACACTTTCAAAGTGTTCCCAAACAGGTGCCCAACTTTATCTGAGTCTGTCAAGTAAGCTGCTTGCTGTTGTCTTGGAGTTGGAACTGAATTACATGGAGGCACACCCCAAGCCTGTGTCAAATGATTTCCAGGCATGCAACATTGACATTGTTCTATGCCTATGATTATACTTTATCTTGTCAGTATTCCCATTGCATTGGGCTAGAAATAGGCATTTTGATATGACATGAATTTGCATTCTTTTGAGTAATAATTCCCTTTTATATAGTCATTGTGAGCTTTTTTTTTTTTTGAGGAGAGGATGTGTGTTCAAGTTTTTTTTGCCTTTTTTTCCTTTGTGTCTACTTTCTTATTTACTATTTTTCCTTTATGTACTTTACTTTTTGTACAAAGATGCAAATTCTTTGTAGATTATAGACGCTGTATATGACTTACTTGGTCACAATCAGTGGTGTCCTTTGATAAACAAAGTCTTTAATTTTAATGTTAAATTTATCCATAATTTCTCTCGTAGTATTCTTTTTTCATCTTGTATTTTCATTTATTTATTTATTTTTAAATTATTCTTTAATCTTTTTTTTTACAGTCCAGACATTATCCCCGTCCCGATCCACTCTCTGATTGTTCCACATCCCACACCTCCTCCCCCCCATTCCTGTCTCCAAGAGGATATTCCCACCCCACCCCCACCCCACTAGACCTCCCCATTCCCTGGGGCCCCAAGTCTCTCAAGGGTTAGGTGCATCTTCTCTGACTGAGTCCAGATCCAGCAGTCCACTACTGTATATGTGTTGGGGGCCTCATATCAGTTGGTGTATGCTGTCAAGTTGGTGGCTGAGTATTCAAGAGATCTCGGGGGTTGTGTTCAGGTTAGTTGAGATTGCTGGTCCTCTCATGGGGTCGCCCTCCTCCTTAGCTTCTTCCATCTTTTTCTTAATTCTACCACAGGGGTCACCAGCTTCTGTCCATTGGTTGGGTGTAAATATCTGCATCTGACTCCTTCAGTTGCTTGTTGGGCCTTTTGGATGACAGTCATGTTAGGCCCCTGTTTGTAAGCACACCATGTGTTTAAGAAGTTGTTTTCTTCTTTATAGTCTTGAAGATTCCAGAAGATTTGATTTTACTGTTCTTATTTAGACAAATGACTTGGAGCTGATTATATGAGCTGGTGTCAAGAACAAATTTTTCCGAAGCATTCCAAATTTAGTTTTTATGAAATAGAACCTAAGACATTGAGATTCTGTGTAGAAAAATGCTCAAGCAGGAATTAAGAGGGAACCGGAGACTTAGGACTGAATGTAGGCAGGTATTAAGGTCCATTGGCAAGAGGAACAGCCCAAACCAATCCAAGGAGAGAGTTGGAGTCAGACAGTCCTTTAGAGGCCGGTCTAAGGACCACTCGACAGATCTGGGCTGCCCTCAGAGAGTGGGCACTCTGAGGGTGAAGTGGTCATCTTCATCTTAGGGGAATTCCCAAGAAGAACGTAGCTCAGAGCTGTTGGCATCCAGTGTTCTCAGTACTGCAGTCCTGAAGAAAGGTGTGTTCTCTGGCTGAGTTCCTCTAAGTACTGGAGTTCTGCAAGGCTGCATAAGTCACAGATCACATGATTGTCCTGACTTTAACGCCCTTCCTTTTCTCTTCTCTTCTTCCTTTGTCAGGCTTTGGGCCCCACACCATAGTGTCTCAATAAGTATAACTTTATCATTCTATTGCTGTCTGGGAGTTTAAGGACACTTTGTGTTTCAAGATAATCATGACTCTGCTTTGTCCCATGCACTTCTATTATTGTGCTTAAATTGAATCTACAGGTTTAATTAGAGAAAAATTGGCATTTTTGCAAAAACAACAGTTTATTTCATTAATGTTGTTATTTCCCCTACTTTGCTTTCTTTGACTCTTAATAAGTAATATTTTATATTTTATTGTAGAATTTTGCCAAAACTTTTCTGTTTCTGAAAGCTGCTCTAAAATTTAAATTTATTTATATTAATATAAATATATACCTAATTTCATGTCTTGCTCTTGCTTGGGTCTGTCAACTTGCACATTAATTTAAATAAGTGGCTTACAGATTTCTTTGGATTGTATCCAAGCACAAAGATGTTGTCATTAAATAATGACAGCATTGTGACTTCTTCTTAATTGCTAATATATTTTCAACTTTTTCCTTACTTTAGGAACAATAATACAATGATTGGTAAATTACCAAATGAGTTGCTATATTAGGTAATGTATATAGCTCAATTTATATAGGCACTATTTGACTTAAGGACAACTAAATTGGTCCGGTCCCTTTCTCATAAACGATACTACAATGAACATCCCTTTTCATGACTGTTTTTGTGCACTTCTGCCAATCATTCTTTTGAATGTGAACTTGGAGGGTTATTTTTTTTTAAATATTCCAGTCACCTACCCATATGTAAAGTAAACCAAACATTTAAAAACAAGCATCGGTTACTGTCAGGCAAAACCACATTTTCTTAGTAACTTCCCTTAAAAGTTATGATAGACCACTGAAACTAATAGAAAGGAAACTAGGGAAAAACCTTAAACATATGGGCACAGGGGAGAATTTCCTGAACAGAACTCCAATAGCTTATGCTCTAAGATCAAGAATAGACAAATGGGACCTCATTAAATTACAAAGTTTTTGCAAGGCAAAAGACACTGTCAAAAAGACAAAGCGGCAACCAACTAACTGGGAAATGATCTTTACCAACCCTACATCTGACAGAGGGCTAATATCCAAGATATACAAAGAACTCAAGAAGTTAAATTCCAGAGAGGCAAGTAACCCTATTAAAAAATGGGGTACAGAGCTAAACAAAGAGTTCTCACCTGAAGAATATCTAATGGCTGAGAAGCACCTAAAGAGATGTTCATCATCCTTAGTCATTAGGGAAATGCAAATCAAAACAACCCTGAGATTCCATCTCACACCAGTCAGAATGGCTAAGATCAAAAACACAGGAGACAGCAGTTGTTGGCGAGGATGTGGAGAAAGAGGAACACTCCTCCACTGCTGGTGGAATTGCAAGCTGGTACAACCACTCTGGAAAGCAGTCTGGTGGTTCCTCAGAAAACTGGGCATGACACTCCCGGAGGATCCGGCTATACCACTCCTGGGCATATACCCAGAGGCTTTACCTGCATGCAATAAGGACACATGCTCCACTATGTTCATAGCAGCCTTATTTATAATAGCCAGAAGCTGGAAAGAACCCAGATGTCCCTCAACGGAGGAATGGATTCAGAAGATGTGGTATATTTACACAATGGAATACTACTCTGCAATTAAAAACAATGAATTCACGAAATTCCTAGGCAAATGGTCAGAACTTGAAAATATCATCCTTAGTGAGGTAACCCAATCACAAAAGAACACACATGGTATGCAGTCACTGATAAGGGGATATTAACCCAGAATCTCGGAATACCCTAGACACAATTCACATATCAATAGATTTCTAAGAAGATGGAAGGAGAGACCCCTGGTCCTGGAAAGACTGGATGTAGGGGAATACCAGGACAGAGAAAAGAGAGGGGGTTGAATGGGGAACAGAGGGAGGGAAGGGGGCTTATGGGACTTTCGGGGAGGGAGGAAACGGGAAAGGGGAAATGATTTGGAATGTAAATTAAAAAAAACAGAAAATAAAATTTAAAAAAAGTTATGATAGAATCAAAACTCTGTAGTTTTGAAATATAAGTCTAGGAAAAAGGGAGTTCAGGTGCAATGGGAGATTAGCTGCTGGAAGGTTCTCGTGACTCCCTGGGATTCCAACAGCCTTATTGTATTTTGAAAAACCTCTCTGCGGTCTCAGAGGGCTCTGTTCTGCTGGAACATTGTTTCAACTGTTTTCTCTTGAAATTGAAAACTGAGATGGGGAGGAAGAAAGAGGGTGAGACAAATAGGTGGAAAAAATAAAGGTCAGGAGACCCAACTTCGTCCACTTCAAGTTGTAATTCACAGTCTCAGAAAGGTGCATGGCAGGTGGGAACCCTCTGCAGAAACCTCCTGGCTCCTCTTCATAAATCTACTCCCAGGGACCCTGATGATTCCCCTAAAGAGTTCCCATGGTTTGATAAGTGACAGCCAAGGGGGTCCTGCTTACTTGTGGTATCCTAGGAGGCAGCAAGGTCTCAGAGAGGAATACATAGGCAGGTAAGATCTTTGTAGGGTTGTCAGTTAAAAATCACAGGGTGAACAGTTAGATTTGAATTGAAATCATTTCCACAAGCAATACTTTGTAAAAATTAATATTATTACATGTTCAATATTGCATTTAAAAGTTAGCTTTTTTTTTTTTTAACAAACCTCAAAATCTTAAATTGCAGGCGCATCAGGATTAGCTTAGAATCCTGTGGCATGGGCTTGACCTGGGCCTGAGTCTCTGCTGGGGCCAGTGTTTCCTCAGTAGTGAATAGTGTGGACAGCCTAGCCTGATCGCTCTGTGAGGCTCCAACAACTGAGATCAATTAGGTACCTTCCAGAGTGGTTGAGACTTAATCCCTTATTTGATTAAGATGAAATACTAAAGTAAATTTAATTTGGCTTCTAGGATATCTAAAAGCCACATTCTTTGTTGAGGTTCTTATTCATGATAATTCAAAACTAAAACCCAAGGTAGGTGTGGTGGCCACACCTATAATCCAGCATGTGGAGGTCTCACATTTGAGTCTAGCTTGGGCTATATAGTGAGGCCCTGACTAAGAAAACAAATTAAGTGCATCTTCTCTGACTGAATCCAGTCCAGGCAGTCCTCTGCTGTATATGTGTTGGGGGCTTCATATCAGCTGCTGTATGCTGCCTGGTTGGTGGCTCAGCGTCTGAGAGATCTCGAGGGTTCAGGTTAGTGGAGATTACTGGCCCTCCCATGGGGTTGCCCTCCTTCTCAGCTTCTTCCAGCCCTTTCTCAATTCAACCACAGGTTGTCTCTGGCTTCTGTCTGTTGGTTGAGTGTAAGTATCTACATCTGACTCTTTCAGCTTCTTGTTTGGCCTCTCAGTGAGAGAATACACAGCTAACCCTTGAGAGGCTTGAGGCCTCAGGGAGTGGGGAGGTCTGGTGTGGTGGGGGTGAGGAGGTGGTGAAGTCCTCTTGGAGACTGAGGGTAAGTGGGGGAAGTGGGATGGGGAGCGTTCTGAGGGCAGATCAGAAGGGTGATGGTGACTGGACTGTGAAAAAAGATTAAATAAAACAACAACAACAACAATAATTAAAAAAAGAAATTTAGAATCTCACATTTTGGGTGTCTAGGAGCACAACTCTCCTTTCCTAGTAGTCAGATCTTAAGAAAAGTTCTGTTTTGACAGCAGGAGGCAAACTCAGGATGCAGATGGTGACGAGTATGAGCTGCATCTGAGAACATCCTCCTGTGGACTTCTACTGCCCTGAAAGGCCTCTGCTCCCTAGTGCTCGGCATGAGCCATACGAAGCTTAGACACACAAGGTGTGATCTTGGCTGGCTTACCCTAACTAGTCACATGCTGCACTCTGACATATCACCTCAAGAGCTGTGACAGCAATGAGAAGAACCAGTCAGTCTGCATGATGAGACGTGTGGCCACAACTATCACCTGTAAATTCAGCCCACCTGAACAGTGCATGCGAAAACAGGCCCCAAGTCACATTCAGAGTCTATTACTTAAGAGCTTCCGGTTGCGCTTGTATGCAACTGTCCAGAGCCTGCTAAGTCTAGCTGGACCACAGGTTGGCAGTGACACATGGTATGTCATCGCTCAATTAGTTTCTTAGCTATTTCCTCTGAGATTGGCATTTAATGGCCTATCACCCACCAAACCAAACCAAACCAAACCAAACCAAACCAAAGTAAACAGCTGAAGGCTGTCAGGAGGAAGGTCTTGGATGTCGAGGCTGGACCACCTCCCTGGGGCTGCCTTCTTCTACTTCCTTGTTTCTCCTTTGTGTTTTATGGAGGTTGTTTACCTTTGTTCCAGGGAGGAAAGAGAATGAATCCATGACCCACAGTTTTATTTTAGTTGCTCAGGTGAAAAGTTTAAAGAATGGAAAAAAATTCTAAAAGAGACATTCAGTAGGTGTGGAACTTAGTTGGTGTACTATATACAGATAGGTGTGTGCATTGCCAGTGGGTGCTTTACACACAGGCTGGTATGTCCATTTTTATTCATCATTTTATTTATTTCTGTTTTAAGATATGTCTTCTTCACTTTTCCCCTATTTATTTATTTACTCATTTTCCATCCAGATCACAGTCCCACTTTAATACCAGATTCCTCCTTTATACTGCTGTTGGCCCAGTGATCTGCCTGATTATGGTTCCAAACCCACCTTCACACAAAGAAGGAGTAGATTTGAAGACTAGAAAGTCCACCTCCTCCCTAGACACTGTAATACAAGACCAACAGACTGGACATAAAAACTTAATCATAATTTGTGGAGAACTCCAAAGTGACTTTTAGTAATTCAGTAATTCAGAAATTACCAGGCAATGTCATTAAGGATTTCCTGGCTCTAAAAAATATACATTTTTAAATTAATATATATTTGCAGCACATAATAGCCTCTTTTATTATCACACGCATACATATATATTCACAAATATGGAAATCTAAGCATATTTGTTGTTTATGTGTGTGAATGTGATAGAGGAGTGACAGTTTGTATTGGAGAACCAGTCAGGGGAATTAGTCCTCAGGGGACTGGACATTTTTTCTCTCTCAGGAGTCATTAATTGCCTGTAGCCTGTCTAGAGCTGGGACCCCATGAGACTCCCCTTTCACTTAGCATGTCTATCAATATTTCTATTGCTCAAATCTTTGTTTTTTTTTCACCCAATAATTACTCTTTCTATGACTTTCATCTTGATTTTAGAGACAAACTTATCGGCAATCACAGAACTGCCATCTGAGGTCTATTTCCCTATGTTTAGGGGATCGTTTCCAACTTGTAAGTTTTACTCTGTATTTAATAATCAGGATAGAAGAAGCTTTTTGTGTATCACACAACGATCTGGAATGATGTTATTCTCATAGCTGGCTTTCTAGCCCGAGTACCTGACTGTGCTTCCTTCTTTCCCAGGACGACAGCTGGTATGCACAGTTTCTTTTTTCTTATTTTGAAGCACTGGGGATCAAACCTGGGGCCTTGCCTGCACACTGAGTCATACCTCCAGCCCCACAGTTCCTGGGTATTTTAAAGAAGAGCCCTGCTGGGAGGGTTTCTCTTGATATCAGAAAGAGGTCGGACCAGGAAACTTTCACTTCCAAGGGAGCACTGAAATCCGCATCCCTGGGAGCATCTTCTGTTAGGAACATTCAAAGTAGTGACAGTGGGAAGTGACCCTTTCTGAGTTCACATCTTAAGTCCTTGTTAGCAGAAGACAGACTAGTACCTGTGCCCTAAAGGAAGAGAATACATACAGAAACTTCTTTCCAAGTTTTTTCCCTTGAGGGAATCAATAAAACACTTGTCAAATATGTAAATCCTTATTATTTTACTATTTTTACCCAGTTTTCAGATACTGTAGCCATGGTAAAATATATTGCTGTGTACATTAGATTAAATCTGTGGTCTTCTCTCATTTCCATATTACTGTTTATCTGTGCTAAAAAATACCCTAGGAAGGTTTCTTCTGGGACCATGCTGCTCTGTCATTGATCAGAACTGACTTTCTGGAGAATTCTGCAGGACCTCTGTGATCTTGCTGTGTGCCCCATGCCGGGAGCTTAGCTGTCCTCAGTGGGGACACAGCTTCTCATTTCCTCGGCCTTCTGTTCAGCGCCTGAGCATCAGATAGAGGACCATGTTGCTCCATTGAGAAAGTGGGTCAGCCAGACGGTCCTGGAGGAGACACGTGGAAGCCCAGAAATAGTGCTCTGGAGATAGACTACCCAAGTTTAGACTCAGGGAAGGAGTTTAGCCCGAGAAAGCAAATTTAAGCTTTGGCTTGAAGTGGACCAGTGTTAGGGACTCAGCAAAGTCTTAGGCACATTGATGATAATTGACAACCACTGTTAATGAAAAAAATCTAGAGCACAGAAGTAAAACATTTCATGATCTCAACACCTCCTTAGAGCCTTGGCAGAGCACACAACCTTCCATGTGTGTATTGCTGGGTTGCAAGGCTGAGTCCTTGCAAGAGGTGAAGACTAGTTACACAGCACATGCAAATTATTTGTCAGGCGTCAAAGTTATTGGGGGAAACAAAAACAAAAATTGCCAGATATTTCTTCTCTTCTCAGTTCATGATCTGAGTTATTTATTTATTTGTTTTAAATGAGCACTTGTAAGTCCACTGCCTGGCACTAAAATTTAGGGCATGTTTATTATTTTCATCCAGCTCATGGTTATCTCTGTGCCAGCATCAGACCTCATCCTACCCAAGAAGTTTAGCATCTCCCTGGCTCCCAAGTGCATATTTCCCAGTCTTCTGTTCTGCTGCATACGCTACAGTTTAAGCATTCCTTCTTGATAAGTGGTTGTGTTGCTTCTAGATTTTATTACTAGAGATGGTATAGCTGATACTCTTGCACTCATCAAAGGAATGTATGAGTTTCTTTTGTATAGACATCAAAAATGGAAGTGACCGGCAACAGAGAAGGTGGATGCTTGATGCTGTAAGATAATGCTAAACTAGTTTCCAGAATAACCACACTAATGCTGTGTCCTACTGGCACTACTAAGGAGACATTGGGCAACCTTAATTGTCTCTAATATATAGTGGGCATTGAAGGACAATATTCACTGCCAGAAAATTCCAACTTGCAATTCTCAACTATACTGCCTTCTGCAAACCATCGTGGTGCCTCCAGAAAAATACCCATCATGCCTTGCTGAGCGTTAATTTGCCATGCTCTTTCTTTACTTTAGTAGCAGCCCAGTATTTTTATCAGTGCTGTCTACATCCTCCAGTGCCTTCTCACAAGACAGAACAGCACTGGATCTTTGTAACTTCTTTCTATCCCTCATTATCTGGTCTTCTATACTCACATGGTCACTTTTCTGTTTCTGGACAGACTAAGCCTCATCCTTTCTATGGCTTGGATAGTCAGTGTCTTCTTCCATGAACTTTATCCTTCAGGGGCTTACTTATGCATCTCTTCCACATCTGGGTATTCTGATAGTTTCTGCTTAACATTCTGAGATATGGCTGTTTTCTAGATAAGTAGATTGTGCCTCCTTATGTCCCCTTCTGATATATGAAGGCCCCTGATTCTCCACCCCTTCACCAGCATTTGTTAGAATCTGCTTTGTTTATTGTAGCTCTTCGTGCAAGTGTGAAGTGAACTCTCACTGTGGTTTTTTATTTTCATCTTCCTGGTGGCTAATGAGGCAGAGTATCTTTTCATGTACAGAGTCATTCACTCACATATAACATAAAGAAAAGTGTTCAAGAGTTGATAATGTTGAAATGTTTTAAGAGAGAGGAAGCATGTGCTTACAGATGTTTTCTCAGTAGATGGAATTAACTACCAACAATACAAACAGATTAGTTTTGTTAGTATGATCTTGTTAGATCTGGAGACTCTAAGGAGGTAATGGAGAAGTGGTAGGGTAGAAAAATTCTTATAAAATCGATTGTTAGCTAAGGGAGACTGGGATTGGGAGATACCGTTTTGGTGTTTTAGAATGTTTTTTGCTGCTATAACTGAATACTGATGATGGGAAAAATCTATCAAAAATAAAGGTTTATCCAATGAGTAGTTGTGAAGACTGGGAATTCAAGATTGCTCCAGCTTGCTAGTAGGAATCTATAGTCATAAGGTGCTTCAGGATGTTACATGAAGACATAGAATGAGGAGTTACCCTGAGTCTCTTCTCGTTTTCCTATATAGACATCAATCATATAAGAAGGCTTCTATCCCATGACCTCATCTGATCCTAACGATGTCCCAAAGACACGTTCTGCAAACATCATTGAATGGGAGACCATGAGGTACTTGTCTCTCCGTGCTCCCAACATTGAATGTGAGACCATGAAGTACTTGTCTTTCCATGTTCCCAACAGAAAGTCCTCTAGACTTATTCATGCTGCCTCTTAAATGTGTGCTCTTCATGGCTGAGAGATTGTATTTGACATTGTATGAACATGACACACATATATCAAGTAAGCCATTCTTAACCATTATTAGTAAATATGAAATATTCCCTCACAGGCTCACATACAGAGAAGGGCCTTTGTAGCCAGATGATGAATTTTGGGGAAGTGATTAGATCCTAGGTGTTCTGTTCCAATCAAAGGATTAATCCCATGATGAAATCATAAAATGTGGTGGAATTGTTGGAACATGGTGAAAAATCAGGATCTAGTTGGAGACTGTTAGGCACCTGGGATCATGAAGGTCATAATTTGTGTCCTTCCTTTTGGTGTCTACCTCTGCTTGAGGTCAATAATGTCTCCCACATGCTGCCAGTACAGGGATGATACTACAGGCCTAGGGACATGGAGTCCCATGACTACAACTGA
Organism: Tokudaia tokunoshimensis; assembly: GCA_036184795.1. Taxonomy (NCBI): domain Eukaryota; kingdom Metazoa; phylum Chordata; class Mammalia; order Rodentia; family Muridae; genus Tokudaia; species Tokudaia tokunoshimensis. Next base: position 58,131,083 of record BTHU01000022.1, on the reverse strand, counting down.
AACCTCTCAAGCAACGGGTCAAGAGGAATCTTTTTAAAAACATTACTTATATCATGTACTTTGCACTGACACATCAACTTTCCTGTGTTTAAGATGGAAAACCAAGCCCCAACTGACCATGATGTCATCGATCATGCTTATGCTCAAGGTGATATGCTGATGGAGGAAACACTGAGCTCTGATTGCAGGTACATTCGGAAGAGCTGCCTCCATCAGTAGCTGAAGCAGACAAAATTGAGCAAAGAAACAATAATCCACTTCCATCTCTCGCTGTCCACAAACTCCTCCCACCATCCACAAGCTCCTCTCACCTTTTACAAATTTATTACTTGTCTTGTAAATGTTTAATGTTTTTGGAACCTTTCTATTGCCTGATGTAAAAAAAGTCAGTCATTGTCTGGGATACTTCTCTCTCTCTCTCTCTCTCTCTCTCTCTCTCTCTCTCTCTCTCTCTCTCTCTCTTTCTCTCTCTCTCTCACCTATCTATTATCTATCATCTATCTATCACCTATCTATCTATCTATCTATCTATCTATCTATCTATCTATCTATCTATCTATCTATCTATCTATCTATCATCTATCTATCTATCTATCTATCTATCTATCTATCTATCTATCTATCTATCTATCATTCTATCTATCTATCTATCTATCTATCTATCTATCTATCTATCTATCTATCTATCTATCTATCTATCTATTATCTGACCTTTCCCTGTACTTTTGAGTGTCAAGTCAGTATCATGGATCATGCTGGTAAAAACTGATGAATGCTTTGCTTTAGTATGTTCAGGTTTTACTACCCAAATACCATGCCCTGCTGACTCCTTCTTCTGTGTGAGAAGGTCTTTAGGGGCCATGAGGGTTACAGACCTGTTAGAGGCAAGTGTAAAGTATAAGGGGAACCGGTACCTGTGGGCTGGAGTGACTCTGCAGTTAGCTGTACTTAGTACTGTTTCTTTCATTCTTCCCTGTTTTAAAACCACACTTTATGGGAGTGTGAGAGGATCCCGAGTCTTGCCCTTCACAGTGAAAAGCAGAGGAGACAACATGGGAAGAGGTGGTAGGAGGAAGCTGGCCGGAGGCAGAGATGGAAGGGCAAGCTGGAGGCAGTGAGAACAAACTGTGAAAATCATAAGCATCCACAGTAAGCTTCCTAAATTGAAAATAGACAAACGAGATATCCTCCTCCTCCTCTCCCCGCATCTTTCTAGCATCTTTATATTCATTAACATTGACTTCCAGCTCTTTCTGTGTGAAAATGCACAGAACATTGTATGCACACCTAATAGTTACTCTTCCCTATTAACTTGACCACATTAAGAAATGCCTAAGGGGTCTGTTAAGCACACTTCTAGGCTTATCTGAGAGCATTTCCAGGGGGCTGTAGATCATTAGGAGTGTGGCCTATTGGATGGTATAAGTGCTTCATAATATGTCATTTTTGACAGGGGGTTAAAGGCTGGGGGTGAGGCCCATTTATAGAAAGTGGCTATATCATGAGAGGGGCCTCTTGTCCCAACTCTCTTCTGTATGCCCATCTCACACTCTTCTGTATGCCCATCTCACGCTCTTCTGTATGCCCATCTCACTCTCTTCTGTAGGCCCATCTTCATTTCCTGGCTGTTGCAACAAGGACTTATCTATTACACCATGCTTCCCCTATTGTGATGGACTGACCTTTCTGAAGTCATAAGTCAAAATAGAACCTTCCTCCTTTAAGTTGTTTATAAAGCACGTTTGTTGGAGTAAGAGAGAGTACACAGAACATAGAGTTTATAATGGTGATAAGTGTGGTGCACAACAGTGGCTCCCACAATGTGGGCCTTGGAGCAGCAGTACCAGAATAACTTAGAAGTACTAGAAGTACTTACTGGCTCTTAGGTTTTACTCCAGGTCCACCAAACCAGCCATCTGGGGAGTGTGTTCTTAAAAGCATTTCAGGTGAGCCCTGAGCTTATTGTCAATTGAGAACCACTGGTCTCAGTGATGAAAAAAGCCTGACACTGGGAGCCAGATGGCTATATTACTTTGGGCAATTCATTTTGCTGTTGTTATTGTTTCCTGCTTGTAATGCCACAGCTCCAAATTCACATTGTTGTAATGAAGATAAAATGGGCTAAATTATGTAAAATCCTTAGGACAATGTTTGGCTACTGTGAGCACCCCATGACTATAATAAGACAATAATGGTATTTTGGGCTGGTTTTATTTGGTCTCAGTTCCTCCCAAAGCTTTGTGTTTCCCAGATCCTTCTTCCAGTATCTTAGGAGGATTTTTCTGTGGCTCAAGACAGTATTGCTCAGCATGCATTTAATGGAGCATTTGCATTAGAAACACTTACATTATTAAAATGCAGGTTCTCAAGTCCTGACAGACTCACAAGATCAGAGTTCTCTAGTGACACTTTTTCATGCGGAAATTTCAAAACCACTAGTCTTAGATCACAAAGGCTGCAATCATCATTTTGCAAATGAGCAAATGAGACCCAAGCATATGATGTAGAGGCTCTCAGCAAGACCAGGCAGAGGCAGCCCGCTTCTCAGTTTGTGTTATATTGAGAGACTGCTGTGTCTCTGTAGTTTTATGTGCTTTATCTGAAAATTTTATTGGGGTCATGCTACTTTATTTACTAAGATTCAGCATTATTTAATTAAAAGTAGCATCTACCTTGTAAATACAGAGTTGTTAAGAACCATGAATTCCTGGAAAATATATTTAGCCATGCTGTTTGTCACTCAGTTGCAACTGTTCAGCTGTAGAAATGTGTCTGCTATGTCACTCCTACTTTACAGAAGAGGTAAAACTCCCAGAGAGCTTGAGTAAATTGTGATGGTCACATGATTAGATAAAGGAAAGACCAATCAGAACTGGGTCTCCCAACTGTCAACCTAACATCTTCATCACTATACCTGACTTTGTAATCCTTGCTTTTAAGAACACCTTAAGACAGGGTTCAAGCATTTAAAAACACTCTGTGATGGTTTGTATATGCTCAGCCCAGGGAGTGGCACTATTAGAAGGTGTGGCCCTGTTGGAGTAGGTGTGATCTTGTTCGAGTAGGTGTGTCACTGTGGGTGTGGGCTTTAAGGCCCTCGTCCTAATTGCCTAGAAGTCAATTTTCCACTAACAGTCTTCAGATGAAGATGTAGAACTCTCAGCCACTCCTGCACCATGCCTGCCTAGATGCTGCCATGCTCTTGCCTTGAAGATAATGGACTGAACCTCTGAACCTGTAAGCCAGCCCCAATTAAATGTTGTCCTTATAAGAAGTTGCCTTGGTCTTGGTGTCTGTTCACAGCAGTAAAACTCTAACTAAGACACACACACACACACACACACACACACACACACACACCTCTCTTGCTCCTGTAAAATTTGACATTAGTTTGTTTTAACCTCCCTTCAATCCTTTTATCAAAAGATACATGAAGTTTACACTTTTCTTTTAAGGATTTATTTTTTAATTATTTTTATTCGTGTGTGTGTGTGTGTATGTGTGTGTGTGTGTGTGTACACATGTTCATGTGCTCATGCATGTCATATGTGTACAGGCACTCATGAATATCAGAAGAGGACATTGGATCCTCTGGAAGACATTGGATTCTCTGGAACTGGAGTTAGATGTGGTTGTGAGCCACCTGACCAGGTTGCTGATAACCAAACTCTAGTCCTCTGGAAGAGTAGCAAGTGCTCTTAACCTCTGAGCTGTGCTTCTAGGCCCTTCTTTCTAAAAATAGTGATGAATCATGAACAGACAATGAGTAACTTGTAATTCCATTATATTTTGCTGTCTTGTCACTGAAAACTTGTTCTTAAACAATTAGATTGGCCTTTCAGGCTGTGATGAAAAAGACTCAGGCTTTTTCTCATTGTGCCTCCAAGTCTGGTATCCATTGTTCAAAAAGTCAAACTCCCACACAGTATTAATATGTGTTCAGACAACTTAATTCTTAATTTTGAGGCGGGTGCAGGAGTAGTTACAAATTATGTGCAAATAACCAGGGTCAGGGTCAGGAAACATTCACACCATACTCATTTATTATCTTAAATATCTTACAAAGTGATTTTCCTTTTGTCTCTATTGATGAGGGTTTTTATACTATATGTGAACTTCAGCCAGTTGCTGAGATTGTCTTCTATTTCTTACCTTGTTATGGAGAGGTTTTGTAGACTTAGTGTTTTCATACCGTACTTTTTAGCAAGGTAAGGTTTTTCTCCTCTTATGCTTCATTTACTACTGTCTAGTTAGTCTTCTGCTTATCTCTTCATACAAGAAGCTACCTGTCTCCATCCTTCCTGCTCTTATCACTTCACAGTGTGTATTTCTCCACGGTCCTCACCACAGTACAGAACTGCCTTGTTTATTTGCCTCTCTGCACCCGCTTGAGCATGACGGCCAGGAAGGCAGATGTTGCACCTGTTTAAATTCAGTACCAGGCTTGATAGTTAGTAGAGGTTCATTTAATGTTTACTGAACTAAAGTAATTTTGTACATTTTGTGAGTTGTTAGGGGTTTTGTCTTCTGCTTTGGGTGTTTTTAAAACTGTGGTTTCTAATGAGAGTTTTGGGGGAATTATTTCCTTCACTAATGGACCCTGAAATGTAGGATTGTTTTTCTATTCAGTCACCTTGACTATTGGTCTATTGAGTGGACCAATTCTAGAGCATGTGGATCTGGATAGTCTTATCTTAATGGGACCCAGATTTTTCTACAATGTTCTGAACTACAATACCGTTTTCTATATCTGTGCTTCATGGTAGTTTCTAGTGTCACGAGACTTATTGAGGCTAGTGTGAGATACCAGGTTCTGTGAATATAAAAGATACATGATATTGAAAGACTTAGCGAGACTATTATATAGATTGTTAGTAATTTTATATTGTGTACTTATTGAAATGATAAAAATGATGCCAGTATATCAGACAAAATCAAATATACTGTTGACAATAATTTTGCATTTTCTTTTAAGCTTTTTTTTCTGTGCTATAATCAAATCTAGAGCCTTGGGCATTTGAGGTAAAGACTTAACAATATCCCCAGCCATTGGATTTTTGAGAGTCTTTGGAGAATAAGTGTTTTGTCTCCATGTATGTATATGCATTTTGTGTGCTCCTGGTACTAGCAAAGATCAGAAGAGGATTCCAGATCCCCTAAACTTTACAGATTGTTGTGAACCACCATGTAGGTGCTGGGAAATGAACCTGTGTTTTTTTTTCTTTTTATTGATTCTTTATAAGTTTCACATCATGCACCACAGTCCTGCTCATCTCCCTGTCCCCTCATATCTGCCCTTCACCATTGCAACCTGTCCCCCCCCCAAAAAAAAAACATACACACATTCACACCACCACAACAATAATAACAGAAATGAAGCACAGACAATATCTCACTGTGAAAGGTGTAGGGTGTCACAGTGTGTCCCACAGTGTATCCCTCTGTCCACACATCTTCACTTGCAAATGTTCCTTGCAATGAGTCATTGCTCTGGTTTGAGATCTTCAGTTTCTGTGACATAAAGTGGAAATTTCTGTTTTGTTTTGTTTTTTTCTTTTTTTGAGACTCAGTTGTGTCATGTGATTATTTTATGGAAACTGTCTTATGAGAAGATTTTATTGTTGAAGCAGATATGTGGGAGGATGTTTTGCTGAGAACAGACATGTGGTGTTTTTCAGGAAGCAGCCCGGAAAAAGGATGTGATGTTTTAGTAGAGGGGATGCTTGAGAGAACATGTGATATTTGGAAAGGATGTAAGTATAACCCAACAGACAGTGGAAGATTCTATGTGGCATTGGTTCACCTTGCCACTCTATGCTGGTCATCATTGGTCTTTGCTGATGCTGGTCTTCACTGATGTCACTTTGTGGTATTTGTTTACCTTGCCACTCTTTGCTGGTCATCATATGTTGTGACTTCATAGAGAAAACCACCACCCAAGAACTTCTGGTGGTGTTCTGACAGCTTCTTGCTGCTTCTGTGGACTTGGATGATTGGAAGAGTCTCATGGTTTCTTCTGGATCGAACTACCACTGCTGATTTTTGTGAACTGAACTGCTGATATCCTGACAACACAGATTGGATTCACTACAAAGAACTATTTCTAAACAGGCCCACATTATCCTTTGTCATATTAACTTTTCCTTTCCACTACATCTGGTAGCTGATGGGCAAGAATAGAGGTTAAAGCATTTAAGTACACCTTTTAAAGTAAAGTTTTGAAAAATATAAGCCTCATCATCAATATTAGATCCTCTTCAGGACTCCTTCTTGTTATTCTATTGTTGCCCTGTGTCATGGAGATCCTGCAGCTTTGGAACAGCAGGATTGGTCATTTCATGTGTTCCAACTATTTATAGAAGATATAAATTTTGGGGTGGGTCAACTCAGAGGTCTAGATCTAGGCCTGGGTGGTAGCTGAGCTGGTCAGCATGCCAGCTCTTCTTTATCTGCACCACTAGGGGAGCTCTCCAGCACTGCTCTGGCTAGGTCACCTAATGCCACCATAAGCAGGTGGCAGGGTCATCTTTCCTGCTATCATGCCCTTGGGGCTGACTCACCCACATCCATGCCTCCAGAGCCAGATCCACTGTGCTGCCAGTCAAGGTGTGGGGCCCATTCTCCCAAGTGCTGCAGCCTATGAGGGACTGGGAGGGCCAGCCCTCCCACTCTCACTCCCTCAGGGCTGGTCTACCTTTGTCTTCACCATCAAGGCCAGCTCCACTTTGTTGCCCAGGCAAGGGGCAGGGCCTACTCTCCTGAGTGCTGCAGTCATTGAGGGGCAGGGCCAGGTCACCTGCTTTCCGACTGCTTCAGGTAGTGAGGGGTGAGGGGGAAGAGGGCACCTGTCCCCAATCCCAGGTAGCCTCACAGCAGAGGTAGAGGGGCCAACTCTCCCTTGATGGCTCACTCACTCCCCCTTATCCAGGCCAGCACTACTGTGCTATCCGGCACTGGGTCTTTTGAAAAAGTACCCAGTGCTCTTAACTGCAGAACCATCTCTTCAGCTCTACATATATTTCTTTAAAACAATGCTAGAGCCAGCGCTCAGGTCTTTTGATTATTCTGGGGCACTAGATTAATTGTATTAAGGAGCAACTAATGATAAATATCTTCCTTTTAAATTAGATACAGAAGAAATGTAAAGAATTTTAAATATGTTTTATAGGTTTTCTAAAACAGTCACTGAGCAAATTACCCTTAAGTTTATTATTTTCTAAGTTTTTTTTATTTACATTCCAAATGATTTCTCCTTTCCCGTTTCAGCCCCCTCTCGCTTCTCTGTCCTGGCGTTCCCCTACATCCAGTCTTTCCAGGACCAGGGGTCTCTCCTTCCATCTTCTTGGAAATCTATTGATATGTGAATTGTGTCTTGGTTATTCCGAGATTCTGGGTTAATATCCCCTTATTAGTGACTGCATACCATGTGTGTTCTTTTGTGATTGGGTTACCTCACTAAGGATGATATTTTCCAGTTCTGACCAAAAATATGGAACGCTTCATGAATTTGCGTGTCATCCTTGCGCAGGGACCATGCTAATCTTCTCTGTATCGTTCCAATTTTAGTATATGTGCTGCCGAAGCGAGCACTACACTCAAGTTTTTATATAGTTAAATAAATGCAAAAACAGAGAATACCATGATAATTCAAGAGAAACTATCTTTAATTATTTCCACATGTAATATAACAGACTAATAAACTGAAATTACTTCTAGTTAGAATAAGAACATATGTTTCAAAGCAGAATTTAAGCAAAAAGTCAGATATTGTGCTGGCTAGGTTGATGTCAACTTCCCACAGGCTATAATTATCAGAGAGGAGGGAAACTCAAATGAGAAAATTCCTCTGTAATATTAGGCTATAGGCAAGCTAGCATTTCCTTAATTAGTAATTGATATGAGAAGGCCCAAACCATTGTGGTGGTGTCATCCCTGGGCTGACTGATGGTCATGGGTTCCGTAATAAAGCAGGCTAAGCAACCCGAGAAGAGGAAGCCAGTAAGCTGTATCCCTCTACGACCTCTGCATCAGCTCCTGCATCAGGTTCCTGCCCTGTTTCATTTCCTTCCTATCTTCATTTGATGATGGATTATGATGTAGACGTATAAGTCAAATAATCTATTTCCTCCAAAATTTGCTTTTGATCATGGTGTTTCATCATAGCAATAGTACTCCTAACTAGGACAGATATGAACACAGAAGCTACTTATAAGTAAATACAAATCAAATAACTATTGTTTGCTTAGTTACAAAAATTTACTTGGAAACCATGTACAACAGCTGAGAAAACTGGTTGCTAAGTCCTATTCCAAAAGCCTTCATCCCTGGCTCACTGAGCAGAACTCTTCACATGAGAAAAGGATAATTAAATTCATCATCCTCTCATTCATCAATTACTAAGGATATAATGAGAGCCTACTATGTGCCAGCAGTGTTCTAGATATTCAGTGTACCACCATGGTTGTGGTGCTTTGTCTCTTACAGCCCAGTACTTAGATATTACTATTACTTGATGTGGGTAGTGCTCCAAAGGTTCCTTCATTAGAAGCTTTGTCCTCAGTGTGGAGGTGTTAGCATGGTAAATCTTTAAGGGGTGAGACCTAGTAGAAGGCAATTGGTTTGTGGGAACTCTGCTCCCACTCGTGGATTTGTACTTCATGCTGAGAGTTAGTAGGGCCTTGTGTGACTAGATGGTCATTTAAAACCCTGTGTAGCCTCCCACTTGATGTTTGACATCTTGCCAATTGACTTCTCTCTCCCTCTTTAATATATTACTGAGCATCATACTGTCTTTCACGTTATCCAGAAGGCTATTACCAGTCGCCCAAATCAGAGACTACCTGATCTTGGACACCCACTGTGCAAAACTAAGAGCTAAACAAACATTTTTTTCTTTACACATCAGTTTATAATGATAGAAACCCAGAGTAGCCTAAGGTATTTTCTTGCTAGAACAAAACGACATAGTACAGTAAGTCTATCTTGGACTGGCATGAGTGATATTTTTGTTAGTTGGGGCCTAAAATAAACTTGGAATTTTCTATATGTGTCTTCTTGAGGAATCCAAAAGTGGAGGCACATTTAGAAAGTGCAGATGCAACAGGGAAACGCCACGGGAAGCTTCCAGTGATACAACTAGGTGGCTTAGGAGCCCTCCCAATTCTTCAAGGAGCTGGTGCATCTCTGGAGCCCTCCCTTGAGTGTGAGTTGTTTTTCATCAATTCCAGTAACTCACTGACAGTGACTTTGTATCCCACACACCACAGATTCACTGTTTCTCGTCCTCATTCTCTCACAGTCTACAGCACGCAATTCTTGGTCATGTCCCCTCTCCACATATCTTTATTGTCAGAACTCCTCTTTCATTCTGGCCCTGAAGAAGAGAATCCTTAAATATGACATTTATTTTTCCTTGAAGCTCAGCCAGTAGATGTCTCCATTACTCTCTCACAGCTAAGTCCATCCTCGGCAAGCCAGGTTTAATCATTTCCTTAACCGACAACAAGGAAGGGAATTTGATAATTTGCCTAAAAAAATGAGCAGATGCTAAGAAGGACACGTTTCCATCCTACGTTCCCTCCTCCCCAGTTTCAGTCAGAAATGAAAACTACTCTTCTCCCTCTTTTCCAGGCAAAAGAAAGGGCTGATTTAACTAAGCAAGCAAGATGCCAACAGCCTCCTCCTCCTCAGTAGTCCAAGTTTCCTTCGCTTTCAGCCACCAAAAGCGCCGCTTTTCCCCTCTTTCCCGCCCACTCCTCGCCACCCCTGCAGGTTTCCGAGTCATCAGGGAACAGGAGTGGGTGAAAGCAGCGCCGCCACCTCCTCCTCCGCCTCCTCAGTGCGCCTCGGGTTCAGCACTGGACAGCTCCCGCCCCAGCCAACAAATGGCAGTCAACTGATTGACAGAGGCGCCGACCAAACAGGGCACAAGACGACTTGAAGCCGCCCTACAAGGGTTTGGTTGCGGCCAAGCTGTCTCTTTAAACTGGTTTCATCTGAGAGCAGGGAGAGGCAGCGGTGTGGTTTGTGGCCAAACCCTAAAGGCTCCAGTTAACCAGCTGCCTGGCTGTCTGGACTCCAGAGACACGAACGTCTTCAAAGAAAACCTTGGTTCCTTGGGACTCGCCGCTGAGCTCCGGCGTGGATCTGTGTACGCGCTTCCAGCTCGGGCGAAGGGGTCGAGGAGGGGCCAGAGCCGGGAGGCGGGAACGACCTGCCAAGGGTGAGATGATGGAGCAGCGTCTTTGGCGGCCACAGTGGCAGCATCAGCAGCATCAGCAGCATCAGCATCAGCTCTTGAACACACCTCAATGAGAGCGGCGGTTGAAGCGGCTGAGCAGAAAGACGTAAGCGGGCTAACTATAGCTGCCGGGGATGTAACCTGTTTGGCTCAAGGCTGCGAGGTGCGTAATCCCGAGCCGACCCATTGTGGAGCGGGGCGCAGCCAGCATTGCCACAGGTGATTTGGTCTGTGACGGCAGCTGAGCCAGCTGGGCCAATTTCAAAACATTCTTATTTTAAAGTCCATCTGGACTGGGCGCCACCTGGAGAAGAAGGAAGCCTCTCCCCAAAAGTCTTACTGGTGATAAATTGAGGACCAAAATTTACAAAGTGACTCCTCCATCTGTGCTAGACAGATGGGAGCCATGGCTTACTCTTTACTCTTCTGCCTCCTGCTCGCTCATCTGGGATTGGGAGAGGTTGGTGCCAGCCTCGACCCTCTGGGACAGCCGGATGCCACTCGAGAGAGGACCCCGAGGGGGAAGCAACACGGTCAGCAGCTGCCGCGAGCCTCTGTCCCGGACCCCTCTATTCCCTGGAGCCGCTCCACCGACGGCACCATCTTGGCACAAAAACTGGCCGAGGAGGTGCCCATGGACGTGGTCTCTTACCTCTACTCTGGGGACTTCCACCAGCTGAAGAGAGCCAACTGCTCAGGCCGCTATGAGTTGGCGGGCCTGCCGGGGAAGTCACCGTCCCTAGCCAGCTCCCATCCTTCCTTGCACGGGGCGCTGGACACTCTGACACACGCCACCAACTTCCTCAACATGATGTTGCAGAGCAATAAGTCTCGGGAGCAGACCGTGCAGGATGACCTACAGTGGTACCAGGCTCTGGTGAGAAGTCTCCTGGAGGGTGAGCCCAGCATCTCCCGGGCGGCCATCACCTTCAGCACCGAGTCGCTGTCCACGCCCGCCCCTCAGGTCTTCCTCCAGGCCACCCGCGAGGAGAGTCGCATCCTGCTGCAGGACCTGTCTTCCTCCGCTCACCACCTGGCCAACGCCACTCTAGAGACCGAGTGGTTCCACGGGCTTCGGCGAAAGTGGAGGCCCCACTTGCACCGCCGCGGCTCCAATCAGGGGCCACGGGGCCTGGGCCACAGCTGGCGGCGCAGGGATGGGCTTGGAGGGGACAGGAGCCACGTCAAGTGGTCTCCACCTTATTTGGAGTGCGAGAATGGGAGTTACAAGCCCGGGTGGTTGGTCACGCTCTCTGCTGCCTTCTACGGGCTTCAACCTAACCTGGTTCCGGAATTCAGGTAGGGAGAGGGTTGGAAAGGGCACAAGTAGAGTCATCCTTTGGTTTTGTAAATGGGCACTCTGGGAAAGCACAATTGTCTGCCAGTGAGACTTTTAGTCTTCAGCCTTGGAACAGAACTTCAGACTAAGTGATGTGGAGGCAAGCTCATGTAGGGAGGGGTGAGAAGTGCCCGGGTCTGTCTGCTTGAGGCACTCATGGAAAGACTTTCACTGGTGTGCAGCTGCAGCGGTCGGAGGGTGGAGGTCGAGGGATGTAGCAATTGGCCCCAGTCCTTCCATAGCACAAGGGGAGAAGGTTAACTGTGGTGTCCCCGAACTTTGGGTCCATCAGACAGAGTCAAGAACACCAGATGTGTGTGTGTGTGTGTGTGTGTGTGTGTGTGTGTGTGTGTGTGTGAGAGAGAGAGAGAGAGAGAGAGAGAGAGAGAGAGAGAGAGAGAGAGAGAGAGAGAGAGAACCACAAGGAGCGAGAATTCCTTGAATCTGCCACTTTGGGGTAGCCTCTGCACACTTCCTGTGAGTGTAGTCTGGAGCACAAGCCTGCTGTTAGTCAGCTACCAGAGTGTGTAATTAAACCTGTGCCATCCCCTGGGCAGTTCTGGCCAGTCAGCTCTGAGTCACGAGCAGCAGAGCCATCTCCAGGATCTAGACTTGGCAGATTGGTCAGAGTATTCCTATTGGCTTCCCTCTTCTAGGCACCGGCTTTCCTTCCTGGTGTCTTTTTCCTCCTGTTCTCTCTTAGGCACATCTGAAGGTTCTCTACTACAGTTGGAGAGGGAGGAATCAGTCTTACCCAAACAGAAAACTGGGCAGAAACTTCAGGAGCTCTCCCTATGGCGTCAGAGGAAAGCTAGCACTCTCAGATTAGAACTGTTGCCCCTCAGCTTTCCGGTGAGGAACTTCTAGAGGTAGCCTTTTAGGAATGGATACAAGGAAGGAACAGAAGGGAGGGAGTGAAAACTGTAGAGAGGGTTTTGGAGAGAACTGAGGTTGATGGGTTGATGGAGCTTTTCCCCAGGGGCCCACTGATGGGAAACTCTCAAAGAACTGGTCAAGGGCTGCAATTGAGTTTTTAAAAAATTATTTAACCTTTTTGGGACTTGGAAGAAGTGAGAGAACTCTCTCTGTCTCTCTCTGGCTCCCTCCCTCTCCCTCTCCCTCTCCCTCTCCCTCTCCCTCTCCCTCTCCCTCTCCCTCTCCCTCTCCCTCTCTCTCTCTCTCTCTCTCTCTCTCTCTCTCTCTCTCTCTCTTGTGTGTGTGTGTGTGTGTGTGTGTGTGTGTGTGTGATATTTTCTTTACTTTAACTTTAGCATTTCAGAGACAGGATACCAATCTGCTGAAACACACCAGGGCAAGCAATGGGTGGGAAAACCTGGAAAGGAAAGTCAGAAGCGTTGCCTTTTTACTGTAGAACTGCCTCGGATGAGTTGCTTAACTTCTGTTGGGCCCTGTGTACTTATCTATCAACTGAGAGGACTGAAGTAGTTTGGCTCTAGAGAATTATACAGCCATAAAATCCTGTAGCCTTTAATGCCCGCAAGCTTGAAAAGGGACAGATGAAGACCCCTTTCTTCTTTGTTTCTATATGACCCCCCCATGTGTATTTATGGTTCTTTTACAGATCCTCTCTTAAACTGCAGCAACTTTCCTACTTTTAGGACAATCTCATTTCCTCCTGGTTCTTGCAGGATCATATTAGTAAGCTCTCAGTTTAGCTTTTAATCTTTGCCACAGTGTGTTTTCAGAAGTGGGCTCAGCAGATGCCACTAGAGCCAATGAACCATGGCCTTCAGATGATCCCTTTTAGAGAGATCTACCCCCTCCCTTCTTTCCCCTCTTTCCTTCCTTCCTTCCTTCCTCCCTCCCTCCCTCCCTCCCTCCCTCCCTCTCTCTCTCTCTCTTTCTTTCTTTCCTCTCTCTCCTTCTCCCCCTCCCTCTTCTCCCTGTTCCCCATCTTTCCCGACCGCCTCTCTCTCACCTTTTGCTTGATGTTAGTCTATGTGCTATATACTTGATGCTAAGCTCCATATTAACTGCTTGGTATGACTATTTTGCCAACTTTTCCCAACAGTTGTCTGAGTTCTGTGTTATTGTTTTCTATATTTTTCTGTAAGGGAATCTGAAACAGAGGGGTTAAATTTTATGACTGATTGCACAGTTATTAAATAAAGGAGTCAAGATGCAAGTTTACCTTATGCTTTTAACTAGTATGCTGTATCATAAAGATGACTTAGTAAACTGGGAAGCTATTTCATATGAATGAGATTATTTCTGAGGGTCAGATGTGGGACAGCGGGAGGTGGGGGGGGGAGAGACCATTTGGATTTAGAACTCTTTCTTTCTTTCTTTCTTTCTTTCTCTCTCTCTCCTCATGTCTCCCTTCTCTGTCTGTCTTCCTCTCTCTGTCCATCTTTTTATTTCTCTCTGACTCTGACCTGTTTTTCCAGTTATCCCCTCTTTCTCTTACATGTTGGAGATGTAAACTGGGCACAACACATGTTAGCCAAGGGTTCTATTATTGACCCACACTACCAGGCCCTAGAATATTTTTTGATTCTAAAATGTATGTTGTTTCAATGTACCCAGTACTTTCAGCCAGTCAAGGTGGAAGGCTGAAGATGCAAAAGGGTCCACGCTTGTGAGAAGGACATATTCCTTGACTGTGCTCAGTAGAAGGCTGTTTCTTTAAATGCTTCTGTATTCACCAATGCTGTTAGCTAAGGTACAAAGCCAGTTGTGTGCCCAGCTATAGAACCTGGTCTGCCTCAGAAGATCCACAAAGAGCAGAATCTATGCCCTTGTGAGCACCACCTGCCCCACAGGTGGCCTCCACCCTTCAAACCTATATTGAAGATGTAAAGAGATGTTCACTGTGGGAACTACAAGAACCATTAAAGGGACCAGGTGTTGTTTCCCAAGGAGACAGAACTAGACAGACGTCACTTATCCAAAAGTCATATATATTGCTTGTGTCAACAACAGAACAGGGCCACAGACTTCCTTTAACAGTTTAGAGAGAGGCATCAGATGTATCTATGGCATGTTTCTACAGCTACATGGGTTGGAATTGGAGTAGAATGGGAACTCCTTTTGCTAAATGTGTAAACATCTTTCTGGTGGTGGCTAGAACTGTCCAGTACTTAGGACTGGAGCAAGATATTGATTGTTGATATATAAAAATAAATAAATATATATAAACATTATATAGCTCAAATATATAATAGTTGGATGCTATATCTGAACCACTGCATTTACTTCTTAGAACTCTTTAGTACTTACAATGTCAGGAAAGTTGAGTAACATATTCAAGCTGTGAGCTGGTCATTAGAGCTCAAATCAAATTTTTATCATCCACCCAGGATGCCTGTTCAGTCTCTGAGTTAACACAATGCTTTCAGCCTCTTCATCTCCTGGTGTTGATTTCTCTCTCTTTTTTTTATCTTTCGTTGGAAGACTGTATTTGCTGGAGTTAATATATTTTCCATGAATAAGTGACATAAGTTTATTCTCTTTGGCCACTAATACAATCAAGTATGTTATGTAATGAGAAGACTGCTATACTAGAGCTAGTACTTTGCTTCTGATCCTGCTTTTGTCTTAAGCTGGGCTGTATGACCTGTCTGGAAACTAGTTTCTGCATCACTAAAATGTAAAATGGGCTTGATGATCTTCACATGCCTCCACATGCCTGGGGTAGTTGTTCCTACATGGCTTATCCAAACAGTGGACACGTGACTTTGGAAACTGGAGAAGTGATATCGCCATGCCATCCATCATCATGTACTCAGACAATTCATGGAAGCATCCAATCAATGCATACAATGCTAGGATTGTAAACTAAGGGAAAGGAAATTCCACTTCAAAATAAGACCAAGTGTGATTTGAGTTTGATATATTTCAGGGCTTCTTCAAGAGAAGACCCAGGATTGAGTTGTTCCACAGATTTCTAACCCCAAAATCTCAGCACGTCGCACACAGACTTTCTGAAGAGTAGAATGTTTTAACATCTTGGGGCTCTCTATCTACTCTCTAAAAAGCCCTATTTTCAATTTACCATTATAATTGTTTATTAACTATCTAGAGGAAGTATTTTCTGTGGTCCCAGAGAATCTTGCCTTTTTCTAGAAAATGTGTTTGGATATAGAAGTGAGTCAAACGGCTAAATAAATTACAAAGTGGATGCTTTTATAATTCTTACTCTCTAGAGTCGGAAGCAGCCCCTCCTCTGCCACACTGATTGTACAGCCTTAACTTCTGTACCAGGAAGTGTTAGTTTTAACTTCATAACGGTTCTGCGGGCTAGATTATGCCTAGGTTTAAAGGCTCCCCTTTCCAGTCTTCAATGACATTTTTTGGTTATATTTTAATGTCCCAGCACGCCTAGAGGTATGTTGTTGATGTCATTTTGTGCCTAGTTGGTCAGAAGCATCAGGGCCCAATCTGTTTTCTTTCTTTAGTTCTGTCTGTTGTGTGAAGGGATATCTGAGCTGAATACAGCACATTGTAATGCTGGAACCCTGGCTGGCAGCTTCAGGGTTGTTTTACATAAGTAGGAAGCTCACTGTTATTGGGGCTATGCTTCAAAGAGTTTGAAGCCAATAGTTATTCAGCATCTCCTCAGTGAGATAATGGCATATGTAGTGGTGAGGCTTGCTTTGTTGGCCTTTTAGTCTTACCAGACTTTTAACTTTTAGTAACAATTCTTTTCCATGTTCAATGTCTACTTCAATGAAGCATTTGTTCATTTAACTAGGGTTTATTCCTATAGGAAAATCTTTGATCTATAGAAATATTTAGGTGGATTGCTATTCCATGAAATACCCCCTCACCTATATCAAATACATAGCATACTGGTCCAGAAACTACAGAAACTTTCAGACTAGGTTAGGAAAGTATGATAAAAGTCTTTCTCATGCCATCTGGCCAAATATTTTATCCACATTATAGGAAAATACCCTAAACACTGAGGAGAACAAATGTCTACCAAGAGACTCAGTGGGAGAAATCAGGCATATCTCATATTTCTGAAGTGCTTCATTTTTAAAATGGAAATAAACATTTCTTTCACCACACGCAATGAGTTTTGGTTATTGATAATTAAACAGTATTCTGTACTGAAGAATATTTTCTCTCTATTTTTGTTTTTTAGTTGACTGGAATAGAATGAAGAGTTTAGCTTTCCAGAAAATACTTGATGCGTCAGCCTATTATGTAGATCAGGGCTTCTTAGTCCTGGAACCATTAAAACTTTGGGACAGATAACTCAATTCTATTGGGTTTGTCTTATTAATTTTTAAGTTTTTAGCAGTATTTCTTGTCTCTACCCACTAGACTGTGGAGCAGACACCCTAAGCTAACAAACTGTCTGTTTGAAAGCCACTGATATAGATGACATATGCCATCCTAAGGTTATGATTTTTTAAATGAGTCAAGGAGTCGTATTATATGTATATACACATAGACACAGGTGTGCATGTATTTGTGAATGGCTATATATGTGCATACAGAGATAGGTAGGTTTCTTTATCCTACACTTCTACTTACTCAATTTGAATATGCAACTATAGGAGAACATGAACTGAAGCTGGGAAATTTGGTCATCAGTTAAGTATCAATTTACACTTATATAATCACAGGGCTCAGACTATCTCACAGATTACATGCAGATTCAGTTGTTAAGTATTGCTTTCTATTTACATGTTTTATGTTCAGCATTTACCATTAAAAGATGTGGTTTGAACAGGTAGTATGTATGTTTATATGAGTGTTTGGGAGAACAGAGGTCTGGGACATATCGGGGAAGGGAGGAGAGAAGGTTAGGGAGATTAAACAACTGGAGATGAGTAAGCAGATGAAAAATGATCAGTACAGACCACGTCACAACGATCAGCACAGGCCACACCAGGATATTGTATGACTGAGAAATTTCAAATTTAGCTGAAACTGAACTATTCTTCCCTTGAAGGTAGTCGAGGAATAGAGTTCCTGGAGATTTCATTATCATAAAAATAAGTTGATCGTGTTTTCATTTCAGAACTTCATTTCAAGAAGTTAGAACTATTATTAGGCTAACACAGAGCTTATCTCATCGAAGAAACATTAGTACCTTAAAATAGTTAGAAAATATTCTGGGCTGGAGCTGCTGCTCAGTGGTAGAGCTGATGCCTCGTATGTTCAAGGACTGATGCTGACCTCCAGCACTGTAATATATATGCTCCTGTAATAGTTTGCCTCCTAAGGGAACTGCTCAGATGGCCTGTGTCCTAGAAGTATGAGGATGCTTTGTGCTTCTTCCTCTTACAGTTGCTTTGCATATTTCAGAGACACGGCATGGAATAGTGTTTAGAGGGAAAGATTGAGGATTATAAGTCTAGGTTTGAATTCAAGAGTTTTCAGTTCACTTCTGTGTGTCATTGGGCAGGTTATACAATCTCCTTTGTGATTCAGTTCCCTGATGTAAAAGGTGTAGGAGGTAGGATATCCTTATTGTTTTTAAGAATGAGCATTCGTCTATCATTATCTATCTATCTATCTATCTATCTATCTATCTATCTATCTATCTATCTATCTATCTATCTATCTATCTATCTATCTATCTGACTATTTATCATCTATCTATCTATCTATCTTATCTTATCTATCTGACTATCTATCTATCTATCTATCTATCTACCTACCTACCTATGTACGTACCTATTTATCATCTATCTAACTATGATCTTTCTATCATCCATATTTAAGAATTTCTGTGTGTATTACTGTTCATTTTAAAAATAATATTTTAGTTAATATATGCACCTTTTAGAGCTATAGAAAATATATGATGGTAAGCAAATCCTGACATCACTGACTTTTATTTTTTGAGAATGGGGATACATAGTTAACAAATGAACAAAATTAAAATTAAAACTCTTGATGGAAACAAGTGACACAGGAAAACAGTTCCCTTCCATAGAGTAGGGCATATTATACATTGTACCACCGGCTCCCTGACGCAAAGGAAATGAATAGTTAAGAATGTCTGTACAGAAGATTTGGATCCCTGAGAAAAGGGCAAGGATAAAGTCTTTTTGAAGAGATGAGCGTAACTGAGAAGTAAAGGATGGAAGGAGATGTGGCCATGCTGCATAAAAGAAGCACTAACTCTTAGTGTCATTTGCCCAAGAGCAGGTCTGACTTCTCCAGAAGAGTTTTGGTATCTTCTGTCCTAATCTAAGAGAGTCCAATCTAAGATGCAGTCCTGAACAAAGGTCATACTCTTTATATATGAACATCATAGGAAATACGGTAACAAGAAGCGAGGAACTTTTGTCCTAACCAGTCTTTCATAGGAATCTCCTGAGAAAATTAGTTTTTGATGTTATTGACTCAGAACAGCATACAAAGCCACAATAGCTTTTATAACTCTAGACATGTATATTGCTTCCAACAAGGGTGGGTTCAGAGGTATTGCTCTCAACATCTTGCTTCTTCCAGAGAATGGTCTTAGATTTGAACACCACCCCTGTCCTCTTATGTTGTTTTGTGTCAGAGGCAATGAATGGTTCTACAAAGGAAAAAATAAGAAACATGGAGAAATCAAAGCTGTGTATTCAGCTGAGCTTGTAACCAGGAATTACATTGGAAGTCTGCAGCACAGTGAGATTGATTACAATGTTTTGCTTTGAAGTCAGTTAAATCTGAACAGCTTGAATATATAGTATGTGAGCAGAATGAACACATAGTTATACATGACCTCAAAGCACATTTGGGTTGGATGAAAGTTGGATCTGTAAAGACAAGCCTTTAACAGCCTTTCTCAGAAAAACACAACACAACACAACAACAACAACAACAAACATTCCCACAAGGATCTAGTCTTGGTCCATGAATTTCCAGAGGGAAAGAGTATCAACAGCAAAGGCCCTCAGACAGGACTGAGCAGAAAGTGCTCAAAGAAGAGAAGGAGAGATAATGTTGCTGGTCTGTAGGCAGGTGGATAACATGGCACAAGATGGTGTAAGGTACATAGAAATTGCTCATGAAGGATTCCAGTGTGGTATTGATACACAGTGAAGTATATCTCCCTTAGACCTGGGAGCTTGGGTTTTCTATTTTCTCCAATAAAACTGCAGTGAGAAATTTAAGCTGCTTCTGTGTGCCCTATTCTTGAATGTGATTGTGGGCATCAAACAATTTGAAATGTAGGGGAAGTACAGATTAAAAATCTAGAATTACTTTTAAAACATTGTTTGGCACATTTGTTGCTTCCAGTCTCAAACCTGTAAGATAAAATACTTCTTTTCAGACAGAGAACCAGAGGACAAAAGGAGAAGTCCAGAAAGGAGATCCAGGTCCAGGCTGGGATGATGTCATACAGGTCCCTGCCCTCCTAGCTGGCCAGTCTGGTCACTTGGTTGACTTCTGAGGTGAGGTCTAAGACACTGAGGTCAGAGACTGCTTATAGAAGAGTCAATACGATGCAGGGAGCCTTGAAGTGAGACCATGAGCCTTTAAAACATGGATTTGGAGAAGGTAGTGTCTGCATGATGGGAAAAGAGTTGTAGGTAGACATGTTTATAATGGTTGACTAGTGAAATCAGGGTTCCTCCTTGGGGGTGTGTGTGTCTTAGTTTCCTTAATAAAACATTTTAACTTAAATGAACTTAAATGGAAGCTCAAAGACAATTTCATTTGAGCTT
This sequence comes from Tokudaia tokunoshimensis, assembly GCA_036184795.1. Classification (NCBI taxonomy): domain Eukaryota; kingdom Metazoa; phylum Chordata; class Mammalia; order Rodentia; family Muridae; genus Tokudaia; species Tokudaia tokunoshimensis. The sequence continues at coordinate 58,110,862 of BTHU01000022.1, read as the reverse complement.
AAAAGAAAACCCTCAGGTCAGGCAAACTGCTAATTTCAACATTGACCTGGATGAGAAGAGAAGAAGGAAGAAAAGCCAACAACAATAACATGCTGTGTAAGTTACTGCATGGCAAAGGGTAGCTGTACGGTGAGGAGAATCTTAGAGAAAAAACATGGAAGCTCAAACTATTAGAAAGAAGCATATTTAAGTTCTAGCCAACATTCAAAAGAAAAAGACAGGACAAAGAAAAGAGAATAGTTGTATCTTTTTGAGTTAGAACTCAGAAACATGGGCACACCCAACATACCCTATGGTAACCTTATGTGGCTTGACAGACTGCATTGGGCAGTGGTAATTTTGGGAAGGAAAAGTATAGTATCTTATTAAAGGAATAATTGTTCTGCCCATCTCTTTAACATGACTTAACATGAACACCCTTCCTAAGGATGTTCCTTCCTGTGGACTGATTCCTTAGCCAAATTATTGCCTGTCCAACTGGAATGTTAGGTCTCCACCCTGAGCAGAAATTCTATTTTCTTGACCAGAAGTTTTCCCTTAACTGGACTTTACTGCTATTTGAACATAATAACTATTAATAGAAGACTGAAATAGTAGGTTTTAGCAGTGAACCCTCATTATTAGTTTTTCTATTGTGGTCAACTGGGTTAACTTCTTCGTACTTCCCCTTTGCCCTCTCCATTGTTTTATTAACTATATATTTAAAGTATTTTCAAGTGGTTACTTTGAATTTTGCATCTATAATCCTCTGTTGTTCACTTTTCTTCCTTTGCCCTCTTACTCTTGTTCATTCTAATATTTTTATATAATTAACATGGTTCTTTTACCTCTTCCTATTGACCCGCCCATCTTCTTCCCAAGGATATTTGCCTTACTTTTATGTCTTTTTTTGTGTGTGTACAGGTCTTATGCAAATAACCAACTAACCAACCAAGGCTGTTGTGTGTTCATGACTGTGATGACCATGTCATATCTAGAGGATAGCATTTTGCAGGACTCTTTCTCTCCTTCAGCTCTTACAGTCTTTCTGCCCTAGACTCCCGCATGCTTCCTGACCTCGGGGAAAGGGCACAGATGTCCTGCTTAGGGCTGTGTACTGAACAGCCACTTTGCCTTCCACTTTGACCAGCTGTGAGTGTCTACGTTACCCATTGCTTATCACAGAAAAAGTGTTTCCATGATCAAGGCTGGGAACATGGGACAGCATTTTTTTTCCTATTTTTTTTAAAGTATGCTTTTTATTGGATATTTTCATTTTTTAAAAATTATTTTTATATACTCCATATTTTATTCCCTATCCCGCCAACCCCTGTCCACCCTCTGACTGTTCCATATCCCATACATCCTCTCCTCCTCCTTTCTCCAGGTGGATGTCCATATCCCCTACCCTACCTAACCTCTAAACTCCCTGGGGCATCCAGTCTCTTGAGGGCTAGGTTAGGTGCATCATCTCTCTCTTGAGGGTTAGGTGCATCATCTCTAGATGAACACAGACCCGGCAGTCCTTTATTGTATATGTGCTAGGGGCCTCATATCAGCTGGTGTATGCTGCCTGTTTGGTGGTCCAATGTTTTAGAGATCCCAGGAGTCCAGATTAATTGAGACTGCTGGTCCTCCTACAGGGTTGCCCTCAGCTTCATTCAGCCTTCCCTAATTCAACAGCAGGGGTCAGCTGCTTCTGTCCATTGATTGGATGCAAATATCTGTATCTGACTCTTTCAGCTGCTTTTTGAGTCTTCCGGAGTGCTGTCACGCTAGGTCCTTTTTTTGTGAGTGCTCCATAGCCTCAGTAATAGTGTTAGGCCTTGGTATCTCACCTTGTGCTGGATCCCACTTTGAACCTGTCGCTAGACCTTCTTTTCCTCAGGCTCCTCTCAATTTCCATCCCTGTAATTCTTTCAGACAGGAACAATTATGGGTCAGAGTTATGGCTGTGGGATGACCCCCCTTTTCCTCATTTGAAGCCCTGTCTTCCTGCTGGAGGTGGGCTCTATAAGTTCCTTCTCCCTACTGTCAGATATTTCATCAAGATCTCTCCTTTTTAGTCCTGTGTGTTTCACCTCCCAGGTCTCTGGTGTATTCTGGAGGGTCCCCCAACCTTCTATCTCCTGAGGTTGCCTGTTTCCATTCTTTCTGCTGGCCCCCAGGGCTTCAGTCCTTTTCCCTCACCCAATAACAGATCATATTTCCTTCTCTACTCACTCCCTCCTGTCCACTTTTGCTCCCAGGTCCCTCCCTCCCTCCCCACTTGTGATTGCTTTCTTCTCCCTCCCAAGTGGGACTAAGGCATCCTCACCTGGGCACTTCAGCTTGTTGAACTTTTGGAGTTCTGTGGACTGTATCTTGGGTACTCTTTCTTTTTAACATCCACTTTTTAGTGAGAACATACCATACTTGTCCTTTTGGGTCTGAGTTACCTCACTCAGGATGATACTTTCCGGTTCCATCCTTTTGCCTGCAAAACTCAGGATGTCCTCATTCTTAATAGCTGAGTAGTATTCCATTGTGTAAATGAACCACATTTTCTGTATCCATTCTTCTGTTGTGGGACATCTAGGTTGTTTCCAGCCTCTGGCTATCACAAATTAGACTGCTATGAACATAGTGGAACATGTGCCCCTGTGGCATGGTGTGGCATTTTTTGGGTATAATAGTGGTATAGCTGGATCTTCAGGAAGATCTATTTCCAATTTTCTGAGGAACCTCCAGATTGATTTCCAGAGTGGTTGTACCAGTTTGCAATCCTACCAGCAATGGAGGAGTGTTCTTTTTCCACATCCTCTCCAACATGTATTGTCACCTGAGGTTTTGATCTTAGCCATTCTGATCGGCATAAGGTGGAATCTCAGGGTCGTTTTGATTTTCATTTCTCTGATCACTAAGGACTTTGAACATTTTCTTAGGTGCTTCTCAGCCATTCGAGATTCTTCAGTTGTGAAATCTGTGTTTAGTTCTATACCCCAGTTTTTGATTGGGTTGTTTTGTATTTTGGTGATTAGCTTCTTGAGGTTTTTTTTTAAATAAATTTTTGATATTAGCCCTCTAATGTGAAGATTTTTTTTCCAGTTCTATAGGTTGCCAATTTGTCTTATTGACTATGCTTTATAGAGGCTTTCCAGTTTCATGAGATCCCATTTATCAATTCTTGATCATAGATCATGAGCCATTGGAGTTCTGTTTAGGAAGTTTTCCCCTGTGCCAATGAGTTCAAGACTCTTTCCCACTTTCTCTTCCATTAGATTCAGTGTATCTGGTTTTATGTTGAGGTCCTTGATCCACTTGGACTTGAGCTTTGTACAAGGTGACAAATATGGGTCTATTTTCATTTTTCTACATATAGACAGCCAGTTAGACCAGCACCATTTATTGAAGATGCTTTCCTTTTTCCATTGTATATTTTTGGCTTCTTTGTCAAAGATTGAGTGTCCATCGTGTGTGGTTTTATTTCTAGGCCTTCAATTCTATTCCGTTGATCAACGTGTGTGTCTCTGTACCAATACTATGCAGTTTTTATCACTACTGCTCTGTAGTAAAGCTTGAGGTCAGGGATGGTGATTCCCCCAGAAGTTCTTTTATTGTTAAGAACTGTGTTTGCTCTTCTGGGTTTTTTGCCTTTCCAGATGAATTTGAGAATTGCTTTTTCCATGCCTATGAAGAATTGTGTTGGGATTTTGATGGGGATTGCACTGACCTATAGATTGCCTTTGGTAGGATAGCCATTTTTACTATGTTAATTCTGCCAATCAATGAACAAGGAAGATATCTCCATTTTCTGAGATCTTCTTTGATTTCTTTCTTGAGAGACTTGAAGTTATTGTCATATAGATTTTTCACTTGTTTTGTTAGAGTTACCCTAAGATGTTTTATATTATTTGTGGCTATTGTGAAGGGAGTTGTTTCCCTAATTTCTTTCTCAGCCTGTTGTCATTTGCATAAAGGAAAGCTAATGATTTATTTGAGTTAATTTTATATTTGGCCACTTTGCTGAAGTTGTTTATCAGCTGGAGAAGTTGATAAAGGTATCACTATTTGCAAATGATATGATAGTATACATAAGGGCCTTAAAAATTTTTACTATTTTCATAATAAATCATTGCGTGCTTCGGTTTGTTATGTCTAGGAATTGAAATTTGCATTTAAAGAGTAATCTAAATTTTAAGTTCTAGTGCATCATCATTTTCTGAGACAATGCGCTGAAAATTATGCTACATTTAGCTTATATGAACCTGTATCAAGACTTCTTCCTCTGGAAACACATCATGCAACCCTGGCAAATCTTGACCTCAGGATCTTCTTGCCTCAGCCACCCAAGTGCTGGGGTTATCAGTCTATGCCATTAAGCCTAGGCATTGCTTAATTTGCCTTCTTTTGCAGAGTAAAGTGACAAAAAGAATTATGTGACTCTTTCTAACGGAATCTAGCCTCTCGAGTCCTTTTGTTACAGGAAACTCATGCTTGCATTGATGGAAGTCTTACTTTAGATCTTCTGAACAGTGATTGTCATGGGAATCCTTTCAAAATATTGACCTTTTGGTTTTGACCTGGAACTATCTATTATTTCTGTATTTCTCCCCCATATTTTCAAACACCTTTTCCCCCAGGATGGATATGTGGAAGGCAAGATTTCTAAATCTTTCTATGCCTGAAACTGTCATTGTCTTCATGCATGTAAGATTAACAGGATATAGAAATAGAGGCTCAAAGTCTCTTTGTGTTCCAAATTTAAAGGCATTGTTACAGTCCTTTTTATATCCACCACTCTCACTAAAAGCTCTCACTAACTTAGCATATTGTACTGTATAGTTAGTATTTACTTTTCTCTCAGGCAAACCTTTACGATCTCTTCCCTAAAACCAGAATATTCATTCTATGTGCTCAGATATGGTTTTTCTCATGCATGGACATGACTCGGTGGTCCTGCTCACAGTGTGACCTGCTGTCAGTTTCCTCTTCCTGGAACTCCCATCACTCGTTGAATATTTGGCCTTCTGGACTCATTTCAGTGTTTCCTGTATTATCTTCATTTACTTGTTTTTAAAATTAGGCTAAAATTAGCTTACATTTCCTCATGGTATTTTCATGATAGTTGTGTTATTGGTTCTTCTATGACTGACCTTCTGGCTTTTCTCTCCCATTGCTTGTCCATTTTGCTTTCAAAATTCAACTTTTCTCTTCCATGTTAATGCCTCATATGCCCTATTGTCTTCCCTACCTCAGGCATGTCCTTTCCTGGATCCTGTTCTAGTCTTCTGGTATTGGCTGCTTTTATACACTTCTATCTGTACATACTGACCAATGAGAAACTAGAATCTACATAGAAGAGAAAACGTGATATTTGTGGGTTTTTTTTTTTTGTTTTCTTTTCTTTGCATTGTGGTGTTTGTTACAACAGAAATCAACCCAAAAGACAGTCTGTTGTACATGTAAACAAAATATCTATCCAACTATAATTTGACATACCAAAACACTGGTAACTATCATCTGTATCAACAATAATTGATTATGTTTTAAAATAGTAAGTGTCCAAAAAGCCACCAAACACAAAGACTGTAAATAAGGCAATGGAATGTTAGTTTTCTTTTTCTTTTTTTTGGACAGCATGTTTGCAGCCCAGGCTAGTCTTGAGCCTAGTAATTTTCCTAGTTCAGCCTCTCAAAGTGTTAAGAAGTGAGAGTCCTGTGAGTCACCATGCCCAGCTTGATCAATTCTAAATTTTAAGTACCAGAAAAACCCAAAATTAACATTTTTCATTTATAACTAATAAAGATAAGAGGTTTTAGTTTGATTCAAACCTAGTAAGGGGGTAGAAGACAAGCATCCACTAAATCAAGTATAATGATCACAGAAAAACTAGATACATCACTATAAACAAGAACACATAGAAGCAGTTAAAGGTCTCCTGTTCTTTTAGGGATATATGAGTCGGCTTTCTACATCTAAAGATGTAGCAATTCTGAGCCCTAAGATCACATGAATGTGTTGCTACGAAGCCAGTCAAGTACAATGGCTCTAAGGATACTCACACAGTTTGGGTAGAGCTTCAGCCAGTTTCCTTAAACTAGTCAGACTGTCTGCACAAAGCTGGTTTAGGATACTGGGAAGTGTTTCTGTCCACTGCTTTGTCTCAGCGTGGCCTGTAATGGTGAAGGTGTTTGCTGCCAGAGACAATATATTTTAGGGTTGTTAAGATGGATCACTGTTCTTTGGTTTATAAACATTCTCACCCCTTCAATAGCAGGGGTATTGTTTACTCCTAACTTTTTAAAGGAGAACTGTAGCTTTTTATTGTGTGCCCTGGCTGTTCTGTGAACCACCTTCTTTCTGCAAGCAGTTCTTTCCCACCAGTGCACTCTCGTGCCTCCAGTTTGGTTAGTTTTTCTGAGTTCATGATTGTGTCTTTCACCTTGTCAGAGTGGAAATGGGGCCACATGGGAGGTGAGGGACTAGGATTCATGCTCAGTGGGTCTTGGGCAGACCAACTGAGAGATAAGGCACATACAGGGGGAAGGGGGACTTAAGATGGCAGCTTGACAGGTATTGTGTTTCTAAGTGTGTGTTATCAAACTTACTATAAGAAAAAGTAACAACAGATTAGCAGCCTACAGAAGGGAGAAAATACTTGCTAGTTATCTTTCAGGCAAAGAGTTACTATCCAGAATATATAAAGAACTGTAAAAATTAAATATCACCCCAACTCCCAATCCTCAAGTGGGTCAATGTACTAAGCAGACCATCCTCAAATACAAAGGGCCAATTCATATTTTAAAAAGTATTCTATATCCCAAGCCAGCCCAAGAATATGAATTAAAACTACACTGAGAGTCTCACCCTTGTCAGAATGACACCTATCAAGAAACTAAAGGACAGAGGAAATGAAGGAAGAATCCTTATACCCTATCAATGGGAGGTAAACTTTGCAAGCACTATGGAAATCAGATGGGTACTTCTTAGCAAACTGAAGCTCAAACTACTGTGTTATCTCTGTATTTTTAAAGCACATTTGTTTATCTTTATCTAGTTTGTGTGCATATGTGTATGTGCATGTGGAGGACGGACCCGGACATTGATCTCAGGTCAGCAAGTTTGTCAGCAGGTGCTTTTGCCAGCTGAGCCGTTTCTCCAGCCCAGCATCTATATTTCTTAATGATTCTTTCAATACTATTTCCTTTTCTTTATCATTGGTGAGACTCAATTTCTTGAGTCATGATATCTTCATTTTCATATAATTTTAGTGTTCATGAACACTTTCTTCTGTTCAGTTCCCCCCCCCCACACAACTGTATGTTCGTCCTCTTAAACCTCCTTGAGGCTGGTAATTAATGTCTATAAAATCTGTTCCCTCAGGGTTCACTGTTCCCCTCAGCTTCCAGTGTTTGGCTTGTTCTGGTCTGTTCCCCCACTTTGTGTTTCTTGTTTTTCCTGGAAGATACTCCTTAACTGGTCATTAAATACATGACTGTACCTGATCATCTTGGATGGCACGGATTCTTGTGGCAGATGAGTAGCCATGTGCCTCTGTGAGTCTGCCCCTTGAGTGTCAGGGCTCATTCACTTTAGGGATTTTGGAGAGCAAGTTGGCAATTTCTCTCCAGTTAGAACTTTATTTTGGGAGAACTAAAAGTCATTGTAGGGGCTTCAGCTTCTCAGAACTGTTTACTTCAGGATCTGTATGGAAGCTCTTGGTTTTTAGTTTGGAAGTAGAGGCATCGGTGCACAGACACAGGGAGGATGTGCACATGTCACTGTGCACATGACCTTTAATTTATGATCTTATTTGGACCCTAAATTCCACTCCCCTCTTGATGCTTAGTGATTTTGAGCATGAACTTTTTCTGTAAGATCAGTTGGATTAGGACTTTCCACCTGTGTTCTGGCCCTCCTCAGCTTAACTACCTCCACTCTTGGGGCATCATTAGCATAGTCCTAGAGAACTTGCAGTCTTGGGCTCTAATACTTTCTCTCACTGTGTCTATTCTATCTTGTACTTGCTTATTGTCATTATGGTTAGATATAGGAGGAGGATGTAGAGGTATCCCTGCTCAGTTCATCATCTTGAACAAGAACTCTGTGTGGTATCACATTCTGCTCTTTCACATACTAGCTGTTATTGGAAAGCCATTTTCCCTTCTTTGCATCCTAAATTTCTTAACTGCATTTTAGGAAGAATAATGTTAATCACTCATTTCACAATATGAGTAAGTTGGGGAGGACAATATTAAATGAAGTTTCAGTGATGAGGTCTTTAACGAAGTCTTGCATAATGTCTAACACATACTAAACACATTCAAATAACTAAACATTTAGGGCTCAAAATTATAGATATTCAGTTTACATTTGGGCATCTAACAAAAACTTCCTATTTTAAAAATCTACTGGGAAATAATTGTTGTTGGCTTTACTTTCCATTATTACTTATGGATCCAGACATGTTTATTCACATGAGCCACATCTCTTGCTGTGAAAAATTATGATGTAAAACTGACCTCTAGACATGAAGAAGCACTGTGTGAATTTAAAATCTGTACATGTTACTATGTACATGTGATTTGACTTTAAGAGCCATATGACTAAATGAGAGAGAGAGAGAGAGAGAGAGAGAGAGAGAGAGAGAGAGAGAGAGAGCAACTGAGAAAGCAATATACCTAAATATGCCTTAGATATTGGTAATATTCACAAAAATGGCGAGTTTAACTAAATCACCATGGAATTTCACGTTGTGTGACAGATGTTGATTATTTTAAGATAGACTATAGTGCTTACATTTGTTTTTGCTGACACACTATGTCTTCTCCTTGTTTATTCCTTCCCACACTCAAAAAACTATAGCTTTGGGTATATTGTATAACTTTTCTGGACCTTATTTTCCTCATCTATGAAATGAGAAAAGGGTCCTCTCTCACAGGATGACCTGAATTAAATAGGGTAGTGCACGTGACTTCTCCACATTGAGTAATAAGTGACCATAACCAGGGATGCAATAAAGAACACTGTAGGTGCTTTTGTTAAACTGTAGCTCAGAGTTATTTCTGTGAAAATAACCACAGAAAGAAACATTAGTCAGCTCCCTCTTTAAAGGCAGCAAACTCAAAATATATTTTTCAGCAGACAATCATCTATTATGAGACAGTAAACCACAGCAATTTTAAAAGATGTACCACATTTAGCTTTCAGAGTGTCACCCACAGAAGTCCCCAAATGAAGATTATATTTGTGGATGCAGGCTTGATGTCTGCTGATACCTGACCTGACTTCATTTTATATTTATTGGTTCTCATTAAAATTAAACAAGTCATCTTTCTTTTCTATGTAAAATGGACAGAACTGTTCAAGGAAGCCTTGACCTGATTGTCAAATAGACTTCCCAGAACACGAAGCCAGACCGATGCGGAGTGAGTGTGCTAGGTAAAGTGTTGGCAGGCTGCTCTGCACATATCTGCTGCAAAGTGATGTGGGGGAGGAGAACATTTTCCTGCTTCAAGAAAGAGTGCTGTGTAATTCTTCTAGAGGTTGAGGAGGAAGCAGAGTTTTTCACACTATGTTACCACAACAGTATCAAGTCATGACTGAAACTGTGGGCAGTCACTCAGTTGGGGAACAGACTTAGACTAAATACTGACTTTACTTAAGATATTACTATTATTATTATTATTATTGTTATTGTTATTATTATTATACAACTCCAAAAGAGTGACTTTAAAATAGCTCTTAAATTTGATCTTCTAAATAAGCAGGTGTGCTTAAAAATTATGTGTTAACTGTTGTAGAGACGCTAACCTTTGTAGAGATGGAGGTGTCAGAGATGAACTTGTGATCTTCTGGATGCACAGTTAGCTTCTATACAATGAGGGGACAATGAATTCTTACCTGTGTTGTGTTCAGTTATCAATGGATGCGACTGTATAGGGCTGTCAGATGGTCCACAGTTGTATCAGTGTTATTACTAACCTAGCATTAGTTGGTCACACAGGTCCTGATGATGCTTAGATGATGCTAAGCATCACAATGACAAGGCAGTTTCTACCACTGTGCCATTATTTGCTTCATTCTTGTCTGTTTTATGGAAGCGTGTTGAAAGTGCTGTTAACCTTGGTGCTGAGTTGATTCGCTCACTCCCCTTCCCTTCACCGAACAGGCTTTGGTTGAACAGATGTAAGAGATTCACTCTGGGCTCTAGGCAGATTTTTATGTATTCAAGATCTTATGAGTTGATAAAGATAACAACACAATGCTGGGTAAAAATAAAGAGTTTGGCACATCATAAATCTTCTTTATGTACTCCAGAGAGCACATAGAGAGTGAAATGATTGTTGTCTAGTCTAAGTCAAAACCACTTTTTATTGTAAAAATATGTGGTTAGAATTTATAGAATATTTATTATAGAAAGTAATTTATTACTTAGAATTTATAGAAAATAATATTTAACCAAAAGGAAAAAATATTCTGATCACCTGTGTCTTAATGGTAAGAGATAATCCCTGATACATTTGCAAATGTATGTGCTAAGATATTCTTGTTTCTGAAAATGCACACTATATGTCAGGTACAGCGCTTGGATTTGGATTTCTAACATTTCAGATATCAAGCAGCACTGTTGTTGATGGATGCATATTGTGTACATGGACTCTAGGTGTAGTAAGAATGCAGACTTGGCTTTATATGGTTATACAACTTATTTGACAGGAGCTGGAGCAATGAACAGACAGTTTGTATGTGCTATGCAAATCCTGTCTAGACTTTATGTGCTTGTGGATAAGCTAGTTTGTTACTGTTTTTTCATTGCTGAAGATGGTAGATGGTTCCTGGTACAGAGGCAGGATTGGTCAGTTGAGTTTCGCAATCCTGAGGAGATCTTAGAATGAGGTGGAAGGGCCGTGGCGAACACCTACTCCTGCAGTGCATTACATTGTATGGGTGAATTCTGAGCCTAGGGACTTCTATAAGTGGAAGAAAGCTTTCTCTTTGACTGACATGAGACATCACATTATCTTGCAGTATTGCTTACTGTGGAATAACTCTAGACATGACCTAAATGGAGAAGTCAGGATTTTGCATTCTGGCCCTATCTAGCAAGATCCTGGCTTCTCCTAACACATCTTTTTTTTTGCTATATTAATATTTGATCGGCACATCTAGACAGGTTATCTTTATTGTTTATTTATTTTTTTGCCTTATTGTTGTTCTACTATTATCTTTGGGGTATTTCTCTTTTAATGCTGAGTTGCAATACAGAGGTTGTAATCCTAGTAGCTTGACTTTATACAATTCTGTTTGAAGACTCAAAGGTGTGGTTGGCAGAAAATACAGATTTTGGTTTTGAGAAAGAGTTGTATTTTCATCTGCATGACTTTGATAGGCTCAGATTGTTGGAGAAACACTTACTTTCCTGATAACATTCTCCAGACATCAGTAGCAGCATGTGTGTGTATGTGCATGTGGAGGCCAGAGATCTATCTATGTTGGATGTCCTCCTCTATCTTGCCTGCCTTAGTGATTTTGAGATAAGGTCTCTCAGTGAATTCAGGAGCACTTGGCCAGTGGGTTCCAGGCACTGTCTCATCATAACCTCCCTGGCAGAAGGATTAAAGTCATGTATTACCATTCCTGGACCTTTACACAAAGTCAAGTTCTCATGCTTGCATGGCAAGTACTTTGACAACTGACTCATCTCCTCAGACTCGCAGTTAGCTACTTTTGACATTATCTTACTTTCTTCCTTTAAGCTGTGACTAAGACAAGTATGCACTGCTAGTGTATTAAATATGAGATCAGATCATCAGTCCTTTGAAAACTGGAAAGAACTCTATAAGGATTAATTACATTTTGCATATGTGATAGGGCTTTTCCATGTAGCTTTGGCTCGCCTGTAATTTGCTACATAGTCCAGGCTGGCCTTGACTTGTGGTGGTAGTTCTGCATTAGCTCCCAAGTATTGGCATGACAGGTGTGTACTACCATAGCTGGCCAGAAATTTGAAATATAATCTTTAGTACCTGGTATATTCAGTTCAACAGAATACTGTTTATAAACCGTATTTGCTTTGTTCATTACCCACAGGCCTGGGTTTTTTTTTTTTTGGGTCCAGGCCTAGTAACCATTATTGCTCTAATTGATTTTTCATTTTCCTGTAAGCTAAGTTAATAATGACATTCAATTGTGCATCTCTAGTGATTCTGAAGTCACATTTAAAAATTTGCTTTCATCTTAGCTTTTACTAGAAATGGAAAAATGTTGAAAGAGAAAAATTCTGACTCTTAATTACTATGTTATAATTGTGAGAGGAGGAAAGGCAGGGGGCCCCCAGAAGTCAATCACAACTGAAGAAGAAAGGATGCTTCTGTGAAAGAGTGAGCAAAATAGCTTCCCATGTACCCTGTACTTTTCTGCATGGACACAGGATGCTTTTTTACCCCCCACCTCATCAGCAACACCAGGGTCTCAGAGTAGGCTTGTTTGTTCTGCATGAATCTCTCTTTTCCTCCCGCCCCTCCTCTGTCTCTCTCTCCCTCTGTGTGTGTCTGTGCATGCGTGTGTGAGTTAGAAGCAAAACCTATAAGACAGTGGCACTTGGAGCTCTGTAGAATGCTGTTGGCAGCAAGGACAACTCAGCATCGAGTAGCCTCCACAAGCTACAACCTTAGGCAGGCTCCATACTCAATTTCGCCTTCAGTCCCTTTGTATTGCATAGTGAATGTGAATTTCCTTTAGGTAACTCTTTCATAGGTAATGTGTACATTCTGTGGAATATCCTTTCCCAGTGGTCTTCATTCTACCTTTCGGCTTACTACATTACCTACTCCTGGGTCTACACACGACTCTGTCTTCCTCTCACAGGCAAACCTTAAAAGACAGCCCTCAGCTCACTGTGTGGACAGCAGTAGAGAAATGAACGCAGTGTGGAACCTGATGCCGGGCATGGTGGTACAGGTCGGCAATCCAAGCATTTTGAAGGCTGAGGAAGGAGGCCATAGGTTTGAGGTTCAACCCTACCTAAACTAATTAATTAAGAGATAAATGTAAAGTGAACTATCTTGATAACTATTGTTATATCTATACATATAAATGCATAGATATAACCTACTGAGCTCATTTAGAGTTTCTCATATGTACTTGTGTTTAGGGCTCATTGCAGCTTGGGATGGGTACCATATCAGTCCAGGCTTGAGGTATATGATAATGGAGGCAGTGTTGTGTGAGCAATTACTTTGGATTAAAGCGTCTGGGTGAGGAATGTGTCCAAAGATAAATTTAGGTAAAACTTGAAGTTACTGAAACATGAATCTAAACTCTCCTATAGTTACATGGTAGAAAAAAGGACATTTCCCTCTCCATTTCAAACAAATTCTGTGATTCTCTTATCATTTGCAACCAACTTGGGAAGTATATTATTTATATGCTATTTTGTTTGCTGATTGTTCTAATTAAGTGAGATACATCTTATTATATGTCTTAATTTTTAGACATAGAGATATGGTATGATAATTTTAGTGGGTTCTATATCATTATTTTAATTTTAGGATTAATGTCTAAGCTCTCGTTTTAAAAAAATAGAGACTGTAATTCCTAGACTCAGGACATGAGAATAGTTTCTTTCCTTTAGAATGGCAGAGTGTTTGAGGGATTCCAACAGCTCTCCACTTATCTAAACAGTTTGGTCAAGCAGAACAATGAACCAGAATGAGAGAGGCCTCAGTGATAGGCAATAATAATAACTTGGTTAAGTTTTTTGTTGTTTTAAATTATTATTTGATTCTATTGACACACATAATTATATTTTAAACTACCCAATATTGAACTTGAACATACAAATATTTATTCATCTATTTAAACTTACAACTATAAAATTGCAATAATTATCCTGCACAAAAATATGACATGGGGTTTACACATTGGGTATTCTGATCCACAGACACTGATAGATATTGATATTTTTCAATGAGTTATGCACCGTTATGTCTGCTCCCTGGGTCCTTTCTCTTTTTCTGTCTCCTGTCTAAATGATGGAGACATTGTCCTTCTCCTCAGGCTTTAAGCTTATGATATTTTGCTCTACTGTGGACCATGCATGGAACCCCCTGAAACATGAATTAAATAAATGTTACATCTTTTAGAAATAAAAATAAAGTAAAATAAAATTTTTGTGCTTAATTTTTCTAGTCAAGTTTTCTATTTTCTTGATGGAAATTTCGTATTTTCTGTCAGTTTATCTATTTCCTTTACATTTTAAAGTTTGTTAAGAATATAATTAATCAAACTATGTTTTTACATATATCTTTGTATCTTTTCACTGTATGTATTATTTATTTTCATGTTTTTTGATATTTTAAAATAATTTCTCTTTAATTCTCATTTTTTCAATTAATGATTTTTATAATTAACTATAAACTACTTAGAAATAATTTTAAAGATCAGAAGATTAAGTAAGATAGTACAAAAAAGTCTCTATATACTTCATTCTGCTTCTCAAAATAACACATTTTATGTAATCACCAGAAAATGGGCAGTGTGAGGAGCAGGTGGCTAACGTACAGACTTCACTCAACTTCCTTAGATTTTGTGTGCTGGGCGCTGTTCTGAATCATTTGTCATGGGCTGCGTTGTGTTTTGCCCAAATATGTGTGTTGATATTCTAACCTCCAGCATCTTAGGAACGTGAATGTCAATGTGAACTGACATGCGGTCTCTTTACAGAGGTAATTAAGTCAAAATGAGTCACTAGAGTAGGCTAGCTCAATATATTTAGTGTCCTTATAAAAGGCACAGAGGGAAGTCTATAAGAAGCCCCCATGATGATCACCTACAAGCCCAGGAGGGAGGCTGCAGAAGAAACCACTCATGCCAACACCTTTACATTGCATTTCTACATTAGAGAATTATCAAGTTTTTTTTAAAGTTGTCTAGCTTGAGGTACTTAGTACAGCAGCCTTAGAAGGTGACCACAACATAACACATTCCTTTACCACGTTCCTCTGTCTTTAGTGTCTCGGTATTTCCTTGTCTAGTGACACATTATGCTAGAACTACATTTAAATGGAGATGAAGCATTTGCCTTTTCCTGGAAGAAAGAATCTACACCAAAGAGTTCTAGATAGTATGTTAAATCCACTGTAGCAACGAATATATTAGCCAATATGTTTTTGAAGTTATTCAAATATCCTGCTTTTTTTTGGAGAATTTTTCTGCTAACCTGCAGCAGGTCTTAGTTGCAATAATTATTACTATGTTGTTCTTTCTTTCCTGACTGGACTGGACATCAAATCCAGGTGTGCATTCTAAGCAATGATGCTGACCACTCAGCTGCTCTCTCACCCCACTGTAATGTTCTAACGATGAGTTATTTCCTATTTCCCCCTTTCCTTGTATATTTGCACTGAAACTCTTCTGTAAGAAAGCTGTCTTTGTACCTCATTCATTTTAACTTGTATTTAAGAGTATGGGCTTTCTTGTTACAAACCAGTATCACTATTATTTAGCTTCAGTCTTTTATTTACTTGCTGATTTTTACACAGAACTTCACTATATAGCCCAGGCTGGTCTGGCTCCCCTTGCCTTAGCCTGCTAAATATTGGGATTATGAGCATGTACTGCTAGCTAGCTTCCCTAATGAAAATACACTTATCCCTTCTCAGGAGGACATCTCTGCACCCTAGGCTCTTAGGTCCAGGTGGAGTTGAGGTTCCATGCCTGCAGTTCTTTGAAACAGTTAAGAGACCTATAAAGAAATTTGTGTTCCCCCACCTGCTAACCAACAACCAACAGAGGTAAAGGGCTAGGATAACTATGAATGCCTTCCAGTTCAGAAGCCACGTGCAACAAGATATGAACAGCAGCCTCCAATCTCTTGACAATTTTGAAATCTACTTGAGCACAAGCTGTCAGCTCATTCCTTAGCATCCAGCTTTCTCTCCTCAGGATACTTCAAAGGTTTTAGCTTTTCCTCTGGGCTCCTGTTTCTGTCCTCTGAATTATCCTTCCTTCCCCGAGGAAGTGAGACTGTGGAGCTGTCTCAGCCTGCTTGTTGACCTCAAAGGGCTGGGAGGTATACTTTAAAATATTATGTCTCTTCCTGTCAATCAAGAAGCCAGTGCTCCTGTTTATGTCAAGAACTGACAGCTGGAGGTATTCTTGTGTAAACTGGTAATAAGTTTTTTACTTTTCTAAGTTATTTCTATTATTATTGTAGATTAAAATGAAATCATTTCCATTTTTGTTTTTCTCCCCTCAAACCTCCAATGTACCTCCTTTTTCTCAAATTCATGGCCTCTTTTAAAATTATTGTTACATATATACATACATAAATATATTAAATATATTTTTAAATACATAAATATAACCTTCCCAGTCTGTATAGAGTTAACTATATGTGTATGATCTCAGGATTGACCATTTGGTGTTGGATAGCCAATAGAGGTCTCTTCCCTGGGAAAGACCTGCTTGTTGCTAGTAGTTCTCCTCTGTTGGCTGAGGCCCATTGAGATTTCCTTTTCCCTGTTAGCATGTCCATTGTGCCATTGGTCTGCTTTTGTTTCAGCCGCCATGCTGATGAGACTTCACCGGCATAGTCGCCATGACATTTCTAGGAGACAGAATGTCACAGCAAACTTCCTGTCCCTCTGGCTCTTACAATCTTGCCCTACCTTCTCCTTCAATGACCCTGAGCCTTAGTTGCTGGCATTGTGCTGTAGATGGATCAGCTGGGAATGGGAATCTCACAGTTTCTTGTTCTTTGCATTGTAATCAGCTGTCTTTCTCTGGGATGGGCTCTTTGTGACAAAGAGAAGTTTTCTTGCTGAAGGCTCCTAGTTTTTTTTTTTTTTTGTGAATCTTACTAGGTTGCATTATACCAGAAAGAAACCACACTCAGACTTCTTTGACCCAAGCATTTTTATTTTGTTTTAGAAACCCCAGACCTTGGGAGTAGGACTATATGACTCAGTGGTAGTGAACTTGTCCATTATACATAAAGTCCTGGACTTGACCTTCAGCAGCTCCTAAAACTGGGTGTACTGGTCATGCCACTAGGAAACATGAAGGATAGGAAACAGTTTTATTTTCAAATTCTGCAGATTGGGTTTTTAATATTTCATTTAAAAGCTGCTTAAAAAACCATGAGCTGCTCATATGCCTCGTGCCCACCTGTAGATGAATATATAAAATGAGGAATATCTCTCAACTTTCAAGAAAGAAACTTCTGATACACACCGCAACATGAGTGCATTTGGGCATTATACTATGTGGCATGGGCCATCAGTAAAAAGACAAATGCCATTTGAAATGTGAGAGGGAAGAGTCAGAAACTAGAGTGGTGCTTCTGCCTTTGGAGCTGGGTGAGAGTTGGCATGGTGAATCTCAGTGAGTGTAGCTTTAATTTGGCCAAAGGAAGCACTCTGCGGATTGGTTGTACAACAGTGTGAAAATACTTAAAACAACCAAACTGAATATTTAAAAGTTGTTAAGTTCATACATTTTGTGAAATGTATGTTTTAACACACAATTTTTAAAAAAAGGAAAAGCTATCTCTGGCTATTAGAAGGAATCGGACAGCTCTTCCTCTGCATCTGCCTAGAGTGAATGCCAGCAGATCCATAAGTTCATATTTTCACAGGTCTATTGTTAAAGTTTCTACCTATTTTTATAACAAAGGTCACTTTTGTTCTACTTCAAATAACACTTTCCTCATTCTCTCTCTCTCTCTCTCTCTCTCTCTCTCTCTCTCTCTCTCTCTCTCTCAAGACAGGGTTTCTCTGTGTAGCCCTGGCTGTCCTGGAACCCACTCTATCAAACTCAGAGATCCACCTGCTTCTGCTTCCCAAGTGCTGGAATTAAAGGTGTGAGCCTCCACTGCCTGGCTCCTTGTCTTTTAGAAGTCACCAACAGCTTCCCACTTTAACTATCACCAAGACCTTTTCTGAGTCTGTTTTAGTCAGGGTTTCTATTCCTGCACAAGCATCATGACCAAGAAACAAGTTGGGGAGGAAAGGGTTTATTGAGCTTACACTTCCACGCTGCTGTTCATCACTAAGGGAAGTCAGGACTGGAATTCAAGCAGGTCAGGAAGCAGGAGCTGATGCAGAGACCATGGAGGGTTGTTTCTTACTGGCTTGCTTCCCCTGGCTTGCTCAGCCTGCTCTCTTTATAGAACCCAAGAATACCAGCCCAGGAGGTGGTACCACCCACAAGGGGCCCTCTCCCCTTGATCACTAATTGAGAACACCAGCCTGTATCAAGTTGACACATAAAACCAGTCAGTACAGAGCCCAAAGCTAGTGCCACATGTTTGCTATGGCTCTAGTCCACAGCAAGAATCCTACAGAACTTCAAATAGATTGGACCAGAAAAGAAATTCCTCCTGTCACATAATAATTAAAACACCAAATGCACTAAACAAAGAAAGGATATTAAAAACAGTAAAGGAAAAAGGTTAAGTAACATATAAAGGCAGATCTATCAGAATTACACCAGACTTCTCACCAGAGACTATGAAAGCCAGAAGATCTTAGCCAGATGTCATACAGTCTCTAAGGGAACACAAATGCCAACCCAGGCTACTATACCCATCAAAACTCTCAATTACCATAGATGGATAAAGCAAGGTGTTCCATGACAAAAACAAATTTACACAATATTTTTCCACAAATCTAGCCCTTCAAAGGATAATGAATGGAAAACACCAACAAAAGGAGGGAAACTACACACTAGAAAAAGTAAGAAATTAATCTTGTTTTAACAATCCAAAAAGAAGAGAGCCACACAAACATTACTCCACATCTAATAACAAAAATAACAGGAAGAACAGTAACTTCTTCTTAATATCTCCTAATATCAATGGACTCGATTCTCCAATAAAAAGACATAGACTAACAGACTGGATACATACACATTTCGCTGTATACAGGAAACTTACCTCAGGTATGAAGACAGACACTACCTCAGAGTAAAAGGCTAGAAAACAATTTTCCAAGCAATAGTCCCAAGAAACAAGCTGGTGTAGCCATTCTAACACCGAATAAAATTGACTTTCAACATAAAGTTACCAAAAAAGATAAGGAAGGACACTTCATCCTCATCAAAGGAAAAATCTACCCAGATGAATTCTCAATTCTGAACATGTAATGCTCCAAATACAATGGCACCCACATTCATAAAAGAAACTCTACTAAAGCTCAAAGCACACAGTGCACCCCACAAAATAATAGTGGGAGATGTTAACACCCCACTCTCATCAAGTGGCAGATTGGGGAAACACAAACCAAACAGAGAATCAGTGAAGCTAACAGAAGTTATGAACCAAATGGATTTAACAGATATCTGTAGAAAATTTTATTCTAAAACAAAAGAATATACCTTCTTCTCAGCACCTCACGGCACCTTCTCCAAAATTGACAATATATTTGGTCACAAAACAGACCTCAGCAGATATAAGAAGATTAAAATAATTCCGTGCACCATATCAGATCACCAGGAACATAGGCTGGTCTTTAATAACAACAAAAACAACAGAAAGTCTATATATACATGGAAACTGAACAACATTCCACTCAATAATAACTTGGTCAAGGAAGAAATAAAGAAAGAAATTAAAGACTTTTTAGAATTTACATGAAAACGAAGGCACAACATATCTAAACTTATGGGACACAATGAAAGCAGTGCTAAGAGGAAAACTCATAGCTCTGAGTGCCTCTAAAAAGAAACTGGAAAGAACATAAACTAACAGCTTGACAGTACAGCTGAAGGCTCTAGAACAAAAAGAAGCAAATACACCCAAGAGGAGTTGATGGCAGGAAATAATCAAACTCAGGGCTGAAATCAACCAAGTAGAAACAAAAAGAACTATACAAAAAATCAACCAAACCAGGAGCTGGTTCTTTGGAAAAACCAACAAGATAGATAAACTCTTAGTCAAATTAACCAGAGGGCACAGAGACAGTATCCAAATCAGCAAAATCAGAAATGAAAAGGGAGACATAACAACAGATACTGAGGAAATCCAAAAAAACATCAGATCCCACTACAAAAGACTATACTCAACAAATGTGGAAAATCTGGATGAAATGGACAATTTTCTAGACAGATACCAGGTACTAAAGTTAAATCAGGATCAGATAAATGATCTAAACCATCCCATAACCCCTAAAGAAATAGAAGTAGTCATTAATAGTCTCCTAACAACAAAAAGCCGAGGACCAGATGGGTTTAATGCAGAGTTCTATCAGACCTTCAAAGAAGACCTAATACCAATACTCTTCAAACTATTCCACAAAATAGAAACAGATGGAATACTACCCAATTCGTTTTATGAAGCCACAATTACTCTGATAAGTAAACCACACAAAGACCCAACAAAGAAAGAACTTTAGACCAATTTCCCTTATGAATATCGATGCAAAACTACTCAATAAAATTCTTGCCAACTGAATCCAAGAACACATCAAAACGATCATCCACCATGATCAAGAAGGCTTCATCTCAGGGATGCCGAGATGGTTCAATATATGGAAATACATCAATGTAATTCACTATATAAATAAACTCAAAGAAAAAACCCACACTATCATTTCATTAGATGCTGAGAAAGCATTTGACAACATCCAACACCTCTTCATGATAAAAGTCTTGGAATGATCAGGAATTCAAGGCCCATACATAAACATAGTAAAAGAAATATACAGCAAACCAGTAGTCAACATCAAATTAAATGAAGAGAAACTTGAAGCAATCCCATTGAAGTCAGGGACTAGATAAGGCTGTCCATTCTTTCCCTACCTGTTCAACAGAGCTATTAGACAACAAAAGGAGGTCAAAGGGATACAAATTGGAAAGGAAGAAGTCAAAGTATCACTATTTGCAGATGATATGATAGTATATGTAAATGATCCCAAAAATTCCACCAGAGAATTCCCAAACCTGATAAACAACTTCAGCAAAGTGGCTGGATATAAAATTAACTCAAACAAATCAGTAGCCATCCTATACTCAAAGGATAAAGAGGTGGAGAAAGAAATTAGGGAAATGACACCCTTCACAATAGTCACAAATAATATAAAATACCTTGGTGTAACTCTAACCAAGCAAGTGAAAGATCTGTATGTCAAGAACTTCAAGTCTCTGAAGAAAGAAATTGAAGAAGATCTCAGAAGATGGAAAGATCTCCCATCCTCATGGATTGACAGGCTTAATATAGTAAAAGTGGCCATCTTGCCTAAAGCAATTTACAGATTCAATGGAATCTCCATCAAAATTCCAACTCAATTCTTCATAGAATTAGAAAGAGGAATTTCCAAATTTATCTGTAATAACAAACCCAGAATAGCAAAAACTATTCTCAACAATAAAAGAACTGGCAGAATCTCCATCCTTGACCTCAAGCTATACTACAGAGCAACAGTAATAAAAACTGCATGGTATTGGTACAGTGACAGGCAGGTAGATCAGTGGAATAGAATAAAAGACCCAGAATGAACCCTCACACCTATGGTCACTTGTTCTTTGACATAGGAGCTAAAACCATCCAGTGGAAAAAAGACAGCATTTTCAACAAATGGTGCTGGGTCAACTGGCAGTCACCATGTAGAAGGATGCAAAAGCTCAAGCCCAAGTGGATCAAAGACATCCACATAAAACCAGATACACTGAATCTAATAGAAGAGAAAGTAGGGAAGAACCTGGAGCACATGGGCACGGGTGAAAATTTCCTGAGTAGAACACCAATAGCTTATGCTCTAAGAACAAGAATTGACAACTGAAACCTCATAAAATTGCAAAGCTTCTGTAAGGCAAAGAACACTGTCAATAGGGCAAATTGGTAACCAACAGATTGGAAAAAGATCTTCACCAATCCTACATCTGGTAGAGGGCTAATATCCAATGTATACAAAGAACTCAAGAAGTTAGACTGCAGAGATCCAAATAACTCTATTAAAAAATGGGGTACAGAACTAAACAAAGAATTCTCAACTGAGGAATACCAGATGGCTGAGAAATACCTAAAGAAATGTTCAACATCCTTAATCATCTGGAAATGCAAAATCAAAACAACCCTGAGATTTTACCTCACACCAGTCAGAATGGCCAAAATCAGAAACTCAGGGGACAGCAAATGCTGGAGAGGATGTGGAGAAAGAGGAACACTCCTCCATTTCTGGTGGGATTGCAAACTGGTACAACCAATCTGGAAATCAGTGTGAGGATTCCTCAGAAAATTGGACATAGTACTACCTGAGGACCCTGCTACACCACTCCTGGGCATATTCCCAGAAGATGCTCCAACATGTAATAAGGATACATGCTCCACTATGTTCATAGCAGCCCTATTTATAATAGCCAGAAGCTAGAAAGAACCCAGATGTCCCACAACAGAGGAATGGGTACAAAAAATGTGGTACTTTTACACAATGGAATACTACTCAGTTATTAAAAACTGAATTCATGAAATTCTTTGTCAAATGGATGGAACTAGAAAATATCATCCTGAGTGAGGTAACCCAATCACAAAAGTACACACAAGGTATGAACTTGCAGATAAGTGGATATTTTCCCAAAAGCTCGGAATACCCAAGATACAACTCACAGACCACATGAAGCTCAAGAAGAAAGAAGACCAAAGTGTGGATACTTTGACCTTATTGGAAAGTGGATCAAAATACCCATGGCTCACAGCCAACCAATAGACTGAGCATCGGGTCCCCAGTGAAGCAACTACAGAAAGGACCCAAGGAGCTGAAGAGGTTTGCAGCCCTGCAGGAGGAATAATAATGTGTACCAACCAGTACCCCCAGAGCTCCTAGGGACTAAACCACCGACCAAAGAGTACACATGGTAGGACCCATGACTCCAGCTACATATGTAGCAGATGACCATTTCAGACATCAATGAGAGGAGAGGACATTGGTCCTGTGAAGGCTCACTTCTCCAGAATAGGGGAATGCAAGTCAGGAAATTGGGAGAGGGGACAGCAGGGGGAGGGGGGATGGGATAGGGGATTTTCGGAGGGGTAATGAGGAAAGGGGATACCATTTGAAGTGTAAATAAAGCAAATATCTAATAAAAAATGTCAAAAGATCAAAGAAGGAAAGGATTATGAAAGGACGATGCCTAGGAATCACACTCTCGGTTTGGTTCATGTCTGTAAACAAACGCACTTTACCAAAAGGATGAGTGCCGCCGGGTCTCTTGTTCACGTGCCACGCACTGTGTTCCTCTTCCTTGCTTTATTCCTCATTCTTAGCTGGTTTTTAGTTTCGCATTGTGTTTAATTTTTCATTGTTTTTTTTCGTTTGTTTTTATTTTTGTTTTTGAATCAGAGTCTTACTCTGTAATATGTTAACCCAAACAGACTGAAACTACCTATGTAGCCCAGGCTAGCCTCAATCTCATGGAGAACCTGTTGCTTCAGCTTCCCAAGTGGTGGCATTAAGAGGCATGAATCACCACACCCTGTTGTTTTGTTATGTGACATACATTGACTTTATAGCCAAGGCGGGTCTTGAACTCGTGATTTTCCTGTGTCACCTCTCAGAGGCTGATATTACAAGTGTGGAGCACACTCTGGAGACACGTACACATTTCTTTTGAGTAGGCATGCATACATATGCAATTCAGTGTGACAGTAAATGCCATGTTTTCCTTTGTTAGGAAAACTGTCAGGAAACTCAAATTAAGCTTGACAATCAGTTATTAAACATTCTTCGGCCCAAATTTAAATTAAATTGATATTTCTATTTCCAGGTTTGTTTTTTTTTACTTGTTTTCCTATGCATTGTATTTAGAGCTTGGGGTTTGATTGTGAGTTATTTTATTTCTAAGAGCATCAAAAGTATGATAAACATAGAAATAAAAACTTACTCTTGGCTGTTTGGCTTTAAAAAAAAAAGCAAGAAAGAAAGAAAAGAGAAAGCATGCTGAGCAAGTCATAGATACCAAAGCAGTAAACAGCGCTCCTCCATCGTCTCTGCTTCAGTTTGTGCCTCCAGGTTCCTGCCTTGGCTTCCCTCCATGATGGACTGTATAGTAGAAGATGAAACGAACCTTCCTTTCCCCAGCTTGCTTTCTGGCCATGCTGTTTGTTTATCACAGCAACAGAGAAACAAATTCAAACACTAAGTTATTGTTGTAGCCACGTGGGGACAGAATTGGCCTCTGGTAATACTCCTCGTGTCTGTGGTGTGAATCCATCAAAAGTAATAACACGAATCTGTCAGGACAAAGGTTGAACTGTTATGAATGTGTATCAGCGACTTTAGTGTTTACCTCAGAACGAGAGCTCTGAACTTTATAAACTTCATACTTGGGACCTCCACCTGGAACAATGCCAGATAGAACCAAACAGCTATTATTAAAAAGCTGTTACCATGGGGGCTGGAGAGATGGCTCGGCGGTTAAGAGCACTGGGTGCTCTTCCAGAGGTCCCGAGCTCACTTCCCAGTTCAATTTCCAGCAACCACAGGGTGGCTCACAACCTTCTGTAGTGGGTTCCAGTGCCCTCTTCTGGTGTGTCTGCTGTCTTCTGATGTGTCTGAAGACAGCGATGACGTACTCACGTACATAAAATACATAAATAAATCTTTAAAATAAAAGCTCTTACGTGGGATGGATATGAAGATCCAAAACAAGTTGGTAATGGTGACTATAGTATAGAAGTGTCAAAATACAAGAAAAGTGTGGGGACGCCAACTTACAGCACTTGGCAGTGACACGTAAGAATATTCACAGTGACAGAATATTAGAACTATCAAGGATGAAAGGAAATTTTTTTTTTTGACAATGAGTAAGGGAACACACTGGTCTGCAGAGCACCAAGTGGCTTAGGGGAGTAGTGGTTGTTGTTTTCCAGTCTCTGGAGGTCACCACTAGACTTTTCCTGGTGGCCCGTGGAGCTTCGCAGAAGTGGAAGAATAACACTTCCGCCCCTGAGACCTTGCTCTAGGGACTCAAGCGCAGGCGTGCTGTGGCTGTGAGCTGAGCTGGCTTCTGAATGAGGGGCCTTCTGCATTTGGGTCTCTGCATTCCTTCCAACTGTCTGCTGTTCTTCAGTAAGAGAGCTTTTCCCCTCTCACCAAGTGCCCCCCAAACTCCACCTCCCTCTCCGGAAGTCTGCAGCACCTTCCCCAGGGCTCAGTGGCTCCAGGCACCAAGGAGCCCTAATGAAGATGAGTCAGCGCTGACTTCCCATCTGGTGGCCACATGGCTCATTTACCTCTGGTGATTTTGCACAAACCCAAAGTGCTTTGTGGCTGGATTAAATGTCTGTGGCGACTTTTTGGTGTCTATATATGAACTTGAAATTAAGCGAGAACGTTCATAACCAGTAAGCTACTTATTTCTGAAGCCAATTTTGTTCAAGGAAAAGGAGCAGATTCATAGCACTGGCGAACATGGTGCTGGGCAAGCTGGGATATTTGTCCTTTCTTGGCACTAAGCTCCCGTTGGTGTTGCAAATAGCTGACGAAAGTCAGAAATCATTATTTCTAACAATTGTGACACACGTAAAAACGGATATTTTGGTTAATTTATGCTTTATAATAAGGCATTCAAGGGAGAATAAATAATAGTCCAGTGGGAAACTCCATGACTCTGGCAATGAAAGGTATGAAGGGTTATAATTGTTCCAGTCATAAAATTTGTCCTGGCTTCCTCTCATCCCTTTGACCTGTTTCCCTCCACCATAATATTTCTTCCTATGTAATGTTTCCTGTCCTGTTTTTTGTTTATCTTCTATTGTGATAAACACCATGACCAAAAACAGTTTGGGGAGGAAAGAGTTAATTTTGCTTATATGTCGCAGATGAGGAAAGTCAAGGCAAAAACCTGCAGGCAGGAATGAGCAGAGACCATGGAGGAACACTACTTACTGGACTGCTCACATGGTTCATTCACATTGGTTTCTTGGACAACCTAGGAGCATCCACCCATCTAGTCTTTAATCAAGAAACTACCCCACAGGCTTGATGACCAGTCTTGATAGACTCAGTCTGTGTCTATGTAACGGAAGTGCTTTTTCAGATCCTTCTTCCTAGATGACCAAGGTTTGCATCAAATTGGCAAAACAAAAGAAAAAACCAACCAGCACATGTAGTAGAATTTATTATAACTATCATTTATTATCTGTCATGTGTAATATGTCAGAAACACAGATGGATACTATTTGTATCTCCCCACAATGCCATGAATAATACATTCATAAAGAACATTGGTCTTGTTGGCAGCAGTTTGCCAACTGCTCTTGAATTTATCGTGTTAATTGGTCAAAGCAAGCACAGGTTCTTTTCTCCTAATGGTAGCTACTAATAATAACTCTTATATTATACATTTTACATCATGCTGCAAATACTCATCTATCTATCCTCTATGTATTCATGTCACTTATAGAAGATCAGAAGAAAGAGAAGCTTTTTCTTCTGTTACCCCCTGCCCCCAGTTACCCCTACCTCTGTGCCCTCCCAATACAGTATGATAATTAGTGGTAGAAAGGAGTCGAAGCTTGTCTATGTTTCACTTAAAAAAGATAATTTTGGAGGGTGTTATTTCAGAGTCCAGTTTTTTTGCTAGGTCCAGAACAATATTGTCTGGCTTAGTCAACCTTCAGCTTTTTACTGAGTACCTGTTGTATGCCAGGCGTGACAGGAAGGGGCCAAAGATTGTGAAGGTACAAAGTCCTTCCTTTGCAAGGCGAACAAAATAACTACTTGCTGCGTTTGTTCTCCTGTGTTTCTTTACTGAGCAAACCCGAGTTAAATCTGAATGGGCAGTGTGAATAATTGAAGACACTCTTTATACTTGTCTGATTCCTAGGGCAGAACACGGTTAGAAATTGCAAAGGCTCAGCTTATTTTTTTTTCTTTTTATCTTTTTCATTTTAGGGGTGTGATGAAAGTTGATATAAACCTTCAGAAAGTGGACATTGACCAATGTTCGAGTGATGGCTGGTTTTCAGGAACTCACAAATGCCACCTGAACAACTCAGAGGTAAGAATACAAGGATAAGATCCAACAAAATCAGAAGTGAAGATGCGGATGCCTCTCACACGTGTTTTCTTTGCGTGGGTGAATGACCATGTGCATCCTTCTGAAAAAAAAAAGAATCTGCAGATCTCAGTTCTGTCAAATGAACTGAAGGGAGGTGGGGGCAGGGAAACACAATTTTTGCAGAGGAACTGTTTCGGGAATTCTTAAGATGGGGCTACAAGTAAGGTTATGTCTGAAATGTGACTTTAATTAAAGGCTGATTTTATTCTCCAAAATGAGCTCGAGATGGAAAACAGTCATGGAACGAGAAAACGGTCCCAGCGGGAACAAACAGATTAAGCGTCTTTTAATGTGCGGTGATGCTTATTGTCACGTTTGTGGGATCCATTCAGACACAGTGCCATCTGCTAAAGGGTTGTAGAGCAGGTATGGCAGGGCAATTTGGAAAACAAGGAGAAAATTATATGCAGGGGCCTAGGGAGGGATTGTAAGGAAAGTTGGCTTGGTTTGTTTTCAATAGGAGGGTGTTTCTACAAAGTCACATCTTGAGCTTTTTCCAGTTAAGAATGACAGTTGTGCATAGCACAGCATATATATATATATACATACTTTATATATAAAGTCAAGGCAAAAACCTGCAGGTAGGAACGGGCAGAGACCATGGAGGACACTACTTACTGGACTGCTCACATGGTTTATTCACATTGGTTTCTTGGACAACCCAGAAGCATCTGCCCATCCAATCTTTAATCGAGAAACTACCCCACAGGCTTGATGACCACTCAGTCTGAGTCTATATAACAGAAGTGCTTTTTCTGTTTGAAACCATATATATATTTCAAACAGAGGGCATTTAAGCCCACAGAATGTTTGCCATTAAGTACTTCCTTATGTCAATGCAATTATATGTGCACAAGTATATGCATGGGGCGGTGGTGGCGCACGCCTTTAATCCCAGCACTTGGGAGGCAGAGGCAGGCGGATTTCTGAGTTCAAGGCTAGCCTGGTCTACAGAGTGAGTTCCAGGATAGCCAGGGCTACACAGAGAAACCCTGCCTCGAAAAACCAAAAAAAAAAAAACAAGTATATGCATGTACATATATGGATATATTCTTGTATGTGCACCATGTGCATACCCAACAATTCCATGCTATTGTAGATCACTCAGATAACTCCCAAGATCACCATACTCCCAATAACCTTCCAAAGTCTCCCACTCCAGTATCTGTCACATATATGTTTATCTACTCCCATGCTTTTTCACAGTATCTCTCAAATCTCCCTCCCCGAGTACCCCAATACCTCTATAATTTCCCATGTCTCTCTATCTATGGCACCTCCATCATGTTCCTGTGATACAGCTTGGCCTTTTTGGTTCAATCATGCTCCCAAATCTCTTCCACATTTGTATACCTACGTGTAGCCACCCCACTGTAGGTCAACGTTTTACCTGACCCCCCCCCACCTGACTAGGACTGCACAATGTGTGTGAACATTTTTGCTTTCTTAATTCACAAAAGGTAAAATCCTCTGTTTATATTTCTTCCTCCTAGGGTTTGGGGTATTTTTTTTTTTTGGAGGGGGCCTTACTTCCCTTTGGATGACTCTGGCAATTGCAAACATATAAATTTCAATTGGTGACTGGTGACTGTCCTTAGTTATTATCCCCATAGCAATTACATGCGGACACTTTGCATAATCTTTAGCTAGCACAGATTATATTTTTCCTGCTGGGTGTCCTACTGCAGTTACTGGTCTAAGAGTGACCATTTCTGTGCAGTCTTGTTTTGGTGGGGGTGCTGACTTCAAAAGTCTATCTAGAAACAGGAAGATAGACCCTTTTTAGCTCATAATAATCTTTGTGTCGTATTTGTTTCTTTATGGCATTCATTCTTTTAACTGGATGGTTGCATTAACCAAGGACTGCATGTAGAAGACTGATTGTTTGCATCGCATCTGCGATATTAATTTTCCGAGTCTTGTGTATTTTATTTTTAGAGCTTTCAAATAAGTTATTTCAAGCAACTACAGTACTTTTAGATCCCGATGAACAAAGATTAGGCTGAAATATGTGGCTTTTAGGATTATATGTGGGAACATTATATTTATTCAATTTATCATGAAACTTTTTGAAAAACATATTCTTTAGGACCATTGGCAATTCAATGCCTCGTTTGAAAATGCTGTAGCGAGATGCTCAGTGCCCATATGTAATATCAAGAGGCTGAAATGAGAGCTGGATAGAGGACCCAGTGTTTAGAACCCTGGCTGCTGAGCAGAGCTCCGGGGTTCAGTTTCCAGCATATGCAGTTCCTGTAAGAAGGACCAAGCAGATCTAAGGCCCTACTCTGGTCTCTGACAGTCTCAGAAACACATGTGGTACACATACACACATACAGCCAAAACACTCAAACTGGTAAAATAAGAAAAAAAAAGACAATGTATATTTTGCCTTAGAACCTGTCTCTTTCCCAGTTCTGTAGCTTTTCCAGGTACTCAAATTGAAAGTAAGGAAATTTGCTAATGACTGGTCCATGCCATGAGAAGGACTGCCTGGAGGGCCAGGACTCAGAGGCTGGATAACCCAGAGACCTAGGATAGAACCAAACACAACAGGAAAAAAAGTCAATGAAATGATTCCTGAGATGCTTCATCCAGCAACTGATGAAAAACAGATGCAGAGACCCATAGGCACACACTAGGTAGAGCTTGGGTAATCTTGTGGAAGGGCAGGAGGCAGGATTGCAGGAGCCAGAGAGGTCAAGGACACCACAGGAAATACCACAGACTAGCCCACAGAATCAACTAACCAAGGCTCACAGAGGCTCACAGAGACTGAACCAACAAACAGGGTAGGCCCTCTGCATATATGTCACAGTTGTATAGCTTGGTCTTCTTGTGGGACTCCTTACAGACTCTGTTTTCCGCCAATCATCCTCCTACTGGGCTGCCTCATTCAGCTTTAATGGGGGGGGGGGTGCCTAGTCTTAACCGGCAGCTTGATATACCAAGTTTGGTTGATATCCATGGGAGGCCTGCCCTTTGCTGAAGGGAAATGGAAGAGAGGTGGGTAGGACATGAGAGGGAGGGGGAGAACATGGGTGAAGGGGTTTGGAAGGGAGGAGGGAGGTAAAAATGCCACAGGGGATATAATATGTTAGAGAAGGATAAGGAAAATAAGAAAAGAAGGAAGTAAGGGTTTTTGGTTCCGGGTCGGCCTCAGGGTGTTCTTGGTGGGGTGGTATCTTAAACAAGGGCTGTTTGTCATGGAGCTAGTCACACTCCTCTGAGCTCCTCCGGGCAGTGCTGCTCTCTTCAGGAAGCTGCGGTAGCTGCATATCACACTAGATGTCTAGGTATCAGGAAGCCCTTTCAGTTCCTTTTCTACTGGTGTGAATTGGAGATTAGAACCTAGCTTTTCTTGAAGAGTTCACTTTTTGGGAAAACAAAAAAAAAATCTCCTGCTCGGAGGATTTTTTTTTCCATCTGCTCTGGTGTTCTTTTGTCCTGATCTTGAGATTCTAATTCCAGGGTCACTGTAGACTCTGGCATCTACTGGAAAACACTTAATAAGAGTCACATTTTTACAATGTAGGTTCTGTCTTTATGAATGTGTGTCATTAGAAACCAAGACACCAATCAGTTTGGAGTAGGTTCTATATTTTGCTAATGTTTATTATTCTCCTCCTGTTAATAGTAGAGGGATGCATACATGTCCAAGTCTTCAGCAGGACAAACTTAGTAATTTTCAGGGAGTGCTGCCTTTTCAGCTCCTGAAACAAGATATCTGTAGAGCAGGGTCGATATTGGAAATGGCAGACAGATGTGGGACAATGACAGATGGACCAGAAACACTGCTGAGTTCAGATAGCCAGGTCTGGAACTAGCCTCACTCAAGGAACGTAGCACAATGGATCTGAAACCATCTCTGAGGATGGAGTGCCTGGTGGTTCTTCCTAACTGACCTAATCCCTGCAGAATGTGCTGGACCATATCTTCAGTATCGATTTAATTCTCAGATGATTTTCCTACCACTGCTTTGAGCACACAAAAAATTCTGTTGTATGGTTAATTAGAAATATAAAATGAATTGATTTTCATTTTCAAAGTCTCCTTTTATGTACTTCTACTATAATAATAAAGAAAAATTGAAAATGAAATTACTAAGACCATCACTTTAAGCTGCTTGGTTATAGGGCTTTAATGAACATTAGGTGCCTCCTAAATTTTTAATATACAGAGTATACAATTTTTTATAATGCTTATATATCATTTTATAAACCAGGAAACATAATCAAGTTGGCATAAAGATGAATACTTTGATGGAATCAGTATTATTTTGTAAAAGTAATAATATCTTTAATGACAGTATTGCAGTTAACTCACACTTTTGTAAATTTTAAAAATTGTTTTTGTAATTTTTTTGATTGAGAAAGTTACAACCAATTCTTTGTTAACATTATTAAAACAGTTTATTCTTCGGGAATACAGTGATCCAAAGGTTTCTAAGGTCAGCTGGTTTTAACATCTGTTGCAGTGATAAATACACTTTGCAAGCATATATTAATCCAAAGGGATGGAAGCAGCTCTTTTTGCTAAATCATGTTGCCTATTTTTCAGTTTTATTTATGAGTTTTTCAAAGGGTTATTCAAAATGCTTCCAGCAATATTTTTATCTTACATAGGGTTAGTCTCTATAAGCTAATCTGACACCTGGGCATTTAGTATTTTAAAGAATTATATAGTTACATAATCCTTTATATATAAATGTATATATAATATATTACATATTTATATTAAATATATCAGATATATGTTATATGTTATATATATGTTATATATAATTTAAATCAGCTTATTCTCTTCTTGTGGGATTGATCGGGAACTTTTATCTTCAAGTTTACATTGCAGGGCTCTGAACATTTGTAGATTTTTGGCAACAAAATTCACATAACACTGGAAACATTTTGAAATAGACATTTTCAGTTATTCTCACTTTGAGATACTTTTTCAGAATTGTTAAAAATGTCACTTTGGGAGATGGAAAGATGTCTCAGCAGTTAGAATGCGTACTGCTATTACAGAGGACCTGTGTTTGGTTCCTAGCACACATATCGAGGGGCTTACAGCTGTCTGTGAGTCCACTTAGAGGGGATTTGGTGCCTTCTTCTGGATTCAGTAGGCACCTGCACTCACATGTGCTTATACTCTTATACAGACACACACATATGTGCACAATTTAAAAATAAAAATAAATATTAAAAATGTAACTTTGGGGTTGGGGAGATTGCATATATCCATATATGTAAAACACACACACACACACACACACACACACACACACACAGAGTCATAGATAGCATCCCCCATGTCTCTCCATGTCAATGGAATGTAATGTGTGTCTGTAACTTCACATCATTCTAGTTAGAAAATATGCTTTAAAAATGTAAGAATGGGCATGATTTATGAGTATATATATATATATATATATTTATGAGGTGTATGCAAAGAGGAATTTAAGCAAAGAATTAAAGAAAGCATCACTTGGCCCTTCTTTTGAATTGATTCCCTTGAGCATAATGGGATTTCCAGCTCTCTCAGAGATCTTCAGCTTAGTTTCTGATTTAGTGAAAAAATTGAAAGCAGCTGTTTATTAGTTCTTGCGTGCATGACACTTGTTTTCAGTGGAATTTTTAGAAATATTATTCTGGATTTGTGCTGTCCATTGTGAGAGGCACTAGCCATATGTAGCTCCTAGTATTAATTTGTAATAACTAAAATTAAATAAAATGAAAAAAATTCAGGCAAATGGCCTACATAGCCTTACTCAAGCATTTTATAGCTACTTGTAATCAAGTGTCTACCATATTGGGCACAGAAGTGGCCAGCTAAGTCTGGAAGGTAAACTAGCTCATAGTGCACAGGGGACACAGGTTTTGAAGGCTTTCAAATCTCTGAGTCTTTACAGTTGAATCAGTTACACTACCTTCTGATTCACTGAGGAACATTAAGGACAAACTTGAACTGGGTATTGGCTACTGAAATCTTCTCCTGAGCTACCATATTAACCCAGTGGAAATGGAGTGAAGCCAGAGTCAAGCAGGGCAGCTAGTGCTGGAACCCTGGACGTCAGGAGGGCCAAGGCAAGAGGATTGTGAGTTTAGGGCATGTGCTCTCTCATGACTTTATTTCATGCTAGAAATGGGAAAAAATCTTCTAGCATATGGAAAGTGGTGAACTGGCCATCGTCCAGATGTTTAAACACTGCTCACACTGGACCATGGCTTTTCTTTTTCACTTCTGTTAGCACAAAGTGTCCATTTAAAGGGACGTAAAGCTTCCTTATCAGAATGAAGAACAGGTGATCGAGGTATGTCACAGGATGCCAGATGCTGAGCAGAAATCGGAAGGCAGCCCTCTGTTGACGGCCCCTCACCTTCACACATTGCTTTTGTTCTCTTCTACAGTACCTTCCAAATTAAAAATGGAAACCCCTTTCTCAGCTATTTGGAGATTATTTTCAGCCACTATTAAGTTCTCTTTCCATTAGGTTAAATATCTTGTGGTTCAGTAAGACAGTCTTGCTTTATGGAGGGGCTGAATGAGACCCAAGTCTAGCTGAGTGGATTTCCCTAATTTGTTCTCAGAGTTGTGAATCATTAACCTGTTTGGATTTCTTACATAATCCTTTTTTTTCTGCTAAAATTAGTAGGTGCTGATTTTTTTTTCTGGAGGTTTTGTTATGTTCTTGAGAGTTCCTAAACTAAGTTTTGATTCATATGAATTGATGAGATAAAAGCTTGGTTCTCAATTTCATGCTCCCAGCAACTGAAACAAGGGTACACAGTGCCCTTTGCCATTTTGTGGTCCAGGAGAACGCTAATCTTTTGTAGGGAGCTAAAAGACATTGAAGCTTTGTGGTTATCTAGATATCTCTTTCACAAGAACACTACATACCTTTTCTTATGTACCATTGCAAGTTGTGGTTGTGTTCTACCTAAATGACAGATTACTGCTTCCAATGCTGTCTCATGCAAGTCCCTTTACTTTAGTTTCCTCAGATTTAATTAGCTATACTAGCTTTCTCTGTTTGAAATTTGCCGAACACAGTTTCACTGGTAATTTAATAATTAAACCAACAGTGTGTATATTTGATTTTCTAAGGGATACTTCTTTGATAGATTAACTCGAATGCATCTTGTACAGGTGTGTTTGTGTGTGTGTGTGTGTGTGTGTATGTGTGTGTGTATGTGTGTGTGTGTGTGTGTGTGTGTGTGTGTGTGCACACGTGTGTGTGATAGAGACTTGCCACATGGTTCTGGATAGTCTCTTACCCAGGCTAGGCTAAGGGTTGCAACAATTACCCACCCCTACCTCAGCTTCTAAGTGCTAGTATTACAGGTATGTGTTCCAAGTATATTCCTAATCCCTAAAATAACATGGAGTAAAAAGATAATCATAAATTAAATAAATCACTTCATTCTTGGGAAATTCAGGAAAATTGAAAATGCAATTGATGAAGTAGTAAGTGACTAAATTACATACAAAATATGAACTTGGACACACAGAAATAATCTTTATCATAAAACCCAAACTTTACATGGTTCTAAGAAGTGAAAGTATTTTGGTTACTAGATTGGCAAACAGTAGTTCCTGCACTCAAGAAGCCGAGGCAGAGGGATTACGAATTAAAGACCAATCTGGAACAGAGTAAGACCTCATCTCATCAAACCAAACAAATTATTATACTGTGTGGTGAGTTATACTTTCATTCAGAATTGGCAGAAATGCAGCTGTGATTGAACTTTCTGGTAAGATGGTAAAACTACTCTAATTAGTACACACTTTTTGGTTAAAACTGGTTTTTCAACTTCTTGTGTTTGCCAAAGAAAATCTTCTGAAACTGCTATGCACATGTGTGCCACAGAATTAATTACAGTAGGGTTCACTGAAAATTTGGAAACAAATGCACAATACAGAATTGCCCAAATAAATTATGATGTGCTAAAATATAATGCCATATTGCTACTTGAAATAAATTTCATTCTTTACTCACTGGCATACAGTGGTAATAGAAACCGGTTCTCCAGTATGATTTAACAATTTATGAGGACTCAGAGGTTACTGAGAACAATCATGGTAAGAGGAAGTCTTTCTCAAATGTATTTAGTAGGTGGGTAGGGGCTTGGTAAGACGCCAAACTGTCAACCCCCTTTTACGCTGAGCCTTTGGATAAAAACTTCGGAAATCAATGTAGGGTGATTTGTGTAAGCCTCCCACTGTTTTATTGTAGGCTATTTCCTCATATGTGAAAAATGGCAACAGTAAGTCTCTGAACATGAAAAAACCAAAAATTAATTGAAATACAACTTGGCCTGAATCCCAGATGTTTCAGGCAAGGTTCTCTGTTGTATTCAATAACTGCCCTGCAACCTTGCTTCTGAGCACACACAGGTCAGACCACCACATCCTCTCCAAGAGTAACAAGTACTCTGAACTGCTAAGCCTCTTCTCCAGCCTCAGCGTTTATTCTGTTATAGAAACTTACAATATAATTATGGAAAAATATTCTTTTACTATTTTCTCACTATCATATATATATATATATATATATATATATATATATATATCCCTGATATATTGTGTTAGAATGTTTGTTTTTTAAAAACTGTTGAGTTGCTGATTAGAATTTCATAAAAATGATTAAATGAATTTTTGCTTGGGATTAGGACAGACCTTCTTAATTTTATGGTCCTAAACATACTACTACAATTTTGTGCTGCATATTTATTCAGAGATATTCTCAGCATCGATAAGTATGAAATCAAAGTATTTATCAATTTTGAATAACTTTGAAGACATAGTATCAAAAATCCCGTAATATTTAATTCTTTATGCAAAAGCAAATAAGCATACCTATCTCATTAACATGGAAATTGCTTTCATCTTTAGTAAATGCTAAAATTATCTGTAAACCCAAGAATTATTTTAAAAGAACACTTAAGCTTATTACTAACAATTACTTTAGGATTTATTATTAGTGTCTTTTTATTTCTGAACTGTCCAAAATTTTACAAAAATAAGAACATCATGAAACCTTATTCCTGAGTGGTACGTGTGAAAGTTCACATGCATCAATGCTGGGGACCTATCCCAGACCCTATCCTGTAGCCATGGACTCTACCATTGAGCTGCCATCGCTAACCTCCTATTCATGTTTCCCAGGCTAGGCTTGGACTTGTTATCCTTCTGAGTCAACTTCCAAGTACTGGGATTGCAGATGTGTGCCACCATTTTTTTCCCCTCGGGATCTAAGCTATTGCATTAGTAGTTTTCTTTGTTCAAGCACAAAGTCTATGAGATCCTCAAAGCAGTACATCCCAGTGATATAAAGTTTGTTTTGGAATTTTCATGAAAGAAAATATTAAATAATAATAAAGTCAGAATCATGTAATATACAGTCACCCTGAGTGATAGCTACTAGAGTTATTTCTGTTGTGGCACATGAGGAAACTACAAGCTACAATTTGACAAAGGTAAAAATATCTAGTGTGGTGGTTTAGGAAGCTAAGCTCCAGGAAGATGGTAGAGGTGATGGATGACTACTTAGAAAGATTCTGACCGGGAGTGTCATGCCCAGTTTTTTGAGGAACCGCCAGACTGCTTTCCAGAGTGGTTGTACCAGCCTGCAATTCCACCAGCAGTGGAGGAGTGTTCCTCTTTCTCCACATCCTCGCCAACAACTGCTGTCTTCTGTGTTTTTGATCTTAGCCATCCTGACTGGTGTGAGATGGAATCTCAGGGTTGTTTTGATTTGCATTTCCCTAATGACTAAGGATGATGAACATCTCTTTAGGTGCTTCTCAGCCATTAGATATTCTTCAGGTGAGAACTCTTTGTTTAGCTCTGTACCCCATTTTTTAATAGGGTTACTTGCCTCTCTGGAGTTTAACTTCTTGAGTTCTTTGTATATATTGGATATTAGCCCTCTGTTGGATGTAAGGTTGGTAAAGATCATTTCCCAGTTAGTTGGTTGCCGCTTTGTCTTTTTGACAGTGTCTTTTGCCTTGCAAAAACTTTGTAATTTAATGAGGTCCCATTTGTCAACTCTTGATCTTAGAGCATAAGCTATTGGAGTTCTATTCAGGAAATTCTCCCCTGTGCCCATATGTTCAAGGTTCTTCCCTAGTTTCCTTTCCTAGTTTCCTAGTTTCCTTTCCTAGTTTCAGTGTGTCTGGTTTTATGTGGAGATCCTTGATCCACTTGGAATTGAGCTTAGTGCAAGGAGATAAGAATGGGTCAATTTGCATTCTTCTGCGGTTGACTCCCGGAGGATCCAGCTATACCACTCCTGGGCATATACCCAGAGGCTTCCCCTGCATGTAATAAGGACACATGCTCCACTATGTTCATAACAGCCTTATTTATAATAGCCAGAAGCTGGAAAGAACCCAGATGTCCCTCAACGGAGGAATGGATTCAGAAGATGTGGTATATCTACACAATGGAATACTACTCTGCAATTAAAAACAATGAATTCACGAAATTCCTAGGCAAATGGTCAGAACTTGAAAATATCATCCTTAGTGAGGTAACCCAATCACAAAAGAACACACATGGTATGCAGTCACTGATAAGGGGATATTAACCCAGAATCTAGGAATACCCTAGACACAATTCGCATATCAATAGATTTCTAAGAAGATGGAAGGAGAGACCCCTGGTCCTGGAAAGACTGGATGTAGGGGAACGCCAGGACAGAGAAACGAGAGGGGGTTGAATGGAGAAAAGAGGAAGGGAAGGGGGCTTATGGGACTTTTGGGGAGGGAGTTAACGGGAAAGGGGAAATGATTTGGAATGTAAATAAAAAAAAACTTAGAAAATAATAATAAAAAAAAGAAAGATTCTGACCAGTAGGGGCCATAGGATGATATCGCTGTCGTTTCTTAGACCAGTAAGTGACCCTTTCTTGGAGGCATGTAAGTAATGGCTGCAAGAGTTTCATTTTTCCCTAAGATTTTTTTTTAATTCTTTGAGAATTTCATACATCTATACAGTGAAAAATGATTCTATCTATTTTCCATTTCTCCCCTCCTAACTCTCCCCTTTGCTTCTCCTGACATGTCATTGTCTTCCTCCTGTTCTTCATCTTCTTTCTTGTCTCCCTCCTCCTCCCTTGAAGTGGAAACTTAAGGGTTCTTTGGAAAGTTGGTTGGATGGTGTTTTGCTGGGGCAAACGTGAAGGAATGTTTCACTAATGAGGACACAGGCATGAAAGGCAAAGGCAGACTTGTGAAGGAATGTTTTGCTGAAACAGACACAGGAGAGAGGATGTTCTGCTAAAGCAAGAATGTGAAAGGACACATGATGATGGATTCTTTGCTAATAGCACACATGTATTGGTCTGCCTTACATTGTGTAGTTGAGCATTTGTTGGGACTCTGAGAACTTGGGCTAGTTAGATGTTGTAGTGGCTATTCCTGGTTGTCAACTTGACTAAATCTGGAATGAACTAAACAAGAATTGGAAGGCTCACCTATAATCCTAATCTGGAGGCTCAGAGATACAAGTTTCTGACTTGGAGATCTTGATGCATAGTGACTATGAATTCCAGAAGATAAAGATTAGGGAATCTCTGAGTTTAAGGTCATCTGGGATTAAAGGCGTGGTGGCACACACCTTTAATCTGGGCCACACCCTCTGCTGGAGACCTATATAAGGACATTGGAAGAAGGAAGATTCACTCTGGCTTTTCCTGGCCTGCCTCGTGGGACAGAGCAACTGCTAGATCCTCGGACTTCCATTCACGGCTGCCTTGTGGGACTGAGCAACTGCTACATCCTTGGACTTCCATCCACAAGTACTGCTGACTATTGTTGGGGAGTTGAACTACAAGCTGTAAATCATCGACAAATTTCCTAACTATATAGGGACTACCCATACGTTCTGTGACTCTAGAGAACCCTGACTAATACAGATGTAGTTGCTGAGGCAAGACAAGCGCTGAGGCAAGGCCGTGGAGGACACGTGACGCTAGGAGAGTTTAAATAG
This sequence comes from Tokudaia tokunoshimensis, assembly GCA_036184795.1. Classification (NCBI taxonomy): domain Eukaryota; kingdom Metazoa; phylum Chordata; class Mammalia; order Rodentia; family Muridae; genus Tokudaia; species Tokudaia tokunoshimensis. Next base: position 58,071,850 of record BTHU01000022.1, on the reverse strand, counting down.
GACTTGATGGACATTGCAGGAGACTGAGCTTGGCTTGCTTATAGAGCTAGCTGTGCGACACTTGTGGGTCTTGAGCCTTCACTGATTTTCGCTTCCCTGAGAAAGGCACAATTTCTCCTGTTGGTACCTTCTGCTGACTGGACTGCTAGTATATCCATGAAGTGTTTACGAGTGGATTGAGCTGCTGCTGCTGACCTGTGAACTGAATTTCCAGACAACACGGACAGAAGCTGCTCCAAAGAACCTCTCTCTCTCTCTTTTTTTTTGGGTTGGTTATTTTATTTATTTACATTTCAAGTGTTATTCCCCTTCCTGGTTTCCCTTCTGAAAACCCCCTATCCCACCCCTCCCCCTGCTTCTATTAGGGTGCTCCCCCACCCACGCACCCACTCTGGCCTCACCACCCTAGCATTCCTCTATGCTGGAGCATCAAGCCTTCACAGGACCAAGGGCCTCCCTTTCCATTGGTGTCAGACAAGGCCATCCTCTGTTATATATGAGGCTGGAGCCATGGGTCCCTCTGTGTGTACTCTTTGGTTGGTGGTTTAGTCCCTGGGAGCTCTGAGGGGTCTGGTTGGTTGATATTGTTGTCCTTCCTATGGGGTTGCAAACCCCTTCAGCTCCTTCAGTCTTCCCCTAACTCCTCCATTGGGAACTTGATGTGGATGTCTCCTGAGAAGCTCTTCCAGAACCTTACCAAGACACATGCAGATGTTTGCAGCCAATCTTCGGACTGAGCACGGGGATTCCAAAGAACCTTTTTAAACAACAGGTCCACTTCGCCCATATCATTTCTTTCCCACTACCTCTGGTGAGTAAAAGCATCTGGAGGTTAAAGCATTTAAGAACCATCATTAAAAATAAAGTATAAAAAAATTAAAGATACATTTTTCCCTCCTTTTCCTCATCTTCCCTCTCATCCTTTCTGATAACTTACCGAGTCCGAATAGTGTTGCCCATATGTGCACAGGTGTGGGGCCATCCAATGGAGCATGATAATCTTACCAGTGGCAATACCAGGGTAATAGAAAATACCAATGATTTTCGCTCCCTCAATGACTATTGATTGCCAGTAGCCCCCTGGTAAGAGATGCAGCCTGATGAGCACCTCCCCTATGTTTTCTGGAAGCTTGATTGGCTTGATCTTGTCCACAGAACCACCACTACTATCACAACAGCCATGTTGCCTCTAGAAGACAGCAATTTACAACACTTCTTCTTTTCCTTCAGCTCTTATATCTTTTCTGCCTCCTCTTATGTAATGCTCTCTGGAACTTGGTGGTAGTTGCGAGACTGATAAAAATATCTCATTTAGGGAAAAGTACTCATAGTTCCTTATTATCAATTCTGAACCTCCAAATTGATGGGCAGCGGGAGTTTCTTTCTGGATGTGCTACTATTGGTTTTTAATGTATGATTGACACCTTGAATTGTGGAATTGTCCAGTTTGAAACAGGACCCATGGGGTTGGTCTGGGCATCACCTGGGAGACCAGTATTGAGGGAGTCATTTTGGGCAGAGATTTAGAGTACAAATTAGGATGCTGTAATACAATGTAAGTGAATATAGAGGCTCAACTCATCATGAGCAGGGATGCCAAGGTAAATATTTATGAAAATATATAGGAAAATGTTGAACTCCACTGTTGAAAATAAAATCCTAAAATGTTGCTAGGCATCTCTGAGGCTTAAAAGTCCTGACAAGGCTGAGTTTAGTGGATAAAGATCTACAATTGGTGCAGACAGGCAAGTGTAGGCTAGGTGAGAGTATTAAATCACACACGCCAATGGACATGGACTCAGAGTACCAGACTCCCTTAATCTTTTCAATTTGGTGAGGAAGCAGAGATGGAAATTTAAAGTTAGTGAACAGATTCAGAATATGCAACTAAATTTATAGTGGAATCAATTGGGAGGGGCAAAACTAACTATTAAACCCTTGCTTTGTCATATTCTGTAGCAGAAAAATTGCTAGTTGTCTAAATCGAGATATGAGAAGCAATCAGAGTATACAGCAAGTGCCTGAGGGTGACTTCTGGGGGGTTAAATATAACTCTGCATCATTAGCTCATATGGGAAAAAAAACCCATTAAGACAGCAAATCAGGTCTGATCTGGCACTCTCTTCACTACACTTACATAAAACACAGTAGAAACTTGTCAAAGCTCTCAGTGTGGAACCAGGCTACTGATGTTTGGCAGTCCCCTTTGGAGCACAGGGAAAAACTGTGTTGCTTAGCTACAGTCTTTGGCGGATTCAGAACTGACTGTGTTATACAAGAGTTAAACTCCATTCCTTGACATCCGTCCTTTCTCTAAGACCAAGTCTTATCTACCATCACCCTCTTCATCTCAGTACTATGGCCATTGCTATTTCTGCTCTCTTTACTAAGTGGTTCATATGTGTTGATTTAGGATTATCACTGTCTTTACCTCCCCACAGCTTATACATTGGAGAGAGCATGAGTAGGTAGTTGATGCTGTTAGTGGTACATAGAGTGTTGAGATGACGTCACAGTGCAATGTGCAAGTAGTTTTTTTTTTTTGTCATTTGAAGTCATTGCACTTTTCCACATTTGGTTAGCATATTTACAGTTTGGGTTGCTATTGTAGAAAATGTACAATAACACAACAATCTGTATGACACTTATTATATATGTATTTTTGTATCTCACAATGTAGACTCACACGCAGGTGTATGGAGAGCTGGGTAAGTCAGTAAATTTAATTGATGGAACTGAACTGAAAGGCCTTTGAAAATAGAAGGATTAGGAGAGAAAAAACAGAGAACTGTTAGTAGAGAAAATGTGCAACTATTGCACACATGGCAGGAAAGTATGTAAGTATGTGAAGAAAGAAATACTGGATGCTTAGTCTCCTCAGTAAGAGAGACATCTTCTGAGGCTCATAAGTCTGAGTGAGACTTTCAAAAGGCTTTGCCTTCTGGAGGGAGCATCTTCACCTTCTTGCAAACATGTGGATATCCATTTTCTTTCTGTAGTTCTTCAGGAAAGAGAGCTGTCCTCAGCCACGTTCTTATTATAATTATTTTAATGAACTGAAGTCATGGCCCAGTCTCGATTATGTAATTATTCCAGGAGATTCTACTGTTGGCTTGTCAGTACAATCTCTGCTTTATGCATAAGAAAGCAATTTTTTTCTCTGCTAATAAGTACCATCCCATGATCACCGGAAGAGGCTGAAGAGTCAGTTTTGTAGTTGTGTTTGTAATGATTGTTTCACAGGCTTGGCTCTCTGAATGTTCTAGTTCTGTTGAAGCCCACAATTCAGACCTAACATAGACCCACAACTCATAGAACTCCTGGAAGACCTTAAACCCAATCAAGGGAATCTGTGAAGGTAAAAACATTTTCATGACAATTCAAAGCCGTAGCTTCACTTTTGAACTGTCTTCAGAGCTTCAGAAAGCTGTGTTGCAGAGGCAGATTGAACAGGGTTGTTTTGGAGTAAGGCAGAAACCAAAGATAATTTCAGCAATGTAAAATAAAGATATTCTAAATATTTTTGAAAATATAACTTTTTATCACTACATTATTTAATATGTTATAAATCTATTGCTTTTGAATGAATTAATACATATTTTGGAAATTTCTCAGTGTTACTGTTTAAGATGACCAATATCTGTACTGATTAACATCTTGTCAATTTGATGTAAAATATGTCATAGGGGAAGAGGGAACTTCAGTTGATAAAATATTGGTCTGAAGGCAATTCTGTGAGGGTATTCCCTTGATGTCTAGGAGGGATATTTTCTGGGATTTCTGGGTATTTTCTGGAAGGGTCCAGCCCACTGTGAGTGGCGCCATGCCTGGGCTGGTGATTTTGTGTTGTATAAGAAAGTAGACTGAGAAACCATGGGAGCAAACCAGTAAGCACCACTTCTCCATGACTTCTGCTGTACTTCCTGCCTCCAGCTTCCTGCCTTGAGTTCTGGCTTTGGTTTCCCTGGATGATGGACTGTCTTGTAAGAAGAAACAAGCCTTCCACTGCCTCTCCAAGTTACTTTTGGTCATGGTGTTTATTCCAACAGTATATAGCAAATTAAAATAGGAAGCTATGCTCTCACCATATTGAAGTACATGTTGGAGCTAAGGGTAGGCTAGGGAATAAGGCACATGACAATAAAATACTCCATCTCCCCCCCCCCGCCTTGTTCAGAGCTGGTTAGATTTTGAGTTATGAAAGTGTTTGTAAGCCGGGCGGTGGTGGCGCACGCCTTTAATCCCAGCACTTGGGAGGCAGAGACAGGAGGATTTCTGAGTTCGAGGCTAGCCTGGTCTACAAAGTGAGTTCCAGGACAGCCAAGGCTACACAGAGAAACCCTGTCTCGAAAAACCAAAAAAAAAAAAGAAAGTGTTTGTAGTGTGACCTCTGGTGACTGTGGTAGCCTTTTCCCTTTCCTCCCACATCTAGTCATGTGATAATATAATGGCTTTACCTCTGATAACTCACAAATCTATTTTCTTTCTTGACTATAATGGATTTTATCAACCTTTTTATACTTCATATAGGTGATGATATTTAGTATTATATTTGTTTAGATTGATATAATATGTTTATAAAAAATATTTCTTTTATTTTTTTTTGAGATTATAAGAATATAATCACATCATTTCCCTTTCCCTTTCCTGTTTCTAAGTCTCCCCATATGGGAAAGAGAACTCCTTGTTTTCTTTCCAATTCATGGTCTCTTTTTTCATTAAATGTTTACACACACACACACACACACACACACACACACACACACACAACACCTCTCTCTCTCTCTCTCTCTTTCTCTCATCTATAGGGTTCCTGGTGTCCCAAGTCCAGTAGGTGGGACACGGGAGTTGGACTCTGCTTTCCCCATGCTGGTTCTGGGCGGGTTACAGGCTATGGGAAGCCGAGGGACACTGCTTTGGGTATGGGGGAGCACAGTCTGAGGTCCCCCGGTCTGCAGGGAGGTCGGGGCCTTCTGGTTCTCAGGCTCTTGGGTACCAAGGTGCCACTGGAGGTCATGTGGAAGAGCTGAGAATGGAGTGGGGGCCCATGGGATGGATCTAGCCTGGGGCTGAAGGGGAAAAGAGGGGAGCCCCAGCTGGGTCCTGTAGGGAGGAGAGAGTCCTTGGCTTGTTTGGTGTGTGGCGCTGTGACTGGGAGCACTGAGAGGCCTTCTGTGGGAGATTAGGCGACCAACTCTTTAGGCAAAGGCCTGTTTCATTGCTCCCCACAGTGGATCCTGATGAAAAGAGAGACTCCATGGTTTTTGGTTTTTTTTTTTTTATTTTCTAAGTTTTTTTTTATTTACATTCAAAATCATTTCCCCTTTCCTGTTTCCTCCCACCCCGAAAGTCCCATAAGCCCCTTTCCCTCCCTCTTTTCCCCATTCAACCCCCTCTCGCTTCTCTGTCTTGGCATTCCCCTACATCCAGTCTTTCGACATGGTATGCAGTCACTGATAAGGGGATATTAACCCAGAGTCCATGGTTTTAAGGCATTTATTTTCATGACAGAGAATGGCCATGAGTAAAACCATACCCCACTTTCTCAGGGCGGTCCTGAGGTTAAATACCTTTTGTAGGAAGGAGTGTCTGGGAAGGAGAGCTTAATTGGCTAAGCCTCCAGGCCTTTAGGTACTTCATTAAAATGGAGATCTGTTTTGAGGCTACATGACCTGTGGTCACATCCTCTACCTGTGGAGGGGCTTAGGGTGTTGCCCTTATGTGACTGAAGAACACAAATCTATGGAGGGCCGCGGCCTTGTGTCAGGAGCCTAGTGTCTGGGAGCGTGGCAAAATGCCTGCCATTCCTCAAAGTCACCCGGGTTTCCAGCCTATGCTTAACTAGAAACCAGGCTGCCTTTATGGTCCTACATATATCTATATCTTCCTAAGTACATGAATATAACCTGCTCAGTCTGTATAATATTACTTGTATGTTTTTTAGGGCAGACCATTTGGTGTTGGACAACCAATTGGTGTGGTCTTGGGGAAGACTATTTCTCCTGCTCTCAGCATTCCTTAGTTGGTGAGGTACTCTGTTGTAGGGTTGAGGCCTTTTGCCCCCTCCCCTCCAGTAGCATGCCTATTGTTGAACTGCTTTAGCTCAGTCAGGTTAGTGAGACTTTGTGGATGTAGCTTCTGACATAACTAGAATACACAGTCTCATAGCAAGCTCTCTGTGTCTCTACATTACAATCTTTCCACCTCCTTTTCTGCAATGATCCCTGAGCCTTAGGTTCAGGAATTGTTTTGGGACTGGTATCCACAACTCTCTTTGATTGGTTGTGGGTTTCTGTAATGGTTTCTAACTACTGCAAGGAGAAGTCTCCTTGATGAGAGATAAGAACTACACATATCTGTTGATATAAAAACAAATATTTAGAATGTAGCTACGGATTATGGTAGATTAATAAAGTGGTGATTGTAGATTCTCCTCCAAAATATGGTGACTTCACTAGTCCTGAGTAGTTGGCTGGGTTTCTAATGCCAGACACAATTTCCCTCTTGTTGAATAGCCTTAAGTCTAAGCAGAGAGCTGTTGATTACCACTAAGGTATGTGTGCCACTACTGCACTCTTAGGGTTATTTGTGATGCTGGTCATTGATGTGATTGTGTAAAACTGTTGTTGCTTCCCTCGTTTGGAAGTTTACATGGTGCCTTCTGGTACTATGAAAGCTAGTCTTTAGGGAGTAGTTATGCAGATAGGCCCCAGTTCAGGGGCCTATGGGCCCTGTGTCTGGAGTTTATGATATCTTCAGCAATAGGAACTTGACTTCCATCTCTGGGGAGCAGCCAAGGGCAATAGAAATAATTTGTGATGTTTTGAGAGTTTCTTGGACAACTCTGTCCAACAATTCAAAAGAGGACTTCTCATGCCCAGTGCTGGGATTTTTGTTAGATGGTCTTTGACTCTTGGAGGGAGCATTGTCAGGTAAGATTGGAAATTTTCATTTAAACCATGTATGTATATTTCTACTTTAATTTAATGTGCATTATAGGTATTTTAGGTAGACAGTATGGTTCCCTGAGACTTTCCAGACAGACTTACTGACCAAGCCAGCTTAGTCAGTTAACAGGCTCTCCAGCTCAAGAGTGAGGATTAAAAAGAAAGAGAAGATTAGACAATACTGCAGCATGACCACAGCCAGTTCTGAGGCTAGGCAGGTTTATTTTTGCCCAGTCCGCTTTTGTACCATTTTAATTACATGCAAGTAATAAGCGTGAGCAGTACAATAAGGAACAAGCAAGACAATAACCAAAGTCCTTTGATCACTTCTATGAGAGCTGTTTCTAAGGGCTTTTCAGAATAACCAAAATATCTGAGCCCACTTCCTGGTCCAAGCCCAAAATCAGATTCTTACCTGAAGCCTACTTCTTTTTTTCCACCCTAAAATTAAGATTCCTGCCTGAACTTACTTCCCTGTTCTAGCCTAAAATTAGATTCCTGCCTGAACTTACTTCCCTGTTCTAGCTTAAAATTAGATTCCTGCCTGAACTTACTTCCCTGTTCTAGCCTAAAATTAGATTCTTGCCTGAACTTACTTCCCTGTTCTAGCCTAAAATTAGATTCCTGCCTGAACTTACTTCTTTGTCATGACCTAATGTCAGATTCCTGCCTGAAGCCCATTTCCTTGTCCTTGGTCAATGTCAGATTCCTGCCAAGTGGCTCCCAAAGCTCCCCACAACTTACTTTTATTTCACTCCCCCTTATGCATTTATTTCACTTCACTCTCTCTAACCAGAGCTTCCCAATTTTTTCAATTTCTCCCATTATACCTTGCTTTTCTCCTCTCTATTACTCCTTTATCCTGCAATGGTCCTTTTCACTTTCTGGTTTCTTCAGTTACTGCAGGATACATATTCACATCTGAACATTTGAAACTAGGAGCCTCAGATAATAGAGAACAAGTGACATTTGTCTTTCTTTCTTTTTTTCTTTTATGAAAACACATTTATTGTTTATAAGATTCTAAGTATGTATTATCTTAAGTAGTAAGCTTCCAAAAATTAACCTCAATGCTAAATGCCCATTGATAAAACTAAAGGTCTTGAGAGTCTTTGATAATTATCTTTAAAAGAAAACAAAAATTGCTAGTTGTTGAACTAAGCAATATGTAAAAATGTCATTTTTATTTTAACTTTTATTTTTTATTATATTCAACACAATATATATTTTATACCAATCATAAAAATGATGAACATGTTATTAAATGAACATAAAATGATAAAGTCTTTTTGTTTGTTTGTTTATTTTGTTTTTAGTAGAGCTTAAAATCTTGGCTCTTACTGTGGTACAAACCCCAAATAAGAACAATTTTTAGACATTGGAATTCATTGTAATAAGGCTGTACTTCAGTGTCCCTTACATCACCAAAGGATTTTACCTCCATAGTAGCTAAGCTAAGAGTTGACAGTTCTGCTGTGCCAAGGAATGAATTGTAGGCACAATTATTTGGATACAGATTTCCTGCTGTGGTCAAAGCTATTTGATTTGAGTGATTGTCATCATTCTCATACCACAGGGAACAGGTTACATTCTTTTAAGAAATGGTGTGTGTATTAAGATGGTCTATCCATGAAGGCATTCATCAACTGTTTCAATGAAGAATGGTTCTGCTTGGAGGGTGGGACAGACATTAGGTGAGGGTAAGAGTCTGGTTCCTTGGTTGTGATGATTTTGAAAAGCATTCATCTTAGAAAAAGAGGAACTTATAAGGTCATCTTCTTCAAAATTGATACAATAATTATAAATATCAAGCAAAATATTCAGGCTCACTCTTTGTTGTTCTCTTACAAGCCACCTCCCAAATTAATTGTCTATGTTTCTTTTGGGTGTATAAATAATTTTGAAATATATAAGCTGTTCTGAAATCCATAGTATAGTGTAAAAGCATCAAATAAACAATCCTACTTGTAGAGAGGCTGAGATAGGAGAAGCATGATCTCAAGACCATTATGTGGTACATAGCAAGACACTGTCACGTACAAATAAGCAGAAAGTGTATATGGATTGTATAATATTGGGCATATTTCTGCAGTTACCAAATTAGAGAGATGACTGGATGACAGCCAACAAATTTCCAATTCTTTATATTTTTGAATTTCAATTGATTAGGATATGTCGGTAATATTAATTTTCATATTAAGAGATATTAAGGAAAAGTGATTATTACGTCCTGTTATTTTTGTTGTTAGAGGTGGAATTATGTTTGTGAGGGTTTGTTGAAAGATACTTTCTTGCTTTTTCCCTCATTGTGTTGGTGTTTTCCATCTATTATCCTTTGTAGGGATGGATTCGTGGAAAGATATTGTGTAAATTTGGTTTTGTTATGGAATATCTTGATTTCTCCGTCTATGGTAATTGAGAGTTTTGCTGGGTATAGTAGCCTGGGCTGGCATTTGTGTTCTCTTAGGGTCTGTATAACATCTGCCGAGGATCTTCTAGCTTTCATAATCTCTGATGAGAAGTCTGGTGTAATTCTGATAGGACTGCCTTTATATGTTACTTGACGTTTCCCCCTTACTGCTTTTAATATTCTTTCTTTGTTTAGTGTATTTGGTGTTTTCATTATTGTGAGACAGGAGGAATTTCTTTTCTGGTCCAGTATATTTGAAGTTCTGTAGACTTCTTTTATGTTCATGGGCATCGATTTCCTTAGGTTAGGGAAGTTTTCTTCTATAATTTTGTTGAAGATATTTACTGGCCCTTTAAGTTAGGAATCTTCACTCTCTTCTATACCTATTATCCTTAGGTTTAGTCTTTTCATTGTGTTCTAGATTTCATGGATGTTTTAGGTTAGGAGCTTTTTGCTTTTTGTGTTTTCTTTGACTTTTGTGTCAATGTTTTCTATGATATCTTCTGCACCTGAGATTCTCTATTCTCTCTCTTTTATTCTGTTGTTGATGCTTGCATCTATGACTCTTGACTTCTTTCCTAGGTTTTCTATCTCCAGAGTTGTTTCCCTTTGTGATTTCTTTATTGTTTCTACTTCCATTTTTAGATCTTGGATGGTTTTGTTCATTTACTTTGCCTGTTTGTTTTCCTGTAATTTAAGGGATTTTTGTGTTTCCTCTTTAAGGGCTTCTAGCTGTTTACCTGTGTTCTCCTACATTTAAGTGAGTTATTTATGTCCTTCTTAAAGTCCTCTATCATCATCATGAGAAGTGATTTTAGATCTGAATCTTATTTTTCCAGTGTGATGGTATATTCAGAACTTGCTATGGTGGAAGACTTGGGTTCTGATGATGCCAAGTAACCTTGGTTTCTTTTGCTTATGTTCTTATGCTTGCCTCCCACCATTTGGTTATCTCTAGTGCTACCTGCCCTCGCTATATCTAACTGGAGCCTGTGCTTCCTGTGATCCTAGTTGTGTTAGAACTCTTCAGAGTCAAGCTGTCTCTGTGATCCCATGATTCTGTGATCCTGTGATCCTGAGATCCTGGGTGTGTCTGAACTCCTGGGAGTGAAGCCACCTCTGGGAACCTGTGATCCTGCGATCCTGGGTGTGTAAAAGTGCCTGGGAGTGTGGCTACATGAAGAACTATAAGAAAGACAAATGTTGCCCACAACACCCAGAGGAAGCTCCACTCCTTGGTCACACAAGAAAGGAACTTCTCTATCATGTAATATAGTCATTCCCTGAGCCCAACTTTTCTTTTGAGCAGAGCACCTAAAAACCTATACTCTCCCTCAGCGTGGCTCTGGTATCCCTTCTGCATTTACTTTTATTCTTCTCTAATTCTTCACAAGTGCACTGCCTATTTTAGAAAACTTTTATAACAATGATATCACATTGAGTTTCTTGAGACAGTATTGCTCAACACAGCTTAAAGTGCTGGCTTGTGTTCAGACTGCTCGTGTTCCTTAATCTCTCTAAGTCTATCATTTCTGTGTGATAGTTCTGTGATCCATGCTTTGCACTGAATGTTTTCTGTTCATGTTAGCTCTTTTCTGCAGTGCAGAGGAAGCTTGTCAATACCCTCTACACGTTATTGCTGATACCTGTTGGTTTTCTGTGCTGGATTTTAAGTTTCATGAGGTCCTAAACCTCATTAGTGTTTTCTATAGCTGTATTTCAAGTCCCATGGCAATACATACATAATTAAGATGTATAGCAAATATTTGTATTGGTTTACCCATTCTGTAATACTCAGCTGCTTCCCTCCTACAGTACTCCCATGTGATTTCATTTATTTATTCTGTGCGTATATTTGTTCATGCTATTTCCTTAGAATAACACATTGGTTCCAACTTTAACTACCGGACAGATTCCAGCTTAGTCTTTGAGTTCTAGGCTGGTGACTTTCACAGATTTCATAGAATGTTTTCCTGCTTGGGTGAAGCACTATCTTATATTATTAACAAATGCTTATTTAATTGTTATTATTTATAGTAACTGTATTTATTATAATCTTCTGTTTTACTTGTTATTTGAATATGCATGGGCATACATAGAGATGCATGAAATTATGTCCTGGATGTACAGGGTTAGAAAATCTACAACTCACTCTTGTGCTGTAGCTGAGGGAACAGAGACTTAGGAATCAATTACATTTTATTTTAGTTTAGAATTTTGGTCAGTTGTGGGTATATAACAAAACCTTGATCACATTTCTTGTTCATATTTCTTATGAGTAAGAGTCATCTCATGCTTTAAATTCATGTAATATCACAACTGGAGAGATGGAGCAAAGACAAGGAGCTCTTGATGCTCTTTAAGGGAACTGAAGTTTGGTTCCTAGCACCAATATAGGGAGGCTCACAGCTACCTCCAGCTCCAGGGATCTGACTTAGTTTTCCGGCCTTCATGGGTGCCCACATGCATATGCACATATGATCATAGATTCACATGTAATACCAGATTCACCTAATCAAACATCCTTTCTTCCCACTGGTTTTATCATTATCTCCCACTCATAAAGAAGATTTAGACAGATTTCATTTTAAGAGGTACTTTAATCTTCATTCAAGAGTGGAAAAGTCTAGCTGGAGCCTGGTTCCTTACAACTTAAAAATTCTTCCTAGTATCTGAATATTTAGTTTCTAGATCTTACTTTATTTTGCTTTATGTTTTACTTCATTAAGTTACTGAAAGCAGTTCTAATTAAAAATGAATAGTTTAATTAAAATTAATGACTTTAATTCTTTTCAGTGAGCATCTATTGTCACACCTGCTTGAACCAACTGCTATTATTTTTAGCATCAAATCAAAAATTTGCATACACCATAATGACTTAGTTATATGCTTTAGTTTCTATTATTTTTTGCTAGTATGAGATGCATTTTTAAAGAAGACTATAAAGACTTTAGAGTAGGTGGCTTTACAAATTGAGTAGTGATTTTTCTCAGTTCTCTATTGTTGAATGTTTCTGTCACTGATGTAGATGTGAAAGAATAAACCAACGCATGATAATTTTAAAATGACATCTTGTTCTTTGACATATAAATAGTGAGCTTTAAAAAAAAACTGTTCAGCTAATTTCACATAAATCCTCTTCCACAATCAAACGACCAAATTAAAAATTAGGTTACATTCTTCTTCTCTGTTTCTCTCTCTCTTTTTTTGTAGTTCATATAAGTGTGTAATTAGAAAAAAAGCCATCTTTAATTTCCAGCTTTCCCTATTCATTTCCCTTTGTTCCATCTTACTTTCTTTCTCTTCTTTCCCCCTCCTTCCTTATTTATTGTCCTGATTTCTTTCTTCTCTACTCTTTAATTCTTTTTGTCTTTTAGTTTTTTCTACCCTGCTTCCCAGAAAGAGAGAACTAGATATTTTGTGTTCTGATGAGTCCCAGGCTGAGAAATAGCACAATTTGAACACAATTTTAGATCTCTTAAGCATTCTGAAGGCATGTGGGTGTGCATGCTTGTTGTGTGAGCGCCTGTGGAGGTTGACCTTGCTGGCTTTCTCAACTGCTTTCTATCTTTTTTTTTTTTTTGACAAAAATCTCTCACTGTACCTGGATCTTACTGATTCCCCAACTAGTTAGGGAGACCCCGAGATTAGCCTGTCTTTGAGCCTGTAATATTGGAATTAAAGATGTATTTATATCCCCATGCTTGTAGCAGACAATCTATGATACATCTTCTTAGCATGGTTATAGGTCTTTAAGAGCACAACTGTACTTTCATAAGTCAATACATAAAAAGCAATACTTAATGAAGAAATGTATATATTTCATGTATCTTTAGTTATGAGGATTTTCTATCTATTTGAGGAGACATAGATGGTTGAGGAACATTGACATTGAAGCTAATTATTGCTTGGCATGGTTTCTTGAATTTTTTGAGTTGTTTATGATAGTTAAGTAGTTCCTTAGATTTATGAACTAGAGCTACACACTACTTTCAGAGAGCTTGGGATTTCCTCTTCGCCACATCTAACTCTGCTCTTAAGAAACCACACAAGGGGGTGGAGAGATGGCTCCACTGAGCACGTGCTCAGTTAAGAGCAGGTACTGCTCTTGTACAGGGCCAGAGTTCAGATTCTCACTTGAGTCAGGAAGCTCACAACTCCCTATAACTCCAGCTCGAGAGGACTTAGGCCTTTCAGGTCTCTGTAGGTACTGCACTCACCCACACATACCCTCACCCAGACACACATACATACAAATAATTAAAAGTAAAAGTAAGTCTTTAAAAAAGCAAGCATGTAAGACCTCAGTCTGTTAAATAAAACCAAGACTGGTTTAGACAATGGGACTTTCTCCCATGGAAGTTACATCATTGCCACTGCAGAGACTCACTATTGGTCCTTTCAACATGCCTTAGAACATGGTCATGCTTTCTTCTGAACTCTGAGATTCAAATGTGTACTGTTCAATCACCTGGCACATGGACTGTAAGGCATTTATAAGCAATGGGAGTCGATTTTGGACATGTTTTCTGGAATGACTAATTGTTTTAAATCTGCTTTTTAATCCATGGATTAATTTGTCACACCACCCCCCACTTTTCAGAAAAACCATTTGTCAATAATAATATTCACAGGTATGTGTTTAGGTCTGCTTGTTTCTAATGGTATTGTGCTAACTGACTAACTCTCTGACTGAACCTTTATTTTTAAAAGTAGTTGGTAAAAAGTTCCTCTTTTGCTTCCCTCTACAGTTTCTGTATGTACCTGAGAAGTAACACAAGATGAGTGTTGTTCTTTTTGTTACCAGTCATAGCCATTGCCTTCTCTTTGGGTGGATTTTTGTTAATACACTTTGGACTGTAATGAACGGAAGTCCCCTGAGCCTCTTAGTAAAAGAAAAGGTGGAGAGTTAGCTTTCACTGCTCTTTGTGCATAGGAGCACTACTGACCTCGGATGCAAGGAGCTGCCTTTGAGAGTCTCTGATAAGTTCAGTTCTCAGGTTCTTTCATCTCCACAAGGATGGCCAGTCTTCATTTCATGACTGCTGGAGTATGTACCCTTGGGCAACCTTCTTTTAGTTTTTCCATTGCTGTGTGTCTGGATTGGTTTTAAGTAGTATAATTTCTCAGGCCCTAGTTTGCTTTTTACTTTTAAAAAAATTAATTTTTTAAAAGACATGTTTTAACACACTGAGTCCAATCAGTGCTACCCATATGTGCTTGGATGTGGGGGTCATGCACTAGTGCACCAGTGACTACACACCTAAAAGCAGCTTTTCCTCCCTTATTCACCATCAACTGCCAGTGCCACCTTAGATGTGAGTGGTGCCTCTGTAGGCCCCATTCTGTTCCATCCTGGAATATTTAAGGGGCTTGATCTTGTGTAAGTCGTATGCAGGTTACCTCAGCTGCTGTGAATTCATGTGTGCATTAGCTGTGTCAGATCTAAGGAAAGCATTGCGTAGCACCTTCTCTATTATCTGGTTCTTATATTATTTTCCCTCTTTTTTTTTTTTTTGCAGTATTGCCTGAGCCTTGTGGGGCAGCAGGGTTGATGTAGTTGTCCCCTCTGTGGCTGAGTCCTCATAGTTGCTTGTTCTGAGCATGTTGGACCATATCGGCTGCATTAACCATTGCTCAGTACAATAAGAAGCTTTCTGACCTCCTTCTTTTCTTAATCGAGACTGGTTGTTGGGGATCTTCTGTAGACCAGATATGTTTCAGAGGTTGCATATTTGCTAGTGTTCGCTTCTCTGAGTTTAGTCAGCTATGTAAATAAGTAGCATATTATGTCCACTTTCCTTCACTATAAAGTACCTGTGACAATTAGCTTAAAAGTTGAAAGTCCTGGATGAGCGAACTCACTAGTTTTTGCCTCTGGTAAGAGGGTGAATCACACAGCAGGCAGACTATTCACATCATGGTTGGGAAGCAAAGAGGAGATGAAGAGGTCAGCATCCAAGTTTCTTTAAAGAATATATCCTAGTGAGATAATGACTTCTTCTAGACTCTACCTCTCAAAGCCTTCATCATTTCCCAGAGCCATCCTGGGGACCAAACCAAGAACATGTGTGCCTTTGAAGGCCCCTCGATTGCACTAAGATTATTATTAATTTTATGGATCAGACTATTTAGAAGCAGAGGAGATTGTCCTGGATTTCTCTTTAGGCAGATTTGTAACTAAGCCTTTAGCACAAAAACCAAGCATTCTACCCCTGAGCTACACTGCTCATTCTAAACATGGTTCTCAGACTGTTAGTGTTTTCACTTGATTTCATAAATCCTTAGGTGGAGTTCAATGCAAAGAAGTACCTCTTGGGATACTAATTATTGCCATTAGGTGCATAATCTGATGCTTATGTTGCAATATTATAAAAATTTCTTACAATGAGTTGAAAAGCAGAAGTTTGAGTTAAAGTCACTTGGGAGAACAGATTTTAGTATGATAACCATGATTGAATGGTCTATGCAATCTATGATGCAGGTAAGTACCTGAATTTGAAACCTGGTCTCACCATTCAGTTCTATTGCTGTGAGAAGACACCATGATCGTGGCAGCTCTTGTAAAAGAAAGCATTTAAGTGGGAGCTTGCTTACTCCAGTTATCTAGTTTCAAAGGAGTAGTCATTATCATGATGGTGGGGAGCAGACAAGTGTGGTTCTGAGCAGTAGCTGAGAGCTTTACATCCTTATCCATATGCAGGAGAGAGGAGAGGGAGAGGGAAAGGGAGAGGGAGAGGGAGAGGGAGAGGGAGAGGGAGAGGGAGAGGGAGAGGGAGAGGGAGAGGGAGAGGGAGAGGGAGAGGGAGAGGGAGAGGGAGAGGGAGAGTAGAAAGATAGAACACATATCTTAATATTGTCAGGCAAAAGCAAAAGAAGACAGCTGTCCTACTGAGTATTTCCAAGGGCATTGATCAATTTGTTCACGTGGGTTGAAGTTCCTGATAGGGTATCACATGTTTTAATGTAGGTTATTTTTCTTACAATGACATAAGTTCTAAGTAGGTACTTGCACAATTTCAGAGGAAAGAGATCACTTTTGACTAAAGTGGCTAGTGAAGGCCTTGGGATTTAAATCTCCAAGAGCAAGATGAATGACAAGAAGAGTGAAGACTTATAAGTAAGTGCTTTAGTCTTTTCTCTTACTATGAAAAATTAGCAGAGGCTGAGAAATTTATATGAGAAAGAGGATAGTTTAGTACATGTTTCTGGAAATTTAAGAGTATGGCACTTCCATGTTTTTAGCTTGTGATGGAGACTGTGTGCTGTCCCATGCGTTAAGGGAAAGAGGAAGAAAGATGGGTGTAGAAGAGAGCACAGGGTGAGACAGTGGGCAGAGGCAGTTGAGCTTACTGTGTAACAATTTATGCTGGAAGTAACCATTCTTACAGGAACTACTGTAATCCATTAGTATATATTTGCTATATTGCCTATTTGCTGTTTGTTAAAAGAGCAGAAATTTATACCATGTACATTGTATTAGACTTTTGTGAGATATGTGAATCTTATTTCAAATATATTTGTCAGAATTTAGTAACAAAAATTGATCAAGCATTAACTATCTACTAATTTGGAGTAGAATTATGCATCAGAAGACATTCCTTAAAGCTATTCCTGAGCCAAGATGTACTTACACAAACATGCCAGCTCACTTGGATGAGCTTTCTAATGGGTAGTTCACCTGTGACTGCTTGCCAAGGTTTTGAATAATTGGATAGCTTTCCTTAAAATTTGTTCCTCTTATCAGTAGGAAGGTGGAGAAAATGAGGAATTCTGAAAAAAATTTAGGTTTTGACACTTTCGGTTTTGAGGAAATTTCTGGAGTTTTTATTTCTTTTATGTCATTTTTAGCTCATTATTCAGTGCCAATTTATGCGTTTATATTTCAAAAGATAAAAACACCCTTAAGCTTTTAAAATCATATTATGTGATTTGGTAGAGTTCAGTAAACTTTGGATGTGCAAGAAAGGTTTGAATTTGGTACAACTGAAATCTTGGGTATTAGCATCCTAATAGACATTCATATATGATTTCTTATATCTAGAGCCGTGGGGCCTGGCGTCTTGATGAGGATTTGGTTAAGCATCTTGTACCTAAATAAGTAGTTGTCTATCTACTTATCATGTACTTAACAGGTAGTGATTGAGGGGTAAAAGAACAGCAAAATGAATGAAATGTTTTTCTGAACAAAACATGGCATTCTTATGAATAAAATCCAACTTCAAGGACTTTTCAATCACCATATGGATTTGTGGAATTGCAGAGAATCTCTCCACCAAGGAGATAGCAGCTGCTAATAGCATTAAACAACCTACAGTACACTCAGGGTGGTTAATCCACAGATGTACAGATACTGGCAGTGAACCTGAGAATCTTCATTTCATTAAAAAGCATCAGAGGGCAGATGCTGACCAAAATACAAAACGTGGCCAGTGGGAAAGCTGCCATAAAATTTCCTGAAAAAATATAACCACTAATTAAAACAATAGATTTATAAGACAGGTTTCTGAAACCAATGTAGGAGTGAATTTAAGTAAACAGAGATTGACTCTGTTCTGCAAAGGTTGGAAGTGAGGTCTGTACACTTTGTGACTCTTTAGTACGTTGACAGCAAATGAGATGTGGGGAGGTTAGTGTTAAAGAGAGGAGCATCTCTCATCAGAGCAGTCAGGAACATCCTGAGAATGACCTGGGGGTAAATCTCTGCCTGAATCTCTTTCATCAGATCATGTTTTTCTTCATTTGACTTGATACATTTTAAATTTAGAGTGGATTTTCCTTTACTTAAAACTAGAAAATCCCATTGAGCTTTCTCAGGGCCAAGGGCCTCTCCTCCCTTTGATGTCCAGCAAGGCCATCCTCTGCTACATATGCAGGACAGGGAAGTGGGAGTTGGTGGGTTGGTGAGCATGGGGAGGAGGAGCATGGGGAGGGAGCACAGGGTGTTTTCGGAGGGGAAACCAGGAAAGGGGATAACATTTGAAATGTAAATATAGAAAATATTTAATAAAGCAATTTTAAAACAAAACAAGCACAAACAAACAAAAACCTAGAAAATCCATGCAAGAAATTGTTTTATTTCTTTGAATCCAATAGATTTTTGCATGAACTTTCTCTCTCTCTTTTTGAAAAATCTTTGTTGGTGACATATACATTAGTGGTCTTCTCTGTTCTATACAGAGACTCTCAGGGCAGATACAATGTGTGCTCGGTGGGAGGCTCCACCCAATGGATTAACGGAGCAGGTCTGCATGTTTTTCTTATCCTATTTCCCACAGACTAGGCTTCTATCTAACTTCTTGCTTACTGGATGCTCAGTTCCTGGTAACATCCATTCCCAGGGTAGGACTGGAATCCATGGGCCTGGTGCATGACTCTTTCCAGGCCATAGATTGCAGTCTGCTCTGACTTGATCCAGATTAGTGAATCCCTCCTCATACTTCTCAAGCTCTTTTCATCATTAACTCTTCATAAAATCCTTCTCTTTTCCTTAGCCTTTTAACTTGTTATGTTAATTTTGCCTGCAGTGTTATTCCATCTGTCACTTTAGTAATCCATAGAATAAACAATATACTTCTCTAGAATGGTGGGCTGGGCTGTATAGGAAAGGTAACTGAACAAGAGCCAAGAAGTAACCTGTTTTCCTCTTTTAGGTGTCTACTGCTTTCAAATCAAATTACTTTATATTCCAAAAGCCAGCTCAAGTGAATCTTTTGAAGGCTTCCAAGCTGCCTATATAACTCATGTGAAGCTCACAGCAAAACAGACAGTTAGTTGAATACTGTGATCCCATCCCTCTGTACTTGGTTTTTATTAATTCCCCTAAACTGGCTCACTTGTTGCCTGCTCAGACAAAGACACTCTTTGATTTTAAAGAGCCGCTCTATTCTTATAAATTGCTATTGGAATAAGTGTATTTTCATAGCATGGTTGTATTTAATCCTATAATCCCTCTTTATATCATGTTCTTCTGCCTGAACTACGTTGATTTCCGTTAATAGGGTTCAGTGCCAGTCACAGTGCATGATACAAGATGGGCGGTCAGTAAACTGGTTGTTTAATGGAAGTTTGTAATTGTGTATCCTTCACCTCCAGTAGTATTAAGTTGCATAAAGTTTCCCTTGTATACTCTTATATAGCACAGATTTTTTTTTATCAGTGATAACAATTATAGTTTCTATTTGTATGTTATTTTAAGCTAGGTTAGAAGAGAAATGTCATAAAACAATGGAGGACACTTTATGTTCAGAAAAAAGTTTATACACTTTGGGGAAACTAATTTTTCTGTCCTGAGTCCCAGCAACATTAGCTTTGCACCATCAGCACTTAGAAGAGAAGCCATCTTTTCTATATTCCCAGTCAGAGCTCTTCCATAACTTCAAACAGCATGGTTGTTTAGATCCTAATTAAACAGTTCTTTAGTATTTACACTCCAGCCTTCCCACATTTGGTAGTTACTTCATCTTCATTTCGGTTCCTCAGCAATCTCTTGAGAATCTGAGACATTTCCAAGTAACACAAGCGATGCACATGGCAGGAATTGTTAAGTATCCCATCCATGTGGAAATTACAACTGTATACGACTAGCTGGGTAAAATGTATGTCCTAGAAGGTGCTATCCAGCAAGATCAGCTGAACACAACACATCAACATCCCGAGGAGCTTAGGAGCACTCGCGTTTGAGTGATCCTGCATTTTCTGTCTCTATCACTTCCTAGTGTCCAAAGTGAAGAATGGAGCGATCTGAGACCCTGTTAAGCATCTAATATTTAGTCTGTTTCTCAACTCTGAGACAGTGACAGATGTTTAAGGAGTGGATTTCTGTAGAAAAGTGTTAGAGAGTCACAGATAAACATGATCACAGTAGGAAGAGGAAGAGTCAGCATCCAGGATTTCCCACCTCTTCTTGGGGATATTTTATTCTTAAAGTGGATTTCTTGACATTTCCTCTTCTTCTTCTTCTTCTTCTTCTTCTTCTTCTTCTTCTTCTTCTTCTTCTTC
Organism: Tokudaia tokunoshimensis; assembly: GCA_036184795.1. NCBI lineage: Eukaryota > Metazoa > Chordata > Mammalia > Rodentia > Muridae > Tokudaia > Tokudaia tokunoshimensis. Next base: position 58,051,492 of record BTHU01000022.1, on the reverse strand, counting down.
TTCTTCTTCTTCTTCTTCTTCTTCTTCTCCTTCTCCTTCTCCTTCTCCTTCTCCTTCTCCTCCTCCTCCTCCTTCTCCTCCTCCTCCTCCTCCTCCTCCTTTTTTTTTATCCTTTATTTAACCAGAGAAACATGGTTATTTTGTGGCTTCCTCTGGAAACTCTGCTCTACTAATGGTGTAGTTCTTAGAAAAATATAAAACATCATTCTGTTTAATAGTGCCATGCACTATCTTAGTCATTGTTTTAGAGTTCTTCTTAGTCCCAAGTCAGAGTTTATTTGAAAAGCTAGGTTTGTCAATCTACACAGAGAATATAGTAATGTTTTTAAAAGCTGATTTGTTTACTGAAGGAACCCCAGTTGAACTTTATTGAAGTGGAGGAGGAGTCTCAAAGGGGAAGCCAATGAACTGTAAGATGGAGTTCAGTGCACTGTAAGACTGAAGTCAGTGCACTATAAGACTGAAGTCAGTTCACTGTAAGACTGAAGTAAGTTCACTGTAAGAGGGAGTTAGTGCACTGGAAGAGGAAGTCAGTGCAGTGAAAGAAGGAGTCAGTGCACTGGAAGAGGGAGTCAGTGCATTATAAGAGTGACGTCAGTTGCATTGTAAGAGTGAAGTCAGTGTACTGAAAGAGGGAGTCAGTGTACTGGTTAACAAATAACAGTCCCCCACACTAAAGAGTTCATCATAAGTCAGGTCTTTGAGGGTAGCCCAGGGTCAGAATATGTCTTTTGTCAAGTGAACCTTACGAGTTAGTCATAGAACTACAGGGTATGATTATTTCTTTCTATTAGCTTATAAAGTGCAGTGTTCACTGAAGAGGCAGAGATGATTAATTAAAATCCTCATAAATAGTAACTTAGAAACACTGATGTATTTTTGGATTACAACCCACTCTTGAAAGTAAATTTTGGCTCCTTTGAACATTTGTGTTGGAGGTGTAAGACATTCTCAACCTTTGTTTGCAACTTTGATAGTCTTCGAACTTGTGATATATAATTTGGTGGTTTGAATAGGTATGACCCTCATAGACTCATGGGTGTGAATGCTTGACCCCTGGAGAGAGGCACAATTAAGAGATGTGGCCCTATTAGAATAGGTGTGGCCTTACTGGAGGAAGTGTGTTACTGTAGGGTAGGCTTTGAGGTATCCTATGCTAAAGCTATATCCAGTGACCCAGTGTCCTTCTGCTGCCTGTGGATCAAGATGTAGAACTCTTGTATCTTCCAGCACCATGTCTGCCTGCTTACTGCCATGCTTCTCATCATGATGATAATGGACTAAACTTCTGAAACTGTAACCCAGTCCCAATTAAATACTTTCCTTTATGACAAATTCCTTGGTCCTGGTATCTCTTCACAGCAATGGAAACCCTAACTAAGACATATGTCTCTTTCTTTTTTCTTTAAATTTTAGAAATTTGCCTATTACTCCTACCATTAACATTTTAGGAAATAGATAATAGTCAATGTAGAGTTCTTTCTGTGGAGCTGTTTTATTTCCAGCATAATCAGCAGGTCTTACTCTTATAATTTTGTGAAAAACAGTGTTCTTCAAGATTGTGACACTTAAAAAGAGAAATATAGTAATTATTTTTTCTTTTCTTTTCTTTTTTGTTTTGTTTTGGTTTTTCGAGACAGGGTTTCTCTGTGTAGCCCTGGCTGTCCTGGAACTCACTTTGTAGACCAGGCTGGCCTCGAACTCAGAAATCCTCCTGCCTCTGCCTCCCAAGTGCTGGGATTAAAGGCGTGCGCCACCACTGCCCGGCTTAACAAATATGTTAGAGACCATAGGCTGAATGTTATGGGACACAGAAAGACAAACCATAGAACTTACCTTTAGGTTTGGCATTTTCTTGTGGGGCTAAGGAGCGTGTATGGAGCTAATGATGCATAATTAATTAGTAGTCAATAAAGAAACTTCTAAATATTGGGACACCAGGCATTCACAGCAACAAATATTGATTCCTTCAGACACATAAGGCTATTTTCATAACTTAAGGGTCTGCTGTGTGCAATGAACCAAGGGATGGGTATCTTTGAATATGGCATTTCTTTGTTCTTCATTACATGTGAATTGCAGCTGTTTGGTACTAAGTATTCTTTCATTAGTGGTCTCCAAGGAGCTGGAGGATCTAAATTCTTCTATTTGATGCTTCACATAGCTTTTGGCCATTCATGAAGATCTTGGGACTGTAACACCAGTAACAAAGATGAGTCAATATTGTTGCCAAGATTCATTCTCTCATCGGCCATTTTCATCTTGTCACCACTTTGATGTTGAGATGACTGGTTTGTTTGTTTTTTTTTGTTGATTTAAAGTTTGTTATTTTAAGCATATGGGTGTTTTGCCTGCATGTAGGTCTATATACCACAATTGAGCCTGGTGCAGGCAGATGCCAGAAGAGGGTGTCAGGTCTCTTGGAACTAGAGTTACAGAAGGTTTTGACCCATCACATAGATGCTAGAAACAAACCTGAGTCCCCTGGAAAAGCAGCATGTTTACTAACCCATTTCTCTAGCCTTTGCTTTGGTGCTCTTTAAAATTAATTTATTCCACCAATGTTATATATTAATATATTATTATGTATCATCTAAGAATTACACTGAAGACCTCTGAGGCAGGGTCTTAGTCTTGTACCAAATCACTTTTAAAATACAACTTGCAATAAATTCTTTTTAATTTTTTTTATTTCTTCTTTAGAATTGAGAGGAGATTTTTTTTTAAATTGAGCTAGTTACTTATTAGTGCTAGTACTGAAAGGTCTTACATTAGTGCTTTAGAAATCCGTAAGATCACACGCAAGTTCATAGAAAACCTGAAGTAGAATCCAGCAGCTGGGATTCATCTCCAATTTAGAGAGAATGGGAAGAAGTTGAATGTCTGGTCAGTACCACCAAGAATCTTCCATACAGCTGGGAAATAATAGAGAAGCCACACTTATTTTCATAAGCACACTGGGGAGAATGTGTGACCATATGGCCCAGGATTAAATGTGGGGAATGGTAGAGGTGAGCTTCAACCCTGGATACCTCAGATGAGGACAACAGGCATTGGCTCCTTCCCCTCTCCCAACCTGGTGCCAGAAAGTCAGCTGCCCCACTGTCAACCCTCGTAAGAACTTACTGCGCTGGCAATTATCAGACCACACTCCTTGTTTGACCTTATAAAGTTTTCTCCCTCAAAAAATCCCCTATCCCTGACTATGCAGATGAAGTATCTTTCAATACCCATGTCCTATCCAATTGTACATGGTTACACAAACCTTGCCCAAGAGACTCTATTCACCTCCCCAAGGTCATAATTACCCCCAAATAAACGGTACTAGTTCTCCAAAGCTATTCCCAAGTGTGTTCTTTGCCTACACAGTCATCACTGACCAAGGATCTGCAATGTACCCATCTGCCACATCTAAGCATACCTCCCTCCAGCCCACCCAGTTCAAGGAACTTGGCTATGTGGAGGGAGAGAAGCGAGAAGATATTGGTAAAACATGACAGAGTTTCCCAGTTGAAGATGCTTTCTAAACACACAGTGCATCTCTCATAGTTATCTGGAATGTTCTACATAGAAAGTGGTTCTGACTTGTTGTTGGCCTAACCATTTGAAAGAGGTTTCCCTTTGAAAAAGATTGTAAAATTTACTCATTTTTTATCCACCAGCAAATAAATACCTTTTATGTTTACTATGAAATTTATACATCAGAGTGATAAATTATAGGAACCATAGGAAAAAATTCTAGGTATTTCTAAATTGGTATTCCAGTCTCTCTTAGTTGAACTTTTTAACATTTCTTTCGTGGGAGAATAACATGTATATGAGTTCAAGAGGTTTGTCTAGTATCTGGGACTCGTGTCATCAAGGAGCCCTCTTGTGGGCTAAAATCTAAGAAAAACACTTTGGATTCATACAAAAGTTTATTTGATTACCTGCATTTAGAGTTTTGGTGTGTATATAAAATCCTATCCATGAAAATCAGAGCATCCCATGCAAGTTAGTTATTTTTTTTTTACTTATTCCTATTGAAACATCCATACAGATGCTTTAATAAAAGCATTGTATGATACGACTACTCCTGGATAGGTAGCTGAAGATTGTTCCTTCAATATACCACAGAGACACATACACTTTCATGGTTATTGTTGCACTATTCACAATGATTAAGAGACAAAACCAGCCTAGAGGTTCATCAACAAATGGATAGCTATAGAGAATATGGTGTGTATGCACAATGACATGTTTTCAGTTATAAAGAAAAATGAAATCATAACATATGTAGGACAATGTAGATGACTGGAAATCATATCTTAATCAAAACAAGAAACAGAAAACACTGAATGTTTTCTTTCTAGATTTAATCTGGGTTTAATGTTTTTAGTGCCATGGTCCTCAACTCCTAATACTATGATCCTTTAATACACTTCCTCATATTGTGGTGACTCCCCAACCATAAAATTATCTTTGCTGATATTTCATAATTTTAATTCTGCTACTGTTATGAATTATAATGCAAATATATTTTGAGATGGAGGTTTGCCACAGTGGTTGTGACCCACAGGTTGAGAGCTGCCGTTATAGTGTTGATGAAAGGAGAAAGGAGCCTGTAAGAAGCAAAGAATATACTTGAGATGAGTGTGGAGGAGGGGGTCTTAGGACACATATGACATAAAAGCAGAAGGAAGGACTGTTTGAGAAGAAAAGGAGGACCAGCTACAGGGGGATGGAAGGTGGAGAAAAGCTTGGGCCTGGGAGAGGAATAAGAAAAAAGTTTAATGACGCGAATGCATAAATATCACCTGTTATTTTGAATTCCAACTATAGAGGATAGATACACAGTTCAATTGATTGACAAAAGAAATGTGCTTCTTACCAGCTGTGAGGGAAGAATTTATCTCAAAAAGTAATTGAATAACAAGAACAACAACAAAAAAATCCAACTTCTTTTTTATGATAAGACAGAGCAAATTAATTTATAAAACCAAGTAAGCATTCTAAAGTGGGTTTATAAATAGGATATATGAGGTAGAAAATGCCCAAGAGTAAAGCCTCTTATCACCTACTGGAAGTGTAAGTTGCATTAGTGATTTCCTGTGAAAAATCGTGATTTGAGTATCTTAAAAAATAGTGAAGATTTAAATGTTTCCAGATGCATGGATCCAGAAAGTCCTGGAAAGTTCGTGACTCAGTGCTTTCATGATGGAATCATTAAGTTTTGAAGTAATTAATTTAGAAGGGAAATAATAAATTCTTACAGCAACGTCCTTACTGCATTGAATTCAGTATAAGGAAATGAGGAAGAGGGGAAACTTAGAAGTAGCTTCCACTGCTATTTTTGTTGGCAAGTAGCATACTGTGTGTCTGATTGGAGACTGAACATGTGTTTTGGAGAAATCTTAAAATAATGTGTTTGTTCACTGATGCTGATCACTTCTAGAGACATTAGCAAAATAATTTTGTTCCTCCTTTGGAAATATCCAGTCAGAGGATTGAGTTAGTGAAATTGGATGCCACTAAGTTCCCTTTGTATTCAGACCCTGAAATCAAAGAATAAAATCTTTGGTGAAGCCCTTTTGGATCAGAAACTTCCTGGAAATTCTTGCTGCAGGTTTTGTAATGACTTCAAATACTCTGTGGCTCAGGACTCCCTGCTGTTTCTGGATGCAGTTCTCACCAATCTGCTCAGTTACGATGTTAATGAGTCATATCTACTTTCTCTATCTCGTTCCCTTCCCTTCTCCACTTTCTCTCTGTCCAAATAGCTCTTTAACTGAGGGCAACAACACTGACCACTCCAAACTCATCATCCAGCAGTGGCATCTGCGCTTTCATTTTTCTCTTACATCCCCTTCAGCTTTCAGTAAATCTCAATTTATCTTTGTCCATCAAATCATGAGGCACTTTATTGGATAAAAGGACCAGGATGGCTCCTCTTACCTCATAAAGGCAATATATTATCAGTTTCCTTATGTTGCACCATGGATATCACAACGTTAACTGTCAAGATGATAGTAATTTATTACCTCACAATTCTTAAATCAGATGAGTAGGAGGATTAGGAGGCCTAACTGGTCGTTGGTCTCAGGAAATCTTAAGATTTTAGCAAGAGCTGTGGCTGTATCAAGGTTGGGATCCTATTCTAAGGTCATACAGGTTAAGAGCTAATCTCACTGTCTTGTGACTGAGGACTGAAACATCTGTTTTGACTGGCTGTCAGCCAGAGACCACTCTTCGCCTAGTGAGGCTTCCTTGGGTTCTCTGCTGTTCCTTTCTTTCACAGGCTCTAGTCTTGCCACTGTAACGCCCTTTCCCTCTTTGGATGACTTTTCAGCGATCACTTAGAACACATCCAGAATAATCTCCCTTGTAACTTCTAATCAATCCATTTGGGACTGTATCTGCAAAATTCTTTCAATTTTCCGTGTAACCTGACATCGCATGAAAGTGAGATCTATCACAACTGTAGTTCTGTCATATTTAAGGGGCCCCTGGAAAGAGGAAAATCTTGCCAGGCGACTTAGAATTCTGCCTTTTTACATTCCACGCCCTCACGGGTGTGCTTCTCTATGGGCTCAGTCGAGGTGCAGGGGCATCAGTGAGCAGCGGCTCAGTTTTGTGCCTCTGTAGGTATGATAGCTCTGTGGCTGCCTTCATTACCCAGTAATGCTCACCATGCCTTAGCACTTACTTTATATTTAAAAGAACGTGTTTCGGTTTGACCACAAAATAAACAACTAGAGGTTCCTTTAATTACTATCAAATCATGAAAATATGAAAATGTTTAGACAAAGAGACGTGTATTTATTTAAAGATAACATCTAAGAATCTGGAACTCAGTATAAGTTTACCTGCTTCCGTATGGGACGGATATGATCTTTAGAGGCGGTGTGCTTCAGCTGTTTGTCCCCCGTGGCTGTTCTGTTTCATGTCCCCGTTAAACATGAGATACTCTCGGCAAACCAGGAATAAAGCCAAGTTACGAGGAGAGTGACTGTATTAATACTTTCCAAATTGAGACCCAAAAAGAGCATTGTAACAGAATTAACTGAGGTTGACAAGGTAAGTTTGGGCAGAGACAGATGGGCTTTTTTTTCCTTTTCCTCCCCGGTGGAAGAAGTATTGTGTCAGGCACAAGTTGGTGTCTAGATGGCCCAGCATGCCTGTTAGGACTACTGAAAAGCTTTAGATGTGTTGACTAGCACTGAGTTCAGTATGAGTCAACAGTGGAACAGAGTTGCTGGCAGAAGCTCTTGGGCTACTTTGAAGTGAGGGCGGTAGTAACTACTCTCACTCTCTCTCTCACAGTCACCATAACAAGCAAATGGCATCTGGAACCTTTTCCTTTTGGAATTTATCCAAAGCAATTTCTCAAAGTTTCAAGACATTTCGGATACCTATTTAGGTCTCCTCATTTTATGTTTTACTTATTAAATATAAACCATCCCACATTTATATCATTAAGTTGTTTCAGCATTTATTTTGAATGTTGCAGTTTACAGATTATATCTGCCCATTTTCACATGGGCTTATCTACTTAGGTAGCAAGTCTTTAAAAATGATTATGCTTTTACCCATTTATTTTTGGTGTGTGCATGCACATGTGCTGCAGTGGATACAAGGAGGTCGCAGTAATTTGCAGGACTTTGTTTTCTCCTTCCATCACATGGACTCTCAGGACCAGACTCAGAGGTCATGACTGGTGACAGATTTCTGTCTTGCTGAGCCATAACACTAGCTCTTATGAGACTAGTCTTACTTTGCAATTTCTTGGCTTTGATTCAAGCTTCTGCATATTTTTCCATAAGGGTTAAGAATCACAAGAGGAAAAGTACCCCCATCCCCCATACTCTTCTACCCATCATTTTGATGATTGCAGCCTCATAGTTAGGAAAAAGAGACTTAGAAGGATTCTGTGACAAGCCTTCTCATGCCCCAAGTAACAGTTCAGACAGAAAGCCATCAGAGAGTACTCTAAAAAATTGTGATAAGGATGCTGCAGTATAGCTATCCACAGTTGATTTCTCTCTCTCTCTCTCCCTTTCTTTCTTTCTTTCTTTCTTTCTTTCTTTCTTTCTTTCTTTCTTTCTTTCTTTCTTTCTTTCTTTCTTTCTTTCTTTCTCTCTGTCTTTGTCTATCTGAGTCTCTGTCTCTTTTTCTCTGTCTCACTGTCTCTGTCTATCTCTGTCTCTCTCTCTCTCTCTTTTTGTGTGTGTGTGTGTGTGTGTGTGTGTGTGTGTGTGTGTAGGGGGTGAGAAGGACTCAGTTTTCTTTAAGGGGCTGATTACTGGGAATTTGACCACACTCCGGTGAGCACACGATAACACAAATTGGCGTGTTCTTTTTTTTTTTTTTTCTTCTTCAATTTTTTGGTAATAGTGTGGGAGATCACAAGTCACAAGGGTTGGAGCGGATCTGGGAGGACAAGGAAGTGAGTGTGATCAGGGTGCATGATATGAAAATTTCAAATAATCATTAAAAATATTATGCTGAAAAAAGAAAGTAGCAATCTAATCTTTTCAGTTGATTCCAAGACTATATACTGAAGAAATAAAAATTATCCACTAGTCTGAAACCAAACCCCTGAGGCAGTTTAATTACTAGAGTACATTATGCTCAGAGCCTGATAGAAAGGTTTAGACCTTTTAAGATAAGAGAGTTCAGTAGAGAAACAGACATCAGAAGCTTCTGGTTGAGGGTACTGCACCATTCCCACATAAAACATGTAGTCATGTATTCATGCATTCAATATACACTCAATATAGATTTCTACTGCATCATCTGCACTGTGTAATTTATGTAGCTTACTCAAGCTTAGCTGCAAGAATGTTACAGTGCAGTTGATGCTAGTAAGCAAGAGCCCTTTTAACCCATAAGTCTATCTGCTGGAAAGGTTTCCTTTCTTCTTCCTAAAACAAGTGTGAAATACTGTACACATATACATAAATGCTCACAATGTACATAACAGTGTAACCAAGACACACACAGCATAAATAGTACATGAAGACTCATGTAAATACCATCTAGATTCTAAAACAGATGTCTTCAGATTCTGCAAAGCTGCGGTCCTGTCACTCCATGCCAACAGAACTGGACTCTGTGAAAGAGGTCTTCTGTGTTTGAATATTAACTTATTTGCTGTTCATTACAGTTCTACTATATAAAATACCAAGGTTTTATTTTGGCTTATAAAAAAGATTTTATTTTATGCTTATGAGTATTTTTCCTTATAGCTGTGAGCTTTCATGTGGGTGATGGGAACTGAACCTGGGTTCCCTACACTAGCAGTGAGTCCTCCTCATCACTGAATGACCTTCCTAGTCCCAGAAAAATGTTTAAAATATTGTAATTAGTATTTTCAGTTGTGCTATAGAAGAGGATGTTATGTGAGCATTTATTCTGCCAAAGTGCCCAAAGCATGAATTCCTGTTTGACTTATGAGAATCACAGTTTTGTCTTGAGTTTAGCCATTTTAACCACAGCATCTAATCTTTAAATCAATGGTCTCAAACCCTGCTGCACACTCAACTACCTGGAAACTAAAAATCCTAATGTATGAGTATTGTGTTTTATAAAAAAGAAAAAGAAGCCAGGGATATGTGTGGTGGAGACATGGTATGGTGTGGGGGAAGGGGACAGGGGTTGCCTCTGTGGGCCCATGTGGAGGCATCCCTTTCCCTTAAGGTACCAGTCACAGAGACGGGTATAGTATGGAGTAGAGCTTATTGGGATATGGGGAGGGTAGTTGAGTGGGTAGTGGAGACAGAGAAAGGCGGGGGGGGGAGGAAGAGGAGAAGGAGGAAGAGGAGAAGGAGAAGAAGAAGCAGAAGAAGAAGAAGAAGAAGAAAAAGAAGAAGAAGAAGAAGAAGAAGAAGAAGAAGAAGAAGAAGAAGAAGAAGAAGAAGAAGAAGAAGAAGAAGAAGGAGTTCACTCAAAGAGTCACTACTTTTGGACTGTGTCCACATTCACACTAAATTGTTTCTACTCTGGACCTCTTCCTCAAACTAGCATCTGTCCTGTGAGGCTGGCTGCTGTACCTATGATGGACAGAACAGAACATACCTGGCTCCTTCATGTTTTCCTTTACAGAATTCTATTTTGAAAACTGTTTTCACACTCCGTAGATATGATTTTATTTCCTCTACTGAGAAAATTTTAGCGCAAGCCTCTCAATTTGCTAATTAATTCTGATAGACTACTTTCATAGTCCCAGGAAATCAGTATGTAATCTGCTTAGGTTAGGAATAACTTAGCATGGAAAATGATCTAATTTCAGTAGAATAAACTTAAGCCAGTGAGCATGGCAGAATCATTTGCTTTTTTGAATAATTCAGATTTGTTCATAAGAGCACTCTTTCATTTGTGAAATGATCTATGCTTTTAGACACTGTTATTGCTGCAGCCCTTCCCCTTTTGGTGCTAACAGGAGGAAAAGAGAAATGATAGCGTGGGTAGACCAGATGTTTTGAGTCAGAAAGGCCCCATCACACACTTTGTTCTGGGTCTGAGTATATTAATTGACCATAACATGCTATTAAAACACTGCTTTATGGCTGCCTTTAATGTTTGCTCAAAGCATCTAAAATATGTAATATAATTACAGGGTTGCACTTTTTTCTCCTGAGCTAAATAGTGACTTATTTCTTATAAATAAAACATGTTGTTCCATTTTCTGGGGCTTTCTTCTGTATCTTTTAGGGAGTGGGGCTATGTAGAGCAAAGACAGATCTATAAAATTAGCAATTGATTAGCTCAACATGTTAATTTTAATCTTTATAAGGTAAAAGATATTTCAAAAAGTGGACAGATGAGTGCACAGACTTCTCACACTGAAATATGGAGAGTTGAGTCTGGAATGCTTTAGAGAACAACCACATTTTTTTTTTGGGCACGCAATTGGGCAAGTCAGTCTTTAGATGCCCATTATTGATCTCCATAATAATAGATAATTACCATTATTTTCCTCAAGAGAACATTTTGTAGAATGAGTAATTAATAACTTTGGTGCACTTTTGAAGACATTCTAAGTAACTTCTTAGTTTTTTTTCTCAACTCACATTTCAATGCAATTGAATTGCAATTGCAATGCAATTCAGAGAAAATGAATATGAGCAAAATAAATATGGAAGAAAACTTTATTCTGAAAAATTGTGATATAAATTTACTGACATTTTTATTAAAAGAATTAGTTTCTTTGTAATATAGTATTTAATTTCATACTCAGAGACATTGCTTTTCATAATTAAAAAAATTTGGGGTTTCTTTGGGGGGATAAGTATTAATAATTAGAAGTGGCCATAGGTACAAAAATGGCCACAAGTGTGCAGCAAATTTTATATAGGTGTTGCCTTTTAATTAATGATTTTTTTCTAGTCTTTGAAGATCTTTTTAACCTCATTGGATACTGTGAAATCAAGAAAAAAGCCATTCCTAATTGTTGTTTGACCCTTATAGACACGCCTGCTTCATATTTTTCAAAGTGTGTTCTTGAATTTCGAAGGATATCTCTGTCCCAGTGACACATTCATGCCATTGTCCCGTCTTTTCTACACTGAGTCTTGGCTACCTCTTGGCATCCAATGCAGTATAACCAGACTGCTCAGATACATTTTCTAGAGCTAGAATCTTAGAAAACCTTCAACTTCTACTCTGGTTTCTTGGAATGCTTCTTCTTAAGAAAGCCAGTAGTTCTATTAGAAGTTGACCCAACGTGGTTCCCATGTTGCTTCGGTGCTCGAACAAACCATTTGGAGTAGTTGTGTGGTAAGGAGGGGTGTTCTATACCATTGCTTTTGGTTATTCTAGGTGAAATGCCAGGCAGGCATGCAAGTATCATTTTGGGTATCCAGCCGACCATGTTAGCGGGCCATATTACTCTAGGTCCGGTTTTCATCTGTCTGAATGAATTATGCCTGGTGAGCTGCCCAGTGAGTCCAATCTTCATGTAACTAGTTATCACACACACACACACACACACACACACACACACACACACACACAAACACAAATATACACCCACATACAGACAGGCATGCACATATGCACATGGACATCACACTGTAAGTGCTGTTTTAGCCCCAAACCTTTGAAGTGGTTTGTTACATTTCACAAAGAACCAGGGTAAGGGCAGTGACATCTGACACTGACTGCTGTGCTGTTATCACAGTGCTCAATTGTTCTCATGACCTTTGCTTACAGTAGGATGCAGATCTTGCACATGCTGAGATGATGCTGTAGGCTTTGCACAGTGATTCCTGGAAGGAGCCTATGCAGCACTATCTGTGCTCATGTTTACTTGATGGCAAAATCAAGACCGTGATCTACATTAAATGTTTCAAGAGGACTGATCAAAATGGTATGTTGGCCCACAATAAGGCTGGCATATTGCTTGACTTTTAGCCCGTGGGCTTTGCTTGGTTCATCATAGAAACCCCATAGCCAGGCATAGAGTAAGGAAACTTTCAGTTGGTTAATAGGAAGACGGGATAGATCATAAAACTGGATTCCACAGGAAGTAATTCAAGATACAAGTTTTGATGGAAGAATTAGTACTGTGAGGAACAAAACCAAAAGCCTTCCTTCCAACTTTGGTCATATTCAGAAATGTTTCTGAACGTTTTCTTGTTGTCATTCAACAATAATATATCCATGTTAATGTTTGAACAGTATTTTCAAAATGAAAGTATGTTAATACACTCTACTTCAAACATGCCAGTGGCTTTCTGCCACTGATGTGATTCAGATTAATGCCATGGCATGGGGTGATTTAGCGGGGCAGCCTTCAGTTTATCTGCTTCAGTGCGCTGCATTTCCTTCATTACATGGGCTCTTTCTTCCCCATCATTCAAGTTCATGTACTCTGCATGGTCCTATTCAGTCTACAGCTCAGTTCCCTATTCTTGATCACAAATCTCATTCATTGATTTTTTTTTGTGAGAGATTTTTCACAGAGCTAGGTTTCTTTCCTCCAAAATAATTACCTGTAATTCACGTGTTAAGTACAACCCTTTAGTTAAGTAAGGGTTGTCTTCATTTTCATCAGAACAGAACCCTGTTACTTGTCTTTAGCTTTTCTTCATTCGCTAGTGTCTAGGGAATCACTGTTATATAAAAGATGGAATGGATGTCCTTCTGAGCCCTTTATTGCAAAGGCCTAAGGTGAGATTTCTTTTAATGGAATTAAAATAAACAAGGAAAGGCTATTTCACAAAAATAATTGTCCTTTTTTATTGCTGTTTTATATCCTAAATTTCTTGAACACCACATTTCTTTTTTATTTCTATGCAAAGGTGAGTAACAAGGATAGTGCATAGACTGCAGATAGACTATACATGCAGTATCTTTTTTGATGATTATATGTATTAAGTGAGTGAATGATGATGCTTCACTAGTGCTATGAGCAGTTCATAACCTCATCAATAGTTTGGGATGATGATGTGAACAATTCTTGAAAGAGTTGTAATTGACGAATTTCTTCTCTTTGAAATATTAGTGATATAGAAAATTATAACAAGAGTTTACAATTGGGATTGCAAGAACTAGATATCTTCAGGGAAACAATGAGTAGAAGGAGGAGACATCCTACAGGCTGAGAGAATCCTTGCTAACTTTACATCTGACAGGGAGTGATATCTAGATTTTATAGCTATCAAAGGTTCAAAATCCAGGAAATCATTCGGGGATGGGGGTCTGGCTCAGTAGGTAAGAGTACTTGCTACATAACCAAGCATAATGATCTCAGTTTGGTTTCCTATCACTCTGAAAAAGTCAAGAGTGAAGATAATTGTCTCAGCACTGGAATGGGACAGAGTAGTTATAGAGACAGGAAGGAGACTTGCTGGGGTTTACTGGCTGCTTAAGGATCAAAAACATGGTAAGAGATCTTGTCTCAAGAGAATCAAATAGAGAGTGACATAAGAGGACACTTAACGTTCTTCTCTGGCCTCTGCACACACTTGCACAAACACATGTACACACATGTGTAACACACACACACACAAACACAAATAATCCCATCAATAAGGGAACAAAAAAATTGAACATACAGTTTCCAAAAGATACTAATGGTGAGAGATGAGTGACCAGATAGAAATAGAGATAGATGTAGAGATGATAGATAGATGTAGAAAGAGATATAGATATATAGATAGATGCATGTATGTATAGACATAGATAGATAGAGATGGTTGGATAGATAGGTATAGATATGGATGATTGAATGGATAAATGTATATAGATATGGATCTAGATCTAGATGGATTTATAGACTCATAGAAAGGGAGCATAGTATGCACGTAGAGGTCAGAGGTCAGTTTTCAGAAGTCAGTCCTCTTCTTCCACCATGTGGGGCAAGATAGGAAGTTGGGTTGTTAGGCTTGTGTGCCAAAGGAGTGTTACCTGTGGAACCACCTCCCTGTCTCCACTCAGCTTTTGACCACTTGTTTTTAAAAATTAGATTGTTGCTTTATTTACATTTCAAATGGTATCCCCTTTCCTTGTTACCCCTCCAAAAACTCCCTATTCAATCCCTCCTCCCCCTGCTTAACAACCCCCTCTTCCTACTTTTCTGACTTGGCATTCCCCTACACTGGGACATGGAGCCTTCATAGGACCAATGGCCTCTCCTCTCATTGATGTCTGAAATGGCCATCCTCTGCTACATATGTAGCTGGAGCCATGGGTCCCTCCATGTATACTCTTGGGTTTGTGGTTTAGTCCCTGGGAGCTCTGGGGTTACTGGTTGGTACATATTATTGTTCCTCCTGCAGAGCTGCAAACCTCTTCAGCTCCTTGGGTCCTTTTTCTAGCTCTCCATTGCAGACCCAATGCTCATTCTATTGGTTGGCTGTGAGCCATGGGTATTTTGATCCACCTTCCAAGAAGGATCTAAACATCCACACTTTGGTCTTCCTTCTTCTTGAGCTTTGTGTGATCTGTGAGTTGTATCTTGGGTATTCTGAGATTTTGGGCTAATATCTACTTATCAGTGAGTACATACTGTGTGTGTGTGTGTGTGTGTGTGTGTGTTCTTTTGTGATTGGGTTACATCACTCAGGATGATATTTTCTAGCTCCATCCATTTGCCTAAGAATTTCATGAAGTCATTGTTTTTAATAGCTGAGCAGTACTCTATTGGTAAATGTACATTTTCTGTACCCATTCCTCTGTTGAGGGACATCTGGGTTCTTTCCAGTTTCTGACTGTTATAGTAAGACTACTGTGAACATAGTGGAGCATGTGTCCTTATTACATGTTGAAGCATCTTCTGGGTATATGCCAGGGAGTGGTATAGCTGGGTCCTCAGGTAGTACTATGTCCAATTTTCTGAGGAACCGTTTTTTTTCCCCACTTTTGATATGGAAAGAGTTTTGCTAGTTCAAAAGCAAAGACTTTTTCCAGAAACCTAGGCTTCTGTTGTTTGCTGTTGACCTTGAAGAGCCACAGAATCTTTATGAAGTGTAAATAACACACCACAGGTGTGCTCTGCTTCTGCTTCCAGAAGGTAAAATCTCCTGCCTGTTCACCTGCTCCTGGGAAAGCAGGGAGAGATCTCATTGATGTCTGAGCCTTTTATGAAAGACTCTTCTTAAGAACGCAGGAGATTCCTTGTGTTACTGAAGACTAGATAGTTTTATGTCTAAGTGGATTGATACTTATTGGCAGAAGGAAGCTTGGAGCTGGGTTTGAAAGTAGCAATGGACAACTGGGATTTTCTGTAGAACAGAGGAAATAGTATTTGTAATGCCTGGAAAGCATTGAAATATTGCTGGAAATAGCCTGGAAAGTTTGAAATATTTGAGAAAAGGAAGTAGGGGAAGAGGAAAGCAGTTGGGACCTACAGACATCTACTTTGAATGTGTCACATCTGGATGCCTCAAGGGCACTCCAGAGCCAACACACCCTCACTGTCTCACACTGTCAGTCAGCTAAGCCTGCCCTCTCTGTGTTCTGTATCCCAGAGAGTGATGCCATTCACCAACTCACACAAGCCAGAAACCGGCAAGTCCTCTTGGCTATCTCCCTCTTTGCCACCATTTTATCCAAGCCCTGTTGTTTGAGCTCATAGATATTTTTCTCTGCTTTTCTTATTATCTGTGGAGCGACACCTCTGCTCAAACGAATCCAAATTCAGCATTTCCAATGGCTTCATTCAAAGGTGCTGTCACTCCTTGGCTTCCTTTAGCAGTTAGGAGAATTGAGACACTTCCTGTTTGATACACACAGCTGCTTTCTGGACACCCCAGCTCCTGTGGGTTGGGGTCCTGACAGTTCCTGCACTTTCACCTCTTTTGTTGTGCACACTGACCTTCTGCGCACTTGCATGGCTCTATTTTAGTTCCTATGGTGTACTGGGCCCCTCCACTTCAGGACAGCAGTGTGATCAATTAACTCTCCGGATTTGTCTCTATCGCCATGCCAATGCTGAAGACAGCATTTTTGTGGAGACTTCTGTGGCTTTTCACTAGGTTTGGCTTTACTGTTACCTGTTCTCATGGTATCCTATCCAATTTTGTCATTCTGGTTGTAACAATATGTCCCTATCTGTATGATAATATTACTTTGTGCCAGACTTTTCTGCTAGACTTCAAGGGACATAAGTCTGTTTGAATCCCAATGTTATCTTTAGCTCTCAGTACAGTGCTTATCGTAATCATTACTTAAATATTGAATAGATACAAAGTTGAACATTACAGGAAGTCATCCTATTTCCATAGCCTATTAGGAACTGTATCTTTGAACAAAAACAACTCTTCTTTCCCCACAAAGCATCATTTTCAAGAGCTCCTTAGTTAGGAGCAGCGCTTCATGATCTCTGCCTTCATCCATGCTGGGGTTTTGTCTGGCTGGATTTTGAGCAGGTCTTGTTCATGTAAGCAGGAAACATGATATTAGAGTTCCATCATGCATCTCTTTGTGGATAGACTTGCCCAGCAATGCTATTGATTGATTTTGGTGATGCTACACACCTCCTGCATCAGTATTGACTGCCTCACATCCTCTTCACTATCAGACATTTCAGGATAGACTGTTGTCAGTGGGCAGCTGATACTCAGAGGACTAGGTTTCTATTTCCTACAGTAAAAAGTAGCCACCAAGTCCAGTGGTTTAATTTACTAATGCCACTTAAAATCATTTACACTTCAGTTTTTAAAATTCTTGCAAATTTCTTAAGTAAACATGTTTAGGCGCATACTGTTTGTTATTTGTTGAAGAAGAGATTTCATTTGGGGTTTGTTTAGATATTTGAGTTGGCATACAGCACTTCCTGGCAGGTGATCTGTGTACTCAGATTTTTCCATCTCCCATTGTCTACCGTTCTGTTGTCCGCCCCTTATCCTTCTTCACTCTGTTTTCTATCCCTTTCTTCTCTAGCCTAGCTCAGGACCTTGTCTCTTAATTACATGCTTTCATGCTAGAGTCAACCTGTAAATACAAGCACAAAGACAAAAATGTCAACTTTCTATTTTGAGTAAGAAATTACCTTCTTGGAATATTTATAAAAATGGATGACTTCCCTCAGGAGATTCATTCATCAAGACAGAAGTTGGTCCTCCTGTGCAAAATGAAATAGAAATAGAAGCAGTCAAAATACAGCAGGATAAACACAGCAATCAGAGACTGAGGAGGGAGGGGAAGCCTAATTTGAAGGGAAAATGTTGGCTGCTTGTGAAGCAAAGAAATAGAAACAGCAAATGTTCCTTCAAATTACAGCAAGAGAGAATGTTATCCAGAGATGTTCTGGACTTGGAACATTTCATCCAGGACTTCTTTGAACCAAGGCTCAGTACTTGGAACTGGATGTGAGGTCTGGGGCCAGTGTCAGAATCTTCATTTCATGGGATTTTGGATTGTAAGAGCTGGAGGGTACCGTAAGTCAAGAAATGCGATTCTTCATTCCAGATCATATATTGGGCTCATGTTACACCTGAAACTACAATACATTTTTTCCCAAAGCACTTTTGTGACTTGTTATAAGGACAGTGGTTCTTATAAACCAGCATCCAGGTCGTACCACACCCTTCCTTAGTCTCTAGGGTTTGCTGTCTGAGATGGAGTGGTCAGATAGTCTTCTTGTCATACTCCTGTTCTGGCAGCTTCGCCATCAAAAGTAACACTTACTAAAGCATAGCACAGTAGATCAGACTATCTGACTAGTGCAGTGTTGGTCTTTGAATATGAAATATCATTAGCTATTGGCATTATTTAGTGAAATTCTAGAAACTTCCAAATAGGTCTGGAAGGATCGTGCCTCGACATAATAAAAGCTTACCTGAAGTAATCCAGTTAGAACCAGGAAGGAGACTAGGCTGGCCACTGTCACCAGTCCTTTCAGTATGATGCTAAAAACACTAGCTAGAGTAATGAGCCAAAACAAGACACCTAAAGACTGAAAAAGGGAAAGAGAAAGTCAAGTTATTCTTGCTTGCAGATAATATGATATTATGCATAAGAGATTTAAAAATTCTACCAGAAAGCTTCTAGAAATGATTAATACTTTCAGCACAGTGACAAGATAAAAAACTAAGTTACAGAAATTAGTAGTCTACCTATATGTCAAATAAGCATGCTGAGGAAGAGATCACAGAAATCTCTCCCCTTCATACTTTCCTCAGAAAGAAAAATATATGGGATTATACCTAAACATGTTTTGAGATGAAAAGATTTATGAGGTAATATGTACCCATCATAAGTGTGTACAGAATTACAGTGAGCAGAGTTAGCTTAACCTGTTCAAAACAGGTTATGATTTATGAAAGAGAAAACAATTATTTCTTTCCCAATCCATTCTTCCTCTTCTGTGCCTTAAATATCTCTTAAAGAAAATGATGTTT
Organism: Tokudaia tokunoshimensis; assembly: GCA_036184795.1. NCBI lineage: Eukaryota > Metazoa > Chordata > Mammalia > Rodentia > Muridae > Tokudaia > Tokudaia tokunoshimensis. The sequence goes on along the minus strand of BTHU01000022.1, from coordinate 58,032,665 downwards.
GCTTGATAGAGTTTTCTCTGTGCACTATATGGAAAAGAAGGTGGTTGTAAGTGTTTACAATTACTGCTATAATTTCCCTTTGCAGTGGAGATATCTCACTTTCTACCTGGCTCATTTATTTGGACACCAAAGTCAACATTTTCATTAAAGTTATGTACAGAATACCCAAAGTCGTTTTTGATTTTGTTGTTGAGCTCTGCAAATACATTCTCTTTAAGAAATGCAAGTTCTCCTTCCTACAGAAGACACATGAAGCATACATTTGATTAAAATAGTTTATTCCTTTAACTGGGCAATCACACTGTCTGAAACATGTGGAGGGGGATCGAGGCTTCACTTTAAAGTGATCTAGTTGTCTTCAGACAGTTGAGGTATGAAAAGAACACAAGAGAACTCTGGGAAGAGATGACCACGTCTCCCCTCCCCTGGCCTACCTTCATCAGTTAGCAAGGTAGAAAGTTGATGCACTTTTGCCAATCAGCATACTCCCCTGCATTTAAAGCATGTAGGTTCTCATGGCCTATTTATTTGGTTTCCACATCATTTACTTTTCTAAATTCTGTGTAACCACTTACTTGAAGTTCAGTGCTTTAGAGCTGAGATAGCATCTCTGTTGTTATTCTTAATAGACCTCTTTCCCAGGTCTGTTTCTATTTATTATTACATTGTGGGAAAACACACTTCGTCTTGAGTGAGCTTCTGTGCAAATTGTACTTTGCAGTTGGATTGATTTCTACTGTTGGAGGTTGGATTTGGTGACACCTTATTTTAGGTGTCAGGGCATGGCACATTTATTTAGCATTCAGTGAAGTAACACTGATCCGTGTGAATCTTGTTGATTAAATGTGCATGGTAGTGTTACTGTACCCTGAGCAGCATCTACCCACATACTGTTACAGTCACCAGGCTCTTCTTTTTTTTTAATGCTCAGTTTGATATAGAGAAACAAAAAGTGCCCTCTCTTTCTTCCTTTGGAGTGTTTACATTCTTAGCTGGAGATGTGCTCATAGCACCTGGTGGAAGAGGTACAAGAGGGAAATCTCTTTCCTCCATTCTTTGCCTTTTCTTCAGTTGAGGAGATATTGGAATCTGAATGTAAGATTTGTGTAATCTCTTATGGTGAAAAAGATCATACTGCTCCAAGACAAAAGCAAGATAGAGCTAAGAAATCGGCAGCTCAGTGGAGATCCCTGCCATGGGAGCTCGTCAGAATGGAGGAGTTGCCATATTCTATGCAGACAGAAGCAATAGTCCTGGGAAACAGAAGCTTAGCCAAGAGATCATGCATTTTTAATCACAAAAAAAACCATGTTGCTTATAACCAACTTAAGCAAGAAATTCACCTGAATCAATCCCAGTGGGTTTGAATCAAGAGAAGGCAGGCAGAATAAACAGATGTGTCATGAAGAGTAAGGAAAAACAAAACAACAGTGGAAATTTACCTAGAGAACTTAGTCATACTTAGAGGATCATGAAAACTTTTGCCTGTTAATCTAATCTTAGTCAAGCCCCAACAACAATAATGATGATCACGACGACGACGACGACGACCACAACCATATAAAAAACCAAGTAGTAGTTTAGGAGGAGATGTAATAGCACTGTTAGTTTCTTCAGGGGAAACTATCAGTACACAGATGTTTGGGCCTGCTAGAATGATAGATTATGATATCTCAAATAACTGGGTACAAAGAAGCACATTTTTTCACTAATTACTGAATATGAAATCAAAGCATATATTTAAAATGTAAAGACTCTCTAGAAAACAAAACCTAAAGAAAATCTCAACACAGAATATTGAAATTAAGCTTGGGAGTGGGGCTGGAAGACTGATTCATTGGATACAAGCTCTTATTGGGCAAACATGAGAACCTGAGGTTGACTCCCACCACCATGGATGCTGGGAATGGCAGCACAAGTGCCTGTAACCTCCGTGTTGGGGAGCGGTCCGATGAGAGATTCTCAAAGACAGAGTGATAAAGTAGGGCACACATGACATTAAAGGGAAGGGAGACATCAAGCTTGGATATTTGGGCTGCTATAGGAGCAAATCTTGATAGCATGATGTTTCTCTTGAGTATTAATAGATTTCTAGGGGCAAGCTCTGGGAAAACCAGACCTAAGGCTACCCAAAAGTGGCTATTTTTTCCATTAATTAATTTATTTATTCCTTTCACATCCCAATCAGTGCCCCTCTCAGTGTCTGTATCACACAGTCCCTTTCCCCCTTCCCACCTCTTTTCTTCTGAGATGGTGGAGCACCTGCCCTCCCACCTCCCCCAAATTTCCCATCAAGTCTTTGTAGGATTAGCCACAGCTTCTCCCACTGAGGCCTGACAAAGGCAGCCCAGTTTGGGGAATAAATTCAAAAGTGTCTAAACTTAAGCTTTCAGAGAGACTATACTCATCAAAGCAAATGCATAGAAAAATAAATAAAAAGACAAACATACTTGGAAGGTAAATAAACTGACCTGTTTTGATTACTTTCCTATAGATGGGATAAACAGCATGATGGCCAAGGCAACGTGGAGAAGGAGAGTTTATTAGGGCTTGTGGTTCAGAGAGATTCTAGCTTACCAGGGCTGGAAGGGGGCAGCCATGAAAGCTAGAGCAGAAGCTGAGGGCTCATCTTTTTTTATTTTTTTTATTATACCATATTCATTCTTTTTAAATAATATTTTTATTTATTCTTTGAAAATTTCATACATGTATATGATATGTTTTGACCATTTCTACCCTGATTTTCCCTCTCAAAATCCCCACTACCCCTTCCCCACATCTTTGAGTCCTCTTACTATTTTTTAAAATTTATTTATTTATTTACACTTCATATTTTATCCCTACTCCAGTCCACCCTCTGACTATTCCACATCCAATACCTCCTCCCCAAGCCCCTGTCTTCACAAGGACTTCCCCATCCCCTACCCAACCTGATCTTTAAACTCCCTGGGGTCTCCATTCTCTTGAGGATTAGGTGCTTCATTTCTGAATGAACACAGACCAGGCAGTCCTCTACCATATGTGTGTTGGGGGCCTCATATCAGCTGGTGTACGCTGCCTGTTTGGTGGTCCAGTGTTTGAGAAATCTCGGGGGTCCAGATTAGTCGAGACTGCTGTTCCTCCTACAGGGTCAACTTTCTCCTTCTTTAACTGCAAACATGAAGGAGAGAGTAAACATAAAACATCAATGAGTCCTTAAACTCTGAAAGCCTGCCTACTGTGATTTTCTTCCTTTCCAAGGCCCTGTTCCCTAAATCTCCCAATCAGTGCTATCAATTGGAAACCAAGTGTTTAAATGCCAATGTGTTTAAATACATTTCTCCTTCAAACCAGCACAGTGCCTTTGGTTTAGGGGGAGCCAGTATAGTATTTCTATAAGTAGCTTTAAGACTCAGGCCTGAGAGTATTTAGATCTAGAGTGTGAATTTAAATGAAATGAATAGTAGAAGAAATTTAAATTGAGCCATGATTTCAAAGTAATCCTTGCTGGAGACTCTTCTGTGGTATTCAACCAAGACAATGATATATTTTCCATGAGAGACCACCTATGATTCAAGATTTTAGAATTCCAAGAAACTGGATTTGGTCAAATAGTGTAAGATAAAACAGGACAAGCACATTAGGAAGTTACAAGCTAGTTAATGAAATAAAATGAACTATTTTAGATGTCCAGATACTAGTGGACATAATCATCAACAAAACACTATACGATGCTCAATAAATACTATATAAAATTGAGAAGGACAAAGGTAGCAATAGGTGAGGGAGCATGAAATATGCACACCAACTTAAAAGCAAATTATATCAAGAAATGCAGGAATAACAGTTAAATTTAAAAGTCAGGTATAGTAGACTCAGATGATGAGAGAATTGATAAATTTGAAAATTTCTTTTAAAATTGGATATGTTCTTTACATTTCAAATGTTATCCCTTTTCCTGCCCACCCACCCAAAAAAAACTCTATCTCATCTTCCCTCCCTCTGCTTCTATGAGGGTGTTCCTCCACCCACCGTATTCCTACCTCCCTGCCCTTGATTCCCCTACACTGCGTTTTAAGAACATCATATGGAATACAAATCCAGAAAATAAAAGGAAAGTTTGACAGACTGAGACTCACATATAATTAAATCAAGTACTAGCATACAGCCATCCAAATTAGATTGGAAGAACAGAATGAAGAAGACAACATAGCTGAAGAAATAATGCCCCAATGGAGTTGGGGAAATGATGTGATTAATAAAATGCTTGCTGTACAATCATGAGAACCTGTGTTCAATCCCTAGAATGCCCACAAAAAATCAGGCATAGTGTTTTGTGCTCGTAAACCCAGTATTAGCTATGAAGAGATAGGAGAATCCCTGGAGCTTACTGGTCAGCAGCTCAGTCTACTCCCGGAGGTCTGGATAATGTAAGAGACTCTGCTTTAAACACCAAGGATGACATCATCAAGTAACTAGACCTCAAGTTGACCTCTGTCCTACATACAAACATTAAAAAACAAAACAAAACAATGCATTAGTCGGGTAGTGGTGGCACATGCCTTTAATCCCAGCACTTGAGAGGCAGAGGCAGGCAGATTTCTGAGTTCGAGGGCAGCCCGGTCTACAGAGTGAGTTCCAGGACAGCCAGGGCTACACAGAGAAACCCTGTCTCGAAAAAACAAAACAAAACAAAAACCCCCCAAAACAAAAACTAATACATTAGCATCTTTCAGAACCAATTAAGGATAATTATTAGGTCCAACAAACCTATATCATATCTACAGTAAATAAAACACAATTCATACAGGGTCAAGAACTCATCAAATGTGTATTTCAAGAATAAAGATTGACTAGGTAAAAAGCTATAAAAACTTGTTAGCAGACCCTCACAAAAACATTCTAAAAGTAAAATTAAAAGAAACAGAAAAAAGAAACCTCATTAAGACTAAAATTGTAAAATATTAAAGAAATCGGTACATATATGCACAATAGTTTTTGCAAATCACACAGGTGTCAGATGAAGAAGTCTATTGGTAAAGTGTGGATTAGAACAAATTGGGACATACATTAAAATGCTGAACAATACTAGTATGTAAATTAGAGGGATTGAGCTGTTCTAAACTCAGATGGTGTTGGAGGAGGGTGAGTGTCAGGATTGGTACTACTCAGCTCTTCCTGACATGCCCACCATGGTGATGTATGTATTACTCCAAAGTAAGGGCTACCATGATCTAGGATATTAATGACATTTTCTCTATTTCTCAAGTAGGAAACTAACAAGACACCACAAAATAAGGTAGAGGTTGAGTCAGATGAATCATAGTCAGTGTCTGGGACTGTTATTAATTAGGTGTAGGCATGTTTGAGTTTAAATGATGACCACTAAAGAGAAAATAATTGATAATGAATTATGCATTAGAAGAAAAATGAGAAAATGATAAGCAACTTTACAGAAGGATAAAAAAGAAAAGGCAAAAAAAATTAAATGGTACAAGGTGAACATCCTTAATAAAATATGCAAAATCTAAATGAGTGTCAAGTTCCATATTATGAAACTATTTCATACACAAACTTATTTTAAGCAGCATGCATAACTGCTTTCAGATTATTTGTATAAATTACATATAAAACAAAGAATTTCATATCAGATTTGAGCTCCTTCTTAAGAGAGTGCATTATATATGCAAATATTCCAGAAATTTGAAAAATAACCCCAAGTCTGAATGCTTGTGGTTATGAGACTTTCAAATAAGGGATGCCCAGACTCTGCCTCTGTGCAGACTCTGCTTAGCCCTCCCCCACTGACCCTCTCACCCTGTTCTCTATTCCTTTCTGTCTCCTGCTGATGCTGAGTCCTGTTTGGCCCAGTGAAAGGGATGGCATGACATGGTTTCCTGCCACTGGAACAGAGCCAGCAGGGTGTGGGTCTTTTTGCTGTTGCAGTTGCTGGGTGTGAGGCTTGTTTGTATAAGAAAAAATATATTTTACTTCATGTTCCTCCTTTGGAAATTATTCTCCCTGAAAAGGTTATCAGGGAATGTCCTCTTGGCCAAGGTTAATGACTGCATGATAAACAGAGACAGGACTAAGTCCAGGAGGTGAAGATGTGTCTATGTCCTTAGCAAATATGGTAAGCACTGTGACCTTTAGTACACCCCTTAAGGCTGTGGGAAAGGACCCTGAAAACACAAGTTCAAAAATATATAATTTCTCAACTATGCAAAAAATGATGCAATATAAATTATATGAGGGCTTCATGGACCTAGAAAGACAGAGGCAACTGTACTATGAGCCAGCTTGTCAGAAAGATACAAAGGCACGCAGATTACTGATTTCAAGATCAACCTGGGACAGAGCTAATTTATATCCAGTCATGGGAATCTTAGGATGAGATCCCACCCAGTTAAGTTCATCAAATAATTACAAAGGTAGGTAGATCTTTGCATTCATTTGCATGTTAAAAAATGTGTACTTGCTGTCTTCCTCTAATTATCAAGGGTTGTGGAATGCTGATTCATGAAATAGTCAAGGGGGAACCTAGTATAAATGACTGAATTGATATGTAAATAATAGTGGACTTTTGCCCTTCATGAGATGAACTAGCAGAGAGCAGTAGCAGTTCTTTTTGAATAAAAAATTTTTTTTTCTAGCAAGAGCTGAGCTGTCTGGAGATCTCTGGAGAGTGAACACAGCTCTTTTAGTTTTTTTCTATCAGGATTTCTGACTTTGGTTAGAAAATCCGTGGAGAGCAAATGCAGTTCTTTTAGTATTTTCATAGCTCTTTTAGATTTTTTTTTCTAACTGCATTTTTGAGAAATCCCAAGAATTACTTAGAGAGCTAATATAACTCTTAGATTTTTTTTTCTAGCAGCTACACAGAGAGAACTGCTTGGAGAGCTAACATAGTCCCTTTAGGATTTTTTTTCTAGAAAAAATCAAGAATTTTTTGTAGCAGCTTTTTAAACTCTGGTCAGAAAACTACTCAGAGCTATCCAGACAGCTTTTAGAATTTTCACTGGCAGAGAGAGCTGTCTCAAGAAAGAGGGCTGTCTCAAGCAAAAGCTATGTCAAGCAGACTACAAGAGCCAAGAGCTATCTATAATGTCTAGGGAGCCATCTCAAGCAGACAACATGGCTGTCAGCTTGTACCCATGATTTATCTCTGAGCGGTTCTTTTTACCACTCTCAAACTCTCAAACACCCCTTCTCTCAGGGTGCTGACCAAGCTGACACTGGTCCTTGGCATGCTGATCCACAGAAGCACCCTCTACCAGGAACCCCAAAGTTATCACATTTGCCTAGGATCTAGAGAAGGCAACAGCTACCAAAGAAAGAGCCACCCTACTCCCACAATAAAGACAAGACCAGATAATCAACATTAAATGACACCTGAAACATTACAACAACCAAGACAATGTGTCTTCACCAGAAGCTAGTAACCCTGTTCCAGTAGGCCCTGAGAAATGTAATAGAACTGAGGCACAAGATAAGGACTTCAAAATAGCAGTTATAAATATATTCAAAGCCTTAAAGGGATAGGAATAAATCCATTAATGAAGTGTGTGAAGACACAAAAAATCAGTGGAATGAAATAACAAAAACAGCTCAAGACATGAATGTAGGAGTAGGATCACTAACGAAAACCCAAACAGAAATACAAGACCATACAAGACATGGAACAGAGAATCTTAGGTGTTGAAGGTGAGGTAGCTTAATGGATAGCTATATCAAAGAAAATGTACAATCTAAAACCCAGCCACAAAACATCCAGGAAATCTGGCATACTATGAAATGACCAAATATATGAATAATAGAGATAGAGGAAGGAGAAATAAAACCCCAGGTCAAAGGCACTGAAAATATTTTTAACCAAATTGTAGACTTTTTAGTGTGTGTCTTTGAGGTTTTCTTTTATTAAATTCTCTCTTTGACAACTTCACAAATACACAATGCCTTCTGACCTCTCTCCCTCCTACCTGATCATCTCCACTTCTTCCTGCCAGATATAATACTTTTGGTTGGTTGTGTGACCCACACAGGGCATCTTCATGACCCTTGGACTGGAACTATCCATTGGAGTATGGTAAGGTCACTAGTAGTTACACAACTAAAGAGTATGTAGTTTTTAAATTTTACATTTGTGTACTTATGTATTGTGTTAGTTAGTGACCAAAAAGCAATTTGCAGGGGAAAGATATATTGGACTTACACTTCTACATTGTAGTCCATCACTGAAGGAAGCCAGGACAGGAGCTCAAACAAGGCAGCAACATGGAGGCAGGAGTTGATACATAGGCCATGGAGGGGTGCTGCCTACTGTCTTGCTCCTATAAAATCACAAATAAATTAAGTACTTTCTTACTTCAAGAGGGAAGAATCTGGATACAGTCACAATCTGAACAAAGCAAAACCAAGCTTCAAAAGTATAAATAGCCCAATGTCCAATTATCTGGTATTCACTCACAATCTTCTGGGCTTCTCCATCAGGCTTGGATCACATTTTTGGCTCCACTATCTGCAGCACACACAGCTTGTCTTCTAGGCCCCAACTGACTCCACTCCACTGCTGCTGCTGCTGCTGTTTTTGGTGGTCATCCCGGGGTCCTAGCATCTCTAAAATACTGGGTTCTTCTCCTGAAAGTGGACTGCACTTTCACCAATTCAGTAAGCGGCACTCTTCCATGGCTACTGCATCAGCTCCTCCCTCCAGGATCCTGACCTGTTTGAGTTCCTGTTCTGACTTCCTGCAGTGATAATGCTGTGGAAGTGTAAGCTGAATTAACTACCTCTTCCCAAGTTTCTTTGCTCATGGTTCTTTATCACAGCAAAGCAACCCTAAGACATGTATTTGTTTGTTTAGTTTGTGTGTGTGTGTGTGTGTGTGTGTGTGTGTGTGTGTGTGTGTATACAAATTTCCACAGGTGTGGAGGTTGGAGACAACTTTAAGGAGTCACTTCCCTTCTACCATATATGTTCTGAGGATTGATCTCAGGTCCTTAGGCTTGTTGGAAAATGCCCTTGTCACTGAGCAATATTACCATCCCTCCTTTATGATTTTAAAAATTAAAATACTAATTTTTAACTTTAAGTTTATTTTAAAGATTGTAATTATATCAGTACCCCATTCTCTTTCTTCCCTTGAAACACCCACGTGTTCCCTCTTGCTCTCTTTCAGTTAATGGCCCCTTTTTCTTTAATTGTTGTTACTAATGTATGTGTCTTCATATTTTAGTCGGAGAATTATGAATGTGGGGGCCATATGTACATAGCCTATAGTCACATAACTTGAATGATTTGCTACGTTCTGATTTACTAGATAGTCTAAATTAGGGCTCAGATCATCTGGGATAGAGCTCTCATGGTAATGGGTTTTAGTTTCCTGAATCTTTCTACCATCAGTGAACATCAGAATGAGAAAAAATAATGCATAAAATGTACATACTGCAAATGTTATGCCAAACCCTGTATCAAACAAGTTTCCCATCTCAATGTAATCCTCACAAATTTAATGCTTCCTTTGAGGAAAACAAGACACAAGGAGAATAAGCCATTTGTCTCCAGTAGCATACTTTGTAAATTGTAGATTTTGAGTTTCTGAGTTGAGTGTTTTGCCTAATATGTTTTATTACTTCTCAAATAAAATGGTAAAAGGATGATAAATGAGGGTAATTTAGAATCCTGAAGAGCACATAGTTCACTTTTTCATTTTACAAATGAGAACTGAATGACTTATCCAGAGAGAACCACATAGTTGTGGCCATGCAATATAGAATGAAGAACTTCAATTTCCCTTTCTATTTTTACTAATAATAGCATTTGATTACAGACGAGAGTTGAGTGTCAGTGTTCCAGGACTAGAGATTCATTTCTAAGCCATTTCTTGTTTGTGCTGGCATTTATTTATAGATTCAGTTTTCATGATGGGGATGAGGGCAATTTTCAGATTGCTATTTAATTATATCACAGCCATTTATGCATGCCCCAAGCACAACATGTCCACAGTTAAAATATACACCTCCACTCAAGAAGAAAAAATTGGGAATGTCTTTTCCTCTAGCTGCTCCTTTCATTTATTTATTTTTAAAAAGAATTTATTTATGTTAATCTTGGTTGAGGTGATATTTTATCAGCATTTTTAACAGCTTGTAAGCCCTGCCCAGTATCTCAGGTTTCTCTCATCTGTTTCAGACCTAGGCAGTATAAAAAGCTAAGTAATCATCCAAAGAGTCTTGGCATAGCAGACTGAGTTTTGGAAATGGGAAAAAGTAACAGCTTTCTAGATTGTTCTCCATAGTTCCATCTATGTCAGGAAGGTGGCCATTAATAACTGTAGTCCATTTTCTTGCTTCTTCATCAGTAACTTAGACATTCTCCAGTTGTAATTTCTCTTCTTCACCTTCCATGTCACTTCTTCCTTACCCTGCTTCTGTGTGAAATTACTTATAATTATTTTCTTTTCCCATGTTCTTTTCTCTCTCTTTTAAAAATTAGTTCTTCAAGAATTGGTTTCAACGTGTTCTGATTTTACTCACCTGCTCTGCAAGCTCTCAAAGATACCCTTTCCCCCTATGCACAAACTTTGTGTGCTTGTTCTGGCAACTTTTATGTCAATTTGACAAAAGCTAGAGTCATAGGCAAAGAGGGACTCTTAGTTGAGAAAATGTCACCACCAGATTGACCTGTAGGCAATGCTGTGATTCACTTCTTTGGAAAATTATTGATATGGAAGCGCCAAGCTCACTATATCTAATACCACTCTTGAACTGCTGGTTTTAGATACTATAGGACAGTAGGTTAAGCAGACTACACAGAATAAACCAGGAAATAATGTTCTTGCAGGGGCTCTGCTTCTATTCAAACCCTTTCCTTTCCAAGTATTTTATGGTCATATGTTTTATCATCACAATAGAAACTGTAACAAGGATAACCCCACCTACCTTTTTAAAAGGCCTATTGGACACAGCTTGTGCTGCTCATATTCTTGGACACATGTTCTTCTTCTGGAGTGTGGTCAGTCTACCAGGAGCTTATCTTAAAGGAAACTAACTCCTTTTCCCCAGAAACTATCAATTGCCACTCACCTAGAGGTGGGACTTTGTACTCATGTCCCCTGTCCATTCTGGAATTTGTCTGGCTTGAACTTAAAATGAGTTGCCCTATACTAGGTAACGATTCCCCTACTAGATGCCATAGGCATACAACAACAACAACAACAAATCCAAAGAAGGAATGAGTTACTTCTTTTGGAGTTGTCAGTGAAGTCCCAAAGTCCTCCAAATTATGTGTTATTGCTAATGATACTTATTACCATCCAGAATTTTGTGATAATATACAATTATCGGAAACACCACATGCTTGAGTCATAGGACATGGAGCAACCAAGCTGGTATTCATCTGGAAGCGTCACCCCCTTTGGCTAACTTTTATTGTGCTAGAAGATGGTATGCACACTATGGGAGGAGAAGGTAATCATTACTCTTGCTGAGCTGTGAACCCTGCCAGCTACAGTAACTACAGTCTTGGCCAGACTGTCCACTGGTGTAATAGTTGCATGAATATCAGGTCAGTAACAAACCACTTTATGATTGGATTTGGCGCTCACTCCACAAGATCAAAATCTATAGCTGGCACTATTATCAGGTCAAGGAGCCATGAATAGACAGGCCCTAGACTTACGGGAGAACCTACTGCTATTATTCTGCTAAAAGGACACAGTAGTAAACTGACTCCTAATAACTTACCCATAGATCAATGTATCTTTCAACCCTCAAACTTCTGTTTGTAGTAGATGGAGCTTAATCTAGAAATTTATAGAAAGTCTAGGCACAGAGAATAATAGACTGTAGAACAGCTTTAAATAGGACAGCAATATCACACTCCTCTCAGGGCTCAGAGATCATCTCAGAAGAGGCAGAAAGACTGAAGAGTCTGAGTTGGTGGATGACTCCAAGGAAACAGTGATTTCTAGATGCACTAGGGTGGCTGCACATATGAACTCCCACGACAGCATGCCTAAGACCCATAAAAGGTCCATCTCTCAAATTGATTATTAACTATTGTATTTTGTTCTAGCAGTTATTTGTTCCTCCATGATTTTTCAATAATGTCTGACCAATTCTTACTAGTTTTCTTATCATCAAAAGCCCATTCTTAACTTATGCGTACTACTTAATACATTGCTGAGAGGAAACCATATCCCCTTACAAGGCAGAGACCCAATTTCACATTCTTTATTTCTCTTTTGTCTTTGCCTTTATGATGGTGACACACAATGAGGCTATTGAGGCAGGAATTAGACATCTGGATTTATTTGTCATGGTTTGGCTTTTAGGAAATAATTTTAAGAAATTGGATACTGGGGCTCAGTGGTTAAGAGCACTGATTGTTTTTCCAGAATACATGGATTCAAGTTCCAGTACCCATGTGACAGTTAAAACATCACTTATAACTCCAGTTCCAGGGGCATCTGATAGCCTTTTCTGGCTATCAAGGGCACCAGGCCTGCTCATACATGCAGGCCAAACACCCATTTACATAAAATAAAAAGTAAAAAAAATTAAGAAGAAATTAACTGCCTCAACTGTTCAACATAACGGACATTGTGAGCGAAGGGTTTAATTAAATTCCTTGATAATAAAACCCTCACACAAGTGATCAACCATATGAGATAAGAAGGTATAATCTAGAAATCCCATGTCTTAGGATTTTATGGTTAAGTAACTGAAGGTAGAGTTGGTTGACGTTGTCCTCTGCCCTGCAGAAAGCCTGAGAAGACTGAACACTTGCTCAGTTTCATTGTGAATCCTTACATGCAACACATCAAAGGCATTTCATAACATGAAATCTTAGAAAATAATTCACATTTTTCACATTAAATTATTGTTCCTGCCTTCTTGCATAATGCCGTTTGTATTAGTCTGGGTGAAATTTGCTTTCATAGACTAGAATCTAAGAAGAAAAATATTAGGTAAATTAGATAATGGCATAGATAATACTGTGCTTAAAGAATTCTCACTACATGATCCATCCACGAAACAGAAAATAATATGCTGAAGAAATTTTGTTAGTTCAAGGACAGAGAAAACTTGATTGCAAAAGAAAAGATAAGAATGGTAAGAAATGCCTAGGGACAAATTGATCAGATAAAGTGATAATCAAAAAACACAGCCTTTTTACTAGCAAAACAGATATGCTAATCAGGTGAGAAAGGAGATAATCACATGTACAGCTAGAGGTTTCATGCATGCATTTAGCTGTATCATTATACAGCCTCCTGTTTGAATCTAAGTGACATGGACACTTTTTGTTTAATTTAGTTCTAGATAGTTATATACTACGGTAGATTTTTTAAAAATGCTAAAATCAACTCAGTCCTAATGGAATCAAATATACTTTATTCCCTTGACTACTTAAGAACCCCAAAGTACTAAAAATGCATTTAAAATAAAAATCAAGCTGGATGTGGTGACACATGCCTGTAATATCATCACCTGGTGAAGGCAGGAGGAGCAGCTCCAAAGTTATCCAGAGCTATATAATGAGTTCGAGTTTGTGGCTAGCCTGTCTCAGAACAAAGAAAGAAAGAAAGAAAGAAAGAAAGAAAGAAAGAAAGAAAGAAAGAAAGAAAGAAAGAAAGAAAGAAAGAAAGAGAATAAAAATAAAATCCCACCACAATCAACTTTAACAAAACAATTTGGAAAATTTATTGGAAATAATTACAAATAAGATGGACTCTTTTTGTTGTTTTTAAGAGTCAGTGGCTATGTAACTTAGTGTGTCCCAGGACTTGCTGTGTAGCCAAAGCTGTCTAGAACCTTCAGTTTCCTCTCAGCTTCCTCTGGGTTGAGATTATAGATGGTCACATCATACCCAGTTAAAAAAATATGGGTGTGATACCAACTCCTTCACGCAATTGTATTTTAACATAGTTGCAATTTTAATACATAACAATTGTAATATACATAATATCTATATAATTTTTATGTGTTTTTTTGCCTTCTCTCTTCATATTCTGGGATAAAAACAGATTTAAGTTAGCTTATCAATAGGCCAAGTAGGAATTTAGGAAAAAGATTAACAGGGGATGTGCAAACATAAAAATTACATCATGAAATCTTGAATGCCTGCCAAAAATTGCTGTTTGAGCAGATTCACAAAGTTGAAAATAGAAACAATTTTTAGTTATAACATGTAGTAGACTACAACAGATCAGTTGTCTATAAGAAGTGACAATGTTAATTCTGAAATCATCAAGACGTTTCCTTTGCCATTATCCTGGCATAAGGAAGGTGCCAGGGCTTCCGGTATCCAATCTCCATGAATTTCATTGGGCTACATAATTTCTTTAAAAAAATATTTTTGACAATTTCATACACATATACAGTGTATCTTGATCATATCCATCTAAATTGTAATACTTCCACCCCTGTGATACTCTCACTTTCTTTAAAAAGAAATTGATAATACATTGAGTTCAATTTGTACTCAACCTATCATGCCCCCAGAAAAAAATGACTCTCTTCCTATGCAATCACCAATTGCCAACATCTCCTCAGCTTGGTTAGAGCCTCATGGACCTCGCCTAAGCCCATGCTAGAATAACTGACTTGAGAACAGGATTTATGCAGGTAACCACAACTACTGTGATTCATGAATTAAATGGTCATGTCCAGAAAACTACTTTCCATAGCACTTGCCATCATCCTCTAGTTCTTAATGTTTAAAGTACTTGGCCTCAAATCCAAGCAGAAAACAGTTGGTTACCCCCATAACAGTTATGCCACTATTGCAGAAGGGCACATCCTGTCTTGTTACTGCTCGGTAAATTCATTGATGATTGTTTTCGTTCAGCAGCCTACATATCATCTTTTGACACTTCAAAAGCTAGGCAGCAGGAAGGAAATTCCCTGTTCAGTTATAGCTTGATTTCTCTTTTTGGAAACTAAAATTCATTTTTAACAATAGGCTATTACTATCTAGCTATTGTGTGCAACCAAGAGCAATGGAAATAGCCTGTATTGTTTTTAGAACTTCTGAGGGTTTCCTTAATCAATAACTGATAGGTAGGTATCTCATATCTGGTACTGAGATTTTCATTTACTGTTCCATTACTTTTGGGAACAGCATTGTCCACCCATCCAGGTTTCTCTGTTCAAACTGTTGTTGTTGTTGTTGTCATTACATTGTGTATTTTAAGGGAGCTGGAGAGTTGGCTCAGCGGTTAAGAGCACTGACTGCTCTTCCGGAGGTCCTGAGTTCAAATCCCAGCAACCACATGGTGGCTCACAACCATCTGAAATGGGATCTGATGCCCCCTTCTGGTGTGTCTGAAGACAGCAACAGTGTACTCATATACATAAAATAAATAAATAAATCTTTAGAAAAAAAAGCCGGGTGGTGGTGGCGCACGCCTTTAATCCTAGCACTTGGGAGGCAGAGGCAGGCGGATTTCTGAGTTCGAGGCCAGCCTGGTCTACAGAGCGAGTTCCAGGACAGCCAGGGCTATACAGAGAAACCCTGTCTCGAAAAACCAAAAAAAAAAAAAAAATTGTGTATTTTAAATTGGTTTACAATGTAGTGGGTTTACATAAGGCATATATATATATATATATATATATATATATATATATACACATATATACATATACATGCACACACATATATACATATATGTGCATATATATGTATATGAGTGTGGGTGTGTGTTAAAACAACTCTAGTTTCTCTCTTCTATTTATCCCATTCTCACCCCTGCTGTAAATGCCCAGTATTCCATCTCTCCACTTTTATATATATGAGTTCTGTTATTTTTTCATCTCATGATCCCTTTCTAGCATTCTAACCTCTTCCAGGTACTTCACATTAAGGAAGAAAGTCTAAAAATACAAAGCAGGATTCCTGTCTGAAATATATATATATATAAACATTTTCAGTATCCATTCATTTGTTAATGAATATCTAGGCCAGTTCCGTCTTCTTGCTCTTATCAGTAGAATACCAGTGGAGACTGATGAGCAAATACCTCTGTGGCTGGATAGAGATTCCTTTAGGCATATACCCAGGAATAATATAGCTGGGTTGAATGGACTTTTATTTTTAATTTTTTTGAAACCTCCACACTAACATATACAGAGGCTGCACCAGTATTTACTACCACCAATAGTAGAGTTTTCCCCTTTCTCACATCCATGCCAACATTTTTTGCTATTTGGTCACTTGTTTCCTTGATGATACCAATTATGACTGGGATTTTCAAAATAGTTTTAATTTAAAAATTTTGATAGTTAATAATGTTGAACATGTTGAAATGTTTTTCAGCTATTTGCATGTCTTCTTTTGTTAACTGTCTGTTCTGTTCTGTAGCCCATTTTTGATTAGGTTATTTCTTTCTTTTTTTTTTTTTTGGTTTTTCGAGACAGGGTTTCTCTGTGCAGCCCTGGCTGTCCTGGAACTCACTTTGTAGACCAGGCTGGCCTCGAACTCAGAAATCCTCCTGCCTCTGCCTCCCAAGTGCTGGGATTAAAGGCGTGCGCCACCACCGCCCGGCTGATTAGGTTATTTCTTGATGTTCAGTTTTTGAGTTCTTTCTATATTCCAGATACTAACTATTGAGTGTAGAGCGGATAAAGACTTTTTCCTCATTCTTTGGACTACCTTACCCTTAGAAAAAGTTTTCTGTGCTTTAAAAGAACATTTTAATATCATGAGCCTCTATTTGTCAATGACTGGTCTCTTTATTTCCTGATCAATTTGAATCCTATTCAGAAGGTTCTCTCCTATGCCTATATTTTGCGGTATACTCTCTACTTTTATTGTAGAAATTTCAGTGTTTCTGGTCTTATGCTGTGATCCTTAATCCACTTAGAATTTATTTTTTTGTAAAATTTGGGAGATGAGGATCTAGTTTCATTTGTTGACATGTAGATAACCACTTTCCTCAGCACTATTTGTTGAAGATGTGCAGAAATCAACATGAAATATATGCTATAATGGGGACTAAATAATAGTAAGAAATAGAAAGAATACTAAGGTTTGGTGTTGCTGGCACAGTGGCGCTGAGTTGAATCTGAATTTCTCAGGTATGTCTGGCTTTAGGAAACGCCTTAGGTGCTGGGTGGAGGTGGGAGTGTGGGAGCCATTGGTCTCTACAGCCTCTGTGTTCTGTGTGACTCTGGTGTGTGGGGAAGGAGAGGTTGCAAATCCTTTCCTGGCAGTTTCCTGACTCCAGCACAGGCTCTGTCCTGAGTGTGGTGTGAGGAGCAGCAATTCCCTTACAGTTTCTACTGCCCCTGCCCTTTCTCGGCAGTTTAATTGGGATTCAAGAAGGCTTGCCAGCAGCCTCAGATTCTCAGTTCTCTGTTTTCCTTTCCTGCGGAAAGCTCCCTTGGGTTAATAAATTCCCTTACAAACTGTGTCTTTTGTAGGGTAAGAGCAGTTTACTCAGGCTGTGTCCTGTAACCTCCATTTGTTTATAGTCTCATAACAGCAAATACTGTATGCAAAACTTAATATTTTACGGGAAACACTGATATCAACAACTCTTTTTCTGAACACAAATTTAGAAATGTTTCCTAGAATAGCTGATTGCTTTTGTCTTTACTTGATTGATTACTCAAGGTTACTGTGAATCGATACATTTTTCCTCTTGATATACCTTCCCTGTGACCAGCAGATTGTTTGAAGCATGGCATTGGGCACTTATTATTTTCAGTAGAACTGCCCTGAATCTCCTAAACTTCTAAATCATCGTGTAATTGAATCCGGATAATGAAATTTTGAGAGAGGAAGTAAAGAATTTGAGAATGGAGAATAGAACTTAAATTACTATTATTTTGAAACAAGTACAAAATTTGGAGCTAATCAGTAAAAGAAGCTAATCAGTGAAAGAATAGATTAATATATTAACTCAGATTATACAAATCTAAGTCTCTACAGAAAGTATCTACAGAAAGCATTGCTTCTGTACTTGTCTTCCACATTTGTCTGCACACACGTGTACACACATGACACACACACAGAAATTTAGACAAAACTCACCATTTTTATTAACCTGGATTATTTTATCCAACAGTTTCTGTATTATTTGAAATACAAAATATATATTTGTCTAGAATTATTTGGTTCATGAGGGAAGTAAATAATGGTGATTGATGATTAAAACTCATTAGGATTATAATTCAGCTGGAGAAGTTGCTTATAGTGAGTTGGCTATGCATTTTTCCCAAGGAATGGGTGAGAGATTATATCACTTATAAAGACTGCAACAAAGTATATTTTACTGTTATTTGAAACATTTCTTCCACCCTTCTTGATATAATTCATTGTTTTCTAAAAACATCTTTGAGATTTTTGCAACCCTTTTTTTGTAGGTTAACTATGAAAAGAAATATCCTTTGTACTCTGCTGTAGCTTTGAGTTCATAATTACTTTTTCTAATAGGCAACAGAAGTTGTACTTGTAAATATCCTCTTTTACTTAAAAGGAAAACATATTGTGGGCACCTTGTAGAGTCTGTGGAGGATGCCCCACTGTGGATTGTCTCATGACCTGACTCTGGAATGGGGACTTTAAGTTCTCTAACTCTATAACTTCTTCTAGGTTAAAGTTATATAGGCTAACTTATAAATTAGTTTTCTGTATATTGCCATTTTTGTGTCAGATAACAGTTTCATTGCTACTTTATAGTTAATTGACTAATAAAAGATGAATGAGATTGCAATTAGTTAAGCCAAGGGAAGAGATGTTGATTAAAGTAATTAAGCAACCGTGTTTAGATGGGTGCTAGTAGAAGCTCAGAGCCAAATTACTCAACAGAATTTTAATCAATATTAAAATCATGTCAATTTTAATGTTCTTAAAAATAAAAAAGAGTGGAGGTTCTTTTTTAATCAGCTTAGTTTACACAGCAGGACACTGTTAGTTTTTAAAGTCTTGTTCCTTTCACTTGCATGAGTCATGCTTCTGACTCACTGGGCTGGCTTTGAGAATGAGAAATCATTTAAAAATTTTTTGGAAATAAAGCTGCTGATCATCACTGTTTGCACTCGGTAGAGAAAGTAGATTACAGAGATAAAAATGTGATGTGGAAAGCAAACCTATAGCTTGCATGACTTCATTTCTATCTTCTGAAGCGTACATTAATATTTCTATGTTACAACTGGTACAGCAGCTGTCACACAGAAGTGGTTTCTACCGTCACTAAGAACTTCCTGATTTTCCTCATAATAACACAGAAATAGATTGCCCTATAGATATTGACATTTTCTTTGCTGTTTAAAACATAGGTAAAACTGATACATGAGTTAATACTGATCAGATTGTTTTAAAAGGAAGGAATGAAATTGACTACCTTGTCATTATTTCATGTGAAACTTTTTCCTTTCCAAGCCACTACTTTACCTAGTTTTCCTTATATTTGTATCTCCTCATGTTGGTTCCCACCCACCCTAGCCTTTGCCAAAATCTGGAGTTACCTACTTTTTGTTTCTGACTACAGTCACCTCTTAGTCCCAAATACATCTTTTACCCATCTTTCATTTGACATTCAACATTGAATCCAGAGTCTAAACTGTCTTGTAACTTTTGTGGTCTTCTGTAGTAGTCTCCTAAATGACCCCTCTCTATGGTTCCCTCAACATTATCAAAATAATTTTCATCTTTATATGTAAACACAAAAGCCTGGTAGAGCTAAAACAATACTGTTTAATAAAAGAATTGTTGGAGGTATACTACTTCAGATTTTAAGCTGTATTACAGAGCTATAGTTATAAAAACAACATGGCACTGGCCTAAAAAATAGATAACTTTGTCAGTAGAATCTAATTGAAGAACTAAATATAAGTCCACAAACCTAGACATACCTGATTTTTGACAAAGAATCCAAAGAGATAAAGAACAAAGAGCATTTTCAGCAAATGGTACTACTGTTTAAACTGGATAGTGGCATGAAGAGGGTAGATGCAAATAGATCCATCTTATCACCCAGCACAAAGCTTAACTCCAAATGGTCAAAGGTTTCCCTAGAAGAGAAAGTGGGAATAGGCGTGAACTCACTGGCACAGAACACTGATAGCATAGGCACTAAGAACAACAATTAATAAATGGGACCTCATGAAACTGAAAAGCTTCTGCATGAGAAAGAACACCATAATTTGGACAAAGCAACAAGGTACAGCTTGGAAAAAGATTTTTTTTTTAATCAATTGCACATCTAGTAGAGGGTAAAGATATAAAAGATATAAAGAATATAAATAACACCAAGAAAACAAATAACACAATTAAAAATAGAGTATGGAACTAGGCAAGGGATTTCAAAAGATGAAACATAAATAATTGAGATACAAAGAGGTGTTCAACATTCTTAGACAGCAGGGAAATGGAAATCAAAACTACTTTGAGATTTCATCTTGCAGTCATCAGAATGATCAAGATCAGTTAAACAAATGACAATCATGCTGGTAAGGTTGTAGGGAAAGGGGGTCACTTGCTTTCTACTTGTAGGAGTGCCAACTTGTATAACCACTATGGAAAGTAGTGTGTTGGTTTGTCAGGAGGCTGGGCATACATCAACCTCAAGATCCAGCTATACCACTTGGATGTATACACAAAGGACTCAGCATCCTAGTCCAGATATACTGACTTATTCTTGTTCTTTGCTGCTCTATTCATAACAGCCAGAAACTAGAAATAGCCTATTTGTTCAACAACTGATGAATGAATAATGAAAATGTGGTACAGTTGTACAATGGAGTATATTCAGCTGTTAAAAAATTATGAAATTTTCAGTAAATACCCAAGACCGGTATAGCTGCATCTGAATTAGATCTATTCTCAAGTTTCTGAGGAATCATCATTTTGATTTCCATAGTGATTGTACAAGATTGCACTCTCACCAGCAATAAAGGTGTATTCCCTGTGATCCACATCCTCACCACCAGGAACTGTCACTTGTGTTATGATCTTGGCCATTCTGACAAAAATAAGATGGAATCTTAAAATAGTTTTGATTTGCATGTCCCTGATGGCTAAGGATGGTGAACATTTCTTTATGTGTTTCTCAGACATTTGAGACTTCTCTATTGGGAATTCTTTGTTTAGATCTGTTTTGCAGATCTGACTCTGGATTATGTGGTTTCTTGATGTCTACTTTCTTGAGTTCTTTACATATTTTGGATATTAGCCTTCTATCAGAAAATTTTCCCTTTTGGTAGGCTGTTGCTTTGTGCAATTGATGGGGTTCTTTGTCTTACAGAAGCTTTTCAGCTTCATGTGGTTCCATTTATTGATTGTTGATCTTAATGTCTAAGTTATTTGTATTCTGTTCAGAAAGTCATCCCATGTCCGAGTTCATTCAAGGATATTTCCCATTTTCTTTTCTATCAGGTTCAATGTATCAGGGTTTATATTGAGGTATTTGATCCATTTGAACTTGAGTTTTGTGCAGGGTGGTCAGTATGGATTTATTTGCATTCTTCTACATGTAGATATCCAGTTTAACTAGAACCATTTGTTGAAGTGTTGTTGTTTTTCAGTTTGAGGGAGGGGAAACTGTAGTTGGGATGGATTTTATGAAAGAAGAATCTATTTACATTAAAAATTAGCTTGGCGATGGTGGCTCACACCTCTAATCACAGCATTTGGGAGGCAGAGGCAGGCAGATCTCTGTGAGTTTGAAGCCAGCCTGGTCTACAGAGTGAACTGCAGGTCAGCTAGTGCTACATGGAAGAATTCTGTCTTGAAAAGTAATAAAAATAAAATCAATTATGAAAATTTCAGGTGACAGTGGATAGAGCTAGAAAGAAATCATCCTGAGTGATGAAGCCAAGATCACAAAAGACAAATATTGCATGTATTTTCTTATGTATGGATAGCAAAACAAGCTCAATGATATTTTTGTAACTGCCTGCCTCATATTACTTTGTCTAGGCATTCTTTTTTCTTACTATTCTTTTGCTTATATTTTATTGTGTGCATGTGTGTTCCTTGTATTTTTTCTTTTTCATCTTCTAACAAGAGGAAAAAATAAAATTGAATGGGTGGGTGAGGATGTGGGGATGATCTGGAAGGAGTTTGTGGAGGGGAGAGTATGATCAGAATAAATTGTTTGAAAAAAAGTTTCTTTTTTTTATTTTATTTTTATTTTATTTTTTTAATTTACATTCCAAATCACTTCCCCTTTCCCGTTTCCTCCCTCCCCGAAAGTCCCATAAGCCCCCTTCCCTCCCTCTTTTCTCCATTCAACCCCCTCTCGTTACTCTGTCCTGGCGTTCCCCTACATCCAGTCTTTCCAGGACCAGGGGTCTCTCCTTCCATCTTTTTAGAAATCTATTGATATGCGGATTGTGTCTAGGGTATTCCGAGATTCTGGGTCAATATCCCCTTATCAGTGACTACATACCATGTGTGTTCTTTTGTGATTGGGTTACCTCACTAAGGATGATATTTTCAAGTTCTGACCATTTGCCTAGGAATTTCGTGAATTCATTGTTTTTAATTGCAGAGTAGTATTCCATTGTGTAGATACACCACATCTTCTGAATCCATTCCTCCGTTGAGGGACATCTGGGTTCTTTCCAGCTTCTGGCTATTATAAATAAGGCTGCTATGAACATAGTGGAGCATGTGTCCTTATTGCATGTAGGTAAAGTCTCTGGGTATATGCCCAGGAGTGGTATAGCCGGATCCTCTGGGAGTGTCATGCCCAGTTTTCTGAGGAACCGCCAGACTGCTTTCCAGAGTGGTTGTACCAGCCTGCAATTCCACCAGCAGTGGAGGAGTGTTCCTCTTTCTCCACATCCTCGCCAACAACTGCTGTCTCCTGTTTTTGATCTTAGCCATTCTGACTGGTGTGAGATGGAATCTCAGGGTTGTTTTGATTTGCATTTCCCTAATGACTAAGGATGATGAACATCTCTTTAGGTGCTTCTCAGCCATTAGATATTCTTCAGGTGAGAACTCTTTGTTTAGCTCTGTACCCCATTTTTTAATAGGGTTCCTTGCCTCTCTGGAGTTTAACTTCTTGAGTTCTTTGTATATCTTGGATATTAGCCCTCTGTCGGATGTAAGGTTGGTAAAGATCATTTCCCAGTTAGTTGGTTGCCGCTTTATAGTACTTGAAGTTCTAGCTAGAGCAATTAGACAACAAAAAGAGGTCAAAGGGATACAAATTGGAAAGGAAGAAGTCAAACTATCACTATTTGCAGACGATATGATAGTATACATAAGCGACCCAAAGAACTCCACCAGAGAACTCCTACAGCTGATAAACGACTTCAGCAAAGTGGCCGGATATAAAATCAACTCAAGCAAGTCAGAAGCCTTCCTATACTCAAAGGATAAGCAGGCTGAGAAAGAAGTAAGAGAAATAATACCCTTTACGATAGCCACAAACCATATTAAGTATCTTGGCGTGACTCTAACCAAACAAGTGAAAGATCTGTATGACAAGAACTTCAAGTCTCTGAAGAAAGAAATTGAAGAAGACCTCAGAAGATGGAAAAATCTGCCATGCTCATGGATTGGCAGGATTAATATAGTAAAAATGAGCATCTTACCAAAAGTAATACACAGATTCAATGCAATCCCCATCAAAATCCCAACTCAATTCTTCATAAAGTTAGAAAGAGCAATTCAAAAATTCATCTGGAATAACAGAAAACCCAGAATAGCTAAAACTATTCTCAAGAGTAAAAGAACCTCTGGGGGAATCAGTATCCCGGACCTCAAGCTCTACTACAGAGCAATAGTGTTAAAAACTGCATGGTGTTGGTACAGTAACAGACATGTAGATCAATGGAACAGAATTGAAGACCCAGAAATGAATCCACACTCCTATGGTCACTTGATCTTTGACAAAGGAGCTAAAACCATCCAGTGGAAAAAAGATAGCCTTTTCAACAAATGGTGCTGGCTCAGTTGGAGGTCAACATGCAGAAGAATGCAAATTGACCCATCCTTATCTCCTTGCACTAAGCTCAATTCTAAGTGGATCAAAGATCTCCACATAAAACCAGACACACTGAAACTAATAGAAGGGAAACTAGGGAAGAACCTTGAACATATGGGCACAGGGGAGAATTTCCTGAACAGAACTCCAATAGCTTATGCTCTAAGATCAAGAATAGACAAATGGGACCTCATTAAATTACAAAGTTTTTGCAAGGCAAAAGACACTGAAAAAAAGTTTCTTAATAAATAGGATTAAAAATCGAAAAAAAAAGAGACATATCAGATGCTCTTTTTGTCCAGTCCAGAACAGACAAACAGACAGAGCAAAGAATGTTGGGGTTTTTTTTTTTTGGTTGTAGTTCTTGCTCCTTTATTTTATTCAAATAAAATGTAAATAAAACCAGTGGGAAATTTTGCCTCGTGAATGTGTCAAGCTCTCCACACACAGAGGCATTTCCTTTCCTACTACACTATTTGTCCAAACCTTTATAAAGCTCTTATCTTTAGAACTCTGCTTAGATATCACTTTACAAAGAGACTTGCTTTAAAAAAAATGATGGGCCAGGAACCATAGAAGCAGAGACTCTCATATGTATTCTTAGACATTTTGGAGGGAATGCTTCCAGAAGAGGGGAAGTGAAATATTTCAGGGTCAGAGAGAAGCACTCAGCAGAATGCTTGCTTGCAGGAAAAGCCCTCATGTTCTTAATTTCTAGGCCATTTGTGTACCATACTAGTCAATCATTGGCTGTGCTCAGGATGGTAAGGTGAGTAACTTTCTGTTCAGTTGAGGAACTCTCCAGACAAAGTTCAGTTTTGAAACTGGTAGAGGCTATTACAAACTAATGATGAGAAGCCTGTTTCAAGCACTAGCAAACAGTATCTGCTACATGTAGCCTCCCCATTGAGGAGTCCTGATTAAGGTCCCACTGTGACATGAAAGTTATTGTATTTAGTTGTCTATCATCTGTCTGTCTGTCTGTCTATCTATCTATCTATCTATCTATCTATCTATCTATCTATCTATCTATCTATCTATCTATCCATTGTCTATCCCTCTATCATCTATCATCAATCTATCTTTAATATCTATCATCTACATATCTCTATCAACTATCTATCTATCTATCTATCTATCTATCTATCTATCTATCTATCTATCTATCTATCTATCCATCTCTATATCTCACCTATCCATCATCTATCATCTTTTATATTATTTTTCTTTTCAAAGTTAAAGTGAAATCTTCATTAGGAGAAGGATATTTTTCTCTGCTGCAATGTTCCTAATGGTGAGATAAATACCTATATATTGAAAGTATATTGAAACAATTAAGAAAGATTCAGACTAATAGCTATTATGTGCTTATAACATGCCAGGTACTGAGAATTCTAAACAATCTCGTCATGTAGTACTTCATAATTGTCAGAATAGTTTAGAAGAAATGTGTCATTGCTATCTCCATTTAACAGATGAAGACACTAAGATGTGTGCTAACTTGCCCACAGTTACATATTAGGAAGTTGAAGGTCTGGGATTCAACTCAGGCTTGGTCCACTACCCCCACATAACTATTTTTTCAGTGTGAAGGGAATAATCAACTATACTAGATTCTTCAAGCATTTAATATGTAGTTTCATATTTCATTTTTAAGATTTATTTTAAATTATGTCTCTGTGTATATTAGTCAATGTTCTCTAGAGGAAGAGAACTTAAAGAATGAATCTCTCTCCCTTCCTCTTTCTATATATAGTATATATACAATATATTATACATATACTAAATAATATATTTTACATTATACACATTATATTTAATCCTACATATAATACACAAAGGGCATTTATTCCAACAATAGCTGCCTATGAATGAAAGTTCCAAGAATTCAGTAGTTGTTCATTCCATGAGGCTGGATGTCTCAGTTGGTCTTTATTATAAGTCAGAATCCTGAAGAAGAGGGCTCTAATGCCAGTGAAGAAATGGACTTATTAGTGAGAGCGAGAACATGTAGGCACAAAAAGAGAGAGCTTCCTTCTTCCATGTCCTTTATATGGGTTTCCAGCATGTGTGGTCCAGATTAAAGGGGATCTTCCCACATCAAAAGATATGGATTAAATTTTACCTTCCCACCTGGATTATAAATGACTCTTCCCACTTTAAATGATTTAATTAAGAAAAATAATCCCTCATAGGTATGCCCAGCCACTTGGGTTTTAGTTAACTCCAGTTGTAGTCAAGTTGACAATGAAGAACTGCCATCACAGTGTGTGTGCCTGTGTGTGGGTATGTTCATGTGAATGAGTGCCCAAGAAGGTCAGAAACATCAGATCTCCCTGGAACGAGTTACAGGTGATGGTGAACTGTCTGATGTGGATTTTGGGAATCAAATTCTGGGGCTCTGCTGGCACCTGTGATGGAGGCTTGTGTTTTAATAACTGTCCCTTTCTAAGTCATTTGTTGCCATATGAAGAATTTCATTCCATACAAATTCATCTAAAGTTTGAAAGTGTAGATTCTGCTCTACATAGGACATTGCTATCTTTGTGAACTGGAGTAGTTTTCTTGCTCTTTATGAGCCTCTATGTCTTGAATTGAGAGTAGTTCTGCTTAGGTGAATGAATCTGGAGTATAGTAATACTTGTTACTAGTCTTAAGGGTTTTTATGAAAGAATCAACATGTAAGTTAAAAAGTGAAGTGAATGTGGAGGTGTCTTGCTCCTCCACATTCAAAGAATTGCTTGAAAAGCAAAGCAGACAAGGCCAGACAAACAGACATTTCTGTAACATTGCTCTCAACAAGCTGTACCTGTCTGCTTTTGTAGGATTTATCACTGCGTATGCCAGCCTGGCTGGTCTCTGTGCATCTTGGGGTTTTTCTATCTCCACTACTCATCATAACATAGGATTACAGGGATTACAAATACCTGTGTCTGGCTCTGCATGGTTCCAGGGATCAAAACTCAGGGCCTTAAGTTCGCACAGTGAATGATTTTCACATTGAGCAATATCCCCAGTCTCTGGTTTCTCTCTGATCTTTAAACCTTCAGTTCCTCTACTTACCTAGCTTGATAAGGCTCAGATAAAGAATATAGTTTCTTGATGGAAATTAATCATTAAGCAACACAGGTTTATGTTGTAGTCGTTTAAATGCTCTAATCTCAAGAAAGAAAGCTAGATTTCCGGGTGAGCTATTTTGAGGTTCCTGGGGTAAACTAGAATATCAGTGCAGAAGTTGAAATCTCCCCATGTCATATACAATGTGTACTGACTCACTGTGATAGCTTGCAAGGCTTCCAGCTGAGTACACAAGCCACCCACTGGTTGGCTTAGGAGCTAAACAAGATGCTGACTGCTCTGAGCTTCACATTTTGTCTGTCTTTATGGGCATATGATGAGGGTCCTTCTACAATGTGACAGTTAAATATTGGGGTCCAGGAATCACCTCAAAAAACACACGGACACCCATCTTAGTTCGACAGGGATAGTTTATTGAGCGTTCACCCCAGGATAGATCAATCAGGACCACAGATCAGATCTGGGAGTTGACTGTGACATTGATTCCAGATCTTATAGCGTTTTTTTAAACCTGAAATCTACAAACGTTTGTACCAAGTTTTTCCATCAATAAGGATTTAGTGATTGAGGACTTCCTTAGGAACATGTAGTTGTTTTCTCTTATCCTGTTCCCATTGTTTTGAGTATTCAACTGTGGCAGGGGACTTGCCTTGCTTAACATTCATGTCTTAACTAGCCAATCAGGATGTCAGTTACCCATTTACATGTCTCTTTCTGCCAAGTACAATGTCAATTCTATGGGATGTCTTGGAAACTTAAACTTTATGTGACCCCCTTCTCAAAAATAAATTTTACTCCAAATAGCATTTTATATTGATGCAGATGTCTTTCTTCTTTTGGGGTCCCAGGGACAGCGTATAAAGGCAAGAAACCACAAAAGCTCATACATGGCAGATGGTTTGAGTCCAAGCTTATTGTTGCTAACTATACAATGCAGTTCTAACTGACTTTTATTGTGATTGGTTTCCAAGAACACCAAAGCACAGAATATAACAATCAACTTGGGCATGAGAAAATTTTCTAGTAACAGCATAAGAGAATTTTTTAATTTTTTTAATTTTCTATATTTTTATTTACATTTCAAATGATTTCCACTTTTCTGGTTCCCCACTCCCCGAAAGTCCTATAAGCCATAGACCATCTAAACAGTCCCATAACCCCTAAAGAAATAGAAGTGGTCATTGAAAGTCTTCCAACCAAAAAAAGCACAGGACCAGATGGTTTTAGTGCAGAATTCTATCAGACCTTCAAAGAAGACCTAACACCAATACTCTTCAAACTATTCCACAAAATAGAAACAGAAGGAACACTACCCAACTCGTTCTATGAAGGCACAATTACGCTGATACCAAAACCACACAAAGATCCAACAAAGAAAGAGAATTTCAGACCAATTTCCCTTATAAATATCGATGCAAAAATACTCAATAAAATTCTTGCCAACCGAATCCAAGAACACATCAAAACGATCATTCACCACGATCAAGTAGGCTTCATCCCAGGGATGCAGGGATGGTTCAGTATATGGAAATCCATCAATGTAATCCACTACATAAACAATCTCAAAGTAAAAAACCACATGGTCATTTCATTAGATGCTGAAAAAGCATTTGACAAAATTCAGCATCCTTTCATGCTAAAAGTCCTGGAAAGATTGGGAATTCAAGGCCCATATCTAAACATAGAAAAGCATTATACATCAAACTGGTAGCCAACATCAAACTAAATGGAGAGAAACTTGAAGCAATCCCACTAAAATCAGGGACTAGACAAGGCTGCCCTCTCTCTCCATATCTTTTCAATATAGTACTTGGAAGTTCTAGCTAGAGCAATTAGACAACATAAGGAGGTCAAAGGGATACAAATTGGAAAGAAAGTTTCTTTATGACATTAGTAACAGCACATAATATCAGGCTAGACAAGCAACAGTTACCTAGGTCTTAACATTTTACCTAGGCCTTTACATTGAACACAGGGACACTTGACAGATGTAAGTTAATAACCACTTAGATCATGTCCTGACATGTTTGTGGGCAACTTGTACTTGAAAATCTTCCTAGAAAGTCTATTTTTTGCTTGAATTTAGCTATAATTGTTTTCCCTATCCTGTTTATTATTAAATACTTGTTGTTTTTTTGTTTTTGTTCTTTTATTATTATTAGTTTTTAATGTCACAAGCTTTTGGTCTTACATAAGAGTCCTGAATAAAGCAGATTTTTTTCAGAGAGAATTTTTAAATGAATATCTTCAGAGATCTTTAAAAAATTTCACTAGTTTATAAACAGTATAATTTATGTTTATGAACAGTATAAATTATAATTGTACTGTCAAAACACATTTTTAGGAAGTTTTCCTTAAATGAGAATCATTACATGCAAAATTTTAAATCTAAAATTGTGCTGCCAGTTTTCCTTTTTTCTCCATTATTCACTTTACATCCTGGTCACTTCCTAACCCCTCCCAGTTCCCTCTTACACAGTCCTTTCCTTTTCCCCCATTTGACTTCTCCTCTGAGAGAATAGAGACCCCTGGGTTTCCCCCAGCCTTGGCATATCAAGTCTCTGCAAGGCTAGTAGCATTTTCTCCCATGAGGCTAAGCAAGGGATGTGTAAGACCTAGTTTTCTTAAGGGCACAGTGAGAGCTGCTTCTCCTACACATCTTATACTTTTAGCCTTTCCATATAAATATATATATTATATATATTTATATTATTATATAAATATTATATATTTTATAATATATAATATTATATATATAATATAATATATATTAGTTTTATTAGTTATTATATATATTAGTTATATTAGTTATTATATATAGTTTTATATAGTTTTACTTTTGTCTTCATCAGTTCAGCCTGAGTCCTGGCTTTGGATTTGAAAGATCATATTTTAAGCACACTGCTCCCTGTGTTCACAGATGTTTCATTTCTTTTAAAAATTCTTAGTTACAGGTCACTTAGGCATTTGGATTTAAGTTTTGGTTGCTTCTGATTTTCTGCCATACCCTTTAATAAAGCGATTGGGAGGTGAGCCCTGCATCTTTACTACTCTGATCATTGTATCTACCTTCAGAGTTCACTCTTAACTTCACTTCTTTAGTTGGGTGTCCACAGGACCCTGTGTCCAGACAGTGTGTTTACTTTTCAGATTGAGTTGTCAGTCATGACTTGATGCTATGGTCTGAGTCTTTCCATATTTTTGCTTTTTATTTTTGTCTTTACCTTTATCTCTGAGTTTTATTTTCTAAAAGAGTTATATTGTTTACTTAGAATAGATTGACTAAATTTCCAGTACACTTTTTTTATTAATTATTGCATATGTTTAATGTATGCAACATATTTTGGTGTCTGTTTACATAGTGAAGTGATCACTAGAGCCAAGAACATTATATCTCCTTTATTTTAGTAGTTCTTTCTATGTGTTTTGTGTTCCTCAAATCTACTACAACTACTGTTGACAACTTATCTAGGTTTAAATAATCATAGCCTGTTCAAGATGCCTAGGATTAATCTCTTAAAAAACTTTTTGGTGTTTGTTTGTGATTGTCTCCCGGGTTCTATGCAAGGGAAGCACTGATCTGGTGTCTAGAATGATCTCATTGTTCTAGAGTTTCATATAAGTGAAGCTGTCCAGAATGTCCTGGACAGGGCACTTCCTGTGATTTATGTGTTTATTGCATCTAGAAAGTTTCTGTTTTAATATGCATATATTTAATTAAAAATTTATGCAATATATTTCATCATGTGTTTTTTCTTTCCTACTTCCTTCCAGAATCTTCCCACCAACCTCCCTATTCAACTTTGTTTTTTATCTTTCTCTTTCAAATATAAAAAGAAGAGAAAACCACAAAAATGAAAATTAAAACAAACATTAAACCAATAAGACAAAAAAAACCCTCAAAGTAAAAATGAAACAAAAAATATTTACATACACACACACACACACACACACACACACACACACACACACACACCCCTCCATGGAGTTGATTTTGAGTTGGTTGGACAGTGTTTAAGAACATATTTTTCCATATCAGCATAGAGGTAGCAAGTGTTTGGAGAGCTGTGAGGCACATGCTGTCTCTGTCCCATTGTCTTTTAAGTTTCTTAAGTAACTACTTCAATATATAAAAACAGCTTTTAGGTTGGTAGTCATACAGAAGGAGATGGGCAGATAGACATGGCCCATAGCTGCAGTTTACTAGTTCCTGCCTAGACTTAATGCTGTCAGTGGATCTTTATGTGATTTTGTGTGTGTGTGTGTGTGTGTGTGTGTGCGCGCTTATGTTTTCCATTACATGACACAATTCATTCTAGTAGCCACAGCCAAATGTGCTATTAACACAGGGTTTGGAATGATCTGTGGACATTGTGACGAGGAAACAGCAACAGATGACATCATAATAGATTCAGAGAGGAGTGTCTAGTCTACAATAATTTATTTCTTTGGTTCCTCAGCTAATAAGGTCTGCAAGAAGCAGCAAACATAACATGTAACTTTGGTAATGTCTTATGGTGCCTTATATCAGTGCAGACTTGGAGACAATTAAAGATTCTTTTAAAATATTTAAAAAATTTAAATTATGTATTAATATGTGTGTTCCTATGAGCACGTGTGTACAAGTATGTATGAGCATGTGTGTACAACTTTCTGTGAAAACCCTTGGTTCCTGTTCCCTTGGAGCTGGAGATTCAGGTGGTTGTGCGTTGCCTAATGTGAATGCTGGGAACTGAACTCAGCTCCTCTGCAAGAGTGATACCAGTGATTCACCACCTAACCATATCTCTAGCCTCCTAAAGATTCCTGATTGATAAATTATTACAGAAATTAAGGCAAAGCATTGGTACTAAAAATGCCAGTCAGTTCATAATATGTCATGTGTTGTCCAATAAGTAAACACTAGTTATATAATATATAATATACAATATACAGTACAATATAGCTATAAAACTATATCAATAAGAATATAATTACATTTTAATGAGAAGTTTTGTCTTCACATTCCAAATGCTCAGTAGCTACAATGGCCATAGTATGAATGGCACAGATGTAGAAGATTTCTTCTAGAAAGTTCCCTGGGCAGCCCCAGTAGAGGGAGTTTTCTCACAGCATGAGTAAGTACTGTCCTTAGCATTCATTGTACAGCCTCCTCCTGTGATTTTAAGATTGTATGGATGGAGAATGTGACTGTCCAGTTTCTAGATAAGACAAAGCTGAGAAGGAAAATAAATGTATGAAAATGACTGAGTGAGCTCCCCAAAAGATCTTGAATAATGGTGCTTAAGCCAGATAGGCTAATATGTGTTAAATGGAAATTGGCTTTCTCAGCTAATGAATGTGGCAACTAATCCCTTCTTTGTGAGTCACAATGCAGCAGAGCATGGAAGAGAAATCCTCAAATCAGTCTGCATTATCCCAGAGGGATGGATTAGATCCAACAAATAAAAATCTAATGGTGATAAACGGAAATCACTGTCTTATGGGTCTTGTGGGTTTCCATAGGGCTCACATGAGCACACAGAAGAGATGGCCCAGGACATTCATGCTTTCAAAGGATTTAGGGTCTTCAACTATTAGATAATCAGTGAAATTAGCAATGTGCATTCCTGTCCCTATCTGAGCCCGAAGCTACTGGGATGTTTATGTAGTGCCTATGTAGGAAGAGGTGATAGTCTACAATTAAGTCAACTGTGAGGGTTGTATCGAAACTCTCTAAGCAGCTTCATATTAGTAGTGTATTTGATGCAAATATGAAATTTACAAATCTTCATTATGAGTGTAGTCAGATATTTCTAAGTCCACTATATAGACAAGTGATCTTCAGTCTGAAAATACCTGGCTTTAGATGTCAGCATCGTACTTTACTAAAGCTATGCCACCACAAATCAATTTCACTCTCGACTAGGTATGAGTTTCCTCAACTATAATACTAGGTACTGTTATTGCTGGGATAGCTCTTTCAAACTCAAGTAGGATATAAACTAGAGACCAAGATGACTAGAGACCAAACCTCCAGGCTCAATTTGCTGAACCAATTGGTTCCTAATAAGAGCATTGGTAACCTCCAGACAGCAGCTTCACCCATAAGCCTCACCCTGCATGGGTGCTGACTTTCTGAGAGCTGCTCATGTGGAACCTTTCCCCAGTGAACCTTCTTCTACCTATGTTATACTAGCACCTCCCTAGACCATGTACAACTGGGGAAATGTTCAGCTGCAGTGGGGACAAGAGAGAGTGAGTGGGTGTCATCTGAGCAGAAGGTCTGATAATCCTCCCTGCATTCCTTCTATGGGGAAAGCTCAACAAGCCTGATATTATTGAAGGTCTGTATGAGATTAAGATAGTAATGGCATGTGTTGCTTGGAGGACAGTGTTCCACCAATGTGTAAGCTCAGTATTATATACAACCCAGGAGGGCGTAATGGTTTGAAGTGAGACAAGAAAGTTCAGTCCTTGACAAATGTAGAAGCTCTACCATACCTGTCTTAAGCTTGCTAGGATGACTTTAGGGTTGCTCTTATCTTACTGCAAGAGGAGATGAAGATGGAACTCACCCAGAGGATGCTGTGTTAAGGAGGAGGTGGGAGACTTTGGAATGTAGAATGCAGCACACCTCTGTGAACTCTTGACTGAAGTCTTCAACTTCTTCCTAGGCTGGGTGATCATACACAGAGCGGGATTGATGGATTGCTAAACTAGCAAGGCTTTATGACATCATAGGACTAACTCAGAAATACAGTTTGTGTATGTTCAGTTTTCCTCACATTGTTAAATATTAGTAGGCAGAAACAGATACACTCAACGAGAAGAGGTGCTTTGGGGATTGAATCTGTATTCTTTGATAACAAGGCTCAGTCTCAAAATAAGTGAATATAAGTCACAAGTGACTTAAAAGATGGCATCAGAACTTAGTGTGCCTTCAAAGCTCATCACGAGGTGCCCCTTTGGGTTTCTCTTCCTCTTCTTCTTTCAAAATCATCCAACTTAATTAGGCTTGTTGCATGAAGCTTGGCTTCCATGCTATTGACCAACTAATTTCCTGGTTCTGTTTTCCACCATGCTCATTTATCTTTTATGTCCCTTCCATTTCCCTACAATGCCATTTTCCTGAAATATGTCCCAAATCTCGTATTTGCAGTGACTCCCTGTTGTTCATTCTTTTTTATCACTTTTACTTGGCATATCTCTCACTTGGCATCTAAAGTTCTCCAGGAGTTAGCTCTATTGGGCTCCTCAGCCTGAGTTTCTACTCAGCAGAACATTGGTATATCTTATGTTGTTTCACCTGAAGTCAAAGTGAGCTCCAGTTATCATTTGTCATCTCATAAGAATATATGAATGTATTGTGGACAAAACTGTGAACATCCATATATAACACTCCTGGGAATATACTCCAAGACTGTGCATCTTACTACAGAGATACTTGCTCATCCATGTTCATTGCTGCTCTACACATGATAGCCAGAAATTGGAAACAGCCTAGATGTCTGTCGTTGGATAAATGAATAATGAACATGTGGTACATTTACATGAAATTATGATTTTTATAGGTAAATGGATGGAGCTAGAAAAAAAATCATCTTGAGTAAGGTAACCTAGACCTAAAATGACAAAATATTGTACATTTTCTCTTATATGTAGATATTAACTTTTAAATCTTCAATAGGTGTGCTACAATACAACCACAGGGATTAGGTATAGAGTAAAGGACTAGGGGCAAGGGAAGATTTCCCATGGAGGGGAAAAGAATACATGGTTATGGAGAGATATGGATATGGGGGAAGATTAAAGTGGGAGGATTAAGTGGGGGAAAGGATGGAAGAGTCAGGTAGAGAGAGGGACTACAGACACTAAAGGCTTTTTTTGTTGGTTATATGAAAACCTACTACTTTATAATCTTCCTCAGTATATACATATATGAAAAATATAAAATAATGAAGGAGACAATGCCCTAACTAGACATTTTCACCATGAAGTGAGACCTTCAGTGCCAAGAACATCAAGTTGAGTTACTGGGCAAAGTAGCTCCATGGAAACTTCAACACATCTCAGACTATTGTTAAAGCTATTGGTTATTCTCCAAAAATTGCAGGAAAGGCCCCATTGCTGAAGACAACACTTATATACCTTATTGAACATAGAGAAGATGAACTGGTGCCTCACTAGAATCATCACCCCTACTGACTAGTGTTCATGGCACTGGAAGGTTCTCTGCATGCTACTAAGAGGAAAGGTAACCATCAACCCAGATGAAACCTCTGTGATCTATAAAGCTAACCTGCCTATAAGATATGCTGGTGCATTTGTGCCACAAAAATTGTAGGAATAACCAAACGCTCTCTGATTGGACTCAAGACCTACTCCCTAAGATGAAACCCATGCTTAATATTGCACAGATGGCCAAGAACACAAGACTAGATAGACCATAAGTCTAGGGGAAAAGCAGACACTGTTGTTCTGCTAAAGAACAGAACAATGAAATGACTCCTAATGACATATTACTCTACTTATAGATCAGTGTCTCACTCAGTCATAATCAGAGAATTCTCTTGCAGTAGATTGGAGCTAACAAAGAGAATCACAACTGGACAATATGAAAAGGCTGAGAGACTTTGGAGCAATCAGCTCTAAAAAGTATGTCTTCATCAAACCCCTCCCCTTGTGACTCAGGGAACTATGCTCTGAAGAGGAGGTAGAAAGATTGTAAGAGCCAGAGGGGATGGATAACACCAAGGAAGCAATGTTTTGCAGACACAACAGGACTGATCCACATATGAACTCACGGACTATGGCAGCATGCACACGGCCTGGACAGACTCCAGCGAGATGCAGTTCCACCCAGTGCTGACATGGGAAAGTGGACATGGCTCCCACCCAACCACATATTTATCTACAACTGAAATCTGTTTATAAAGGGAAAATTGTTTTTATCACTGGAATCACACTAGATGTGTTAATTGTAGTTAAGGGCAGACCCCATACCCAACAGTCGATGGCCAATACAAAATGAACTTAATGGTATTTTTGTCAACTTTTTGTGTCATAATGCTTGGTTTCTCTTTTTTTGTTTTACTAGTTTTTTGCTTGTATATTATGGTTTCCAATTTTGTGGGGTTTTTTTGGGGGGGGGGATTGTGTACATGCATTTCTTATGTTTTCTCTTTAAATGATTTTTTTCCTGTGAAAGAAAAAGGAAGGAAATGAAATTGGGTGAGTGTGGATGTAGGGAGGATCTGGGAGGAATGAGGAAAGGTAAGAGTGTGATCTGAATGCAGTGTATGAAGTTTTTTCAATGAAAATATATTTTAAAACTCCTGTGAACAAAAGAGACATGGGCCCCCTTTACTATGATATTTAGGATCTTGCCTCCTAAATTCATATCTGTTTTCCATATCTTATTCCATCCATCCTGGTAACTTGGAAAAATTAGTGTACATTTCTTTAACTTGCAACCCTTCTGTATTTGTTAAACAGTTGGCCAGAGTCATGAAAGTCTTTGCCAATTCATGGGTGTGATCCAAAACTTATATTTAGGCCAGTCAATATGGTTGCCTCTCTTTGAAAATACTAGGTGTGTCTAGCCTGTAAGCTGTAGGCTGCATGTACCCAGGTTAGCTATGAATACAGCCCAACAAAAAATTGTAAAAATCACTTGTGAAAATTGTAAGATATAAACAACAAGTTTTTTTGCACTTGCTTGTGAATGAATTGTGGAATTGTGTGATTCTGGACTTTGGACTCTGCAAATGGCAATGTTGGACTGCAATATAGAAAACATAGACATGTCTGCCCTTAACACTGACCTCAGCTCTCTGGCTGTACCCTTTATTCCCCTTATTGTACCCCTCCCCATAGCTTCTACCAAAAAGGTTGCTGCAGTTACCAAGGCTACCAGTTTCTTCAACCCATTTTTGCTTCATCTGGTCATGTTCCTCAGGGACATCTCATCCACTCAGATGGCTTTTAGATACTACCTATGTGAAAGTGTCTTTCGTGGATCTAGTTCTAACTTGGTCCTTATTTATTCTCCCTAAGTATAACTTACATTTTGCACTGTGTGCTGAGCAGCTGTGGCTAGGTATTGCCTAACTCATCATCTTCCACCCAAATGGTAAAACTGGACCTTCTCCTGACCACTTTCAACAAATGGTGATACTGTCCCTCCTGCCATGATGCGCCAATCTGCCTTTATGATGATCATCTCATCAACCATTATAATAAGGCAACCTAACTGATCTTCCTCTTCCTCTCCTGGGACTGTGGATTTGGCTCCTTGGGTGAGTTTGAGAAAATGAGCTGTATGTGCTCATTGTGGTTAAGGTAGAATCGTTGCTCAGGGCTCAGGGAATCTTTGTGTTTCACAGTCCCTTTCTCAGCTCTGTTTCTATATGAATGTGTGCATATACACACGAGGGCCACATTGTCACCTCCTGTCCCAGTGTCATATCATAGGACTCACTCTTATCTTTTCACTTTCCACATGTCTAGGATAATGAGAAAGCTGGCTCCCTGAGAGCTCAATTCTAGTGTACAGAAATAATTCTAAATCTATTTTACTGATGAGGGCATCTATGAAGTTGTGCTCTGGATTTCCTTCCAGCTTTCTGGACTTCGTCTCTTTGTAAGTCAGAGTGTTAGTCACTGTCCTATCCATTATCAACCTTTCTCTTTCCCTCTCCTTCACACTCTTCTCCATTCCTTTTTCATCTTGCTATGTGTCACATGATGCCCTTGAACTTGCAATCTTCCTGCCTCAGCTTTCCAATTGCTAGATTATAGTTCATGCCTCCACCGTGCCTACTGATACTGTCTTTTTGGATACTAAACTATTAGTAGTTAGTAGGAAAACAATCACACAAATTATATGCTGGGTAGGAAAAAATTCATTCTATCTAAATTCCACTCAGACCTGGAGGTAACCAATTTTATTTGTGTATAAAGTTTATCTTAATCTGCTTTTCTTTTGCCCAGGAATGAGTAAATTAAATAAACATCCAATAACACATGATTTAAAAATTATTTTTAGAGAGGTTTGAGACTAGCAGTAAAATTGAGAGGGAAGTACAAGATATCCATTCGCATACTTCCTTGTCCCTATACATGTGTAGCCTGCCACACTGTTAGTACCCTCCTCCAGTATGGCACATTCTATAGTCTTAGACACTCTTAATAGTCATGTAAAATCCTAGTTTAATTTGTAATTCAGTTTTTTGTGTGTTATACATTGTATGGCATTGTGCAAATTATAATGGCTATAATATTTATTATTTTATCATAAGAATAGTTTTAACTGTCTGAAGCATCCCAAGTATCTCACTTAGTTGAGCCTCCTTTCTCCCAATTTCTGGGAACGATTTGAACTTTGTATTGCTTCCAAAAGTCTTACCCTTTCTGAAGGGCTATGTAGTTGGTATGTAGTTATGACTAAATCCTCTCTTGTTGCAAATGCAATTGGTATTATTTTCAAATTTAGTGTTAATCAGAGACATATTTAAAAAATAGCATTTGAGACTTATCCTTGTATCCTGCAGTCTTGATATAATTGCTATATCAGTGGCCAAGATAAGCTTGCTTCTTTCTTGGTTCTTTCAGATTGTCTGCATAAAATGATGTTGTTATCCATAAGCAAAGTTTCATTTCTTCACTTCCCAATCAGAATTCCTTGTATTTACCAGTGTTTTTATCTTGTGTTTTGGCTGGAATTCCAGGTGTGTTTTGACAGAAATGGTGAGAGGCACATCTTGGCCATCTTCCTGATCTTAGCCAGAGAATGTCTGCTTTGCAGCCCCTGAATGTGGTATTCCTTATAGAAGCTTTGGAGGTTTCCTTTGTGAGAAATGCCCTCAACATGAAGCACAGTATGGCTGGGAATTCAATATGTAGTCCTGAATGATCTCAAACTCACTGAACACTTCCAAGGGCTAGAATTACATGTGACCACTACCATATTTACCTAAAGTAGAATGCTTTTAATATTTTTTTCTTCATGTAGCTCATTCTTTTGGAATAAGAATAAATTTGTTTTGTTTATTTTTGAGATTATAATCTAATTACATTTCTCCCTTCCCTTTACTTTCTCCAAACCCTTCCATATACATATCCCTGCTAAAATTTTAAATTAAATTAAAATAACAATATCTTCATGGTGTTGAGCTTTTCTATGCAAAAATAAGAGACATTTTCCTATTTATTTGTTCAGTGCTATTTCTCTCCTAGAGATGTGTTTATAAGATGCTCTCACACTGACGCCAGATGAAGCAGCTCTCTGTTACATATGTAGAAAGGGGTGGTGGTTCGTGGAGAGGAGACCAGGAAGGGGGATAACATTTGAAATATAAATAAATAAAACGATTAATAAAAAAGATGTTCTCATACAGGCATTGCATTTTTATATTTATTTGAGATGTTTTGTTTCTGTATAAATATATTTATTAGATATAGTCTATAAGTTATTATTATTTAGAAGCTATTGATTTTTATGCTGGTTTTCCAAATTCTTCTATTGTTTTGCTCTAGCTTTATGCTCTCACCCTGCTCCCCAGAGGCTCTGCAAATGGAGATTGTTTTACTTCCTCCCCACCCAAAATGCTCTGACTGACTTTGTGTTCATTACCTTACTGAGACTTACTTTTACTCTTCAATGTTTTTTTTTAAATAAACCAAGATTTTTTTGTTATATGAGATATGGCTGTCAATAATTACAATGCCATAAGTTAAGATCAGAAAATTAGAAATATTTGTTAATTAATGTTTCTGTAATAGTGCCATACACGCCACTGCTAGCACAGAATTTATAAATGAAAAGTAGCCATAAGTGGTTCATGTTTACGTATAACAAACAGCTCTTGAAAATAAACTGATATTATTTCCCATTTTCATGAATCTCTCTGCACAAGACTTAGCGCAAGACTTGAATTTGCATCTACATTTAATGTATTGCAGAATTTATTTTGATTGAACTATGTGAAGATTATTTGGACTCAAACGGACATATGTAGGGAGAAAACTAAAACATTTTCAGGGGGTGTTGATATTCTTTACATTCCAAAATGTGAGGGGATAACTTAAATTTTTAAAGACTTATTTTTATTTTTTAAAATTTATATATATTTGACCTTGGAAGCCAGAAGGTATTCTTCTGAAGTTGGGTTTTCAGGGACAGTGCTGAGAACTGAACTGGGGTCCTCAGGAAGGATACCAGGTGTGCTTAACTGCTGAGCTATGTCTTAAGTCTAAACATTCTTAAATATCTACAATGTGTAGTCTGAAAATATTTTGATATACATTCTTCTACTTTTACATGTGTCTTTCAGCTTTAAAAGGCCTTTCATGTATTCACAATTTTGATACCTAATATATTAAAGATATTGTTTTCCGAGTTCTTTATATATTCTAAATGATTACATATTTGCTTACAAAATGTAAGAATCCCATCTGTTAGCATCGGTGATATTCTTATCAGAGATGCACCTAATTTTGGGAAGCTGTCAGGCTTGTGGTAGTATATACAGGCTTTCTTAATCCTGAATTTTTTCATTGACATAAGATCTTGACCTTTGCTTTACCTGAAGTATCGACTTCTGTTCATTATCAAGCAAACTCCTGCCAGATAACCAATCTGAATAGCCATAATCGGTCTGCCAACATTTTAAAAATGCAAAGTATGATCCACAAGTAATTTCTATATCAGCATACAACTAAAATAATTGAAGAGTGACTCTCCTTGAGGTATACAGCAGTTTGGCACAGAATGAGCTATGCATATCATCCCCTTCCTTGAACCAAACGGAAAATGTGCTCAAAGGTGCACATCTGGCTTCTTTGTCAAAAATCAAGTGTCCAAGGTGTGTGAATTTACTTTTGGCTCTTGAACTGGATTCCCATGTTTCTATGCCAATACCATGCAGTTTTTATTACTATTGGTTTGTAGTATGACCTGAAATCATGTATGGTGATACCTCCAGAAGATTTTTTATTGTTAAGAATTATTTTAGCTATCCTGGGTTTTTTGTTTTTCCATATGAAATTGAGAATTGTTCTTTCAAGGTCTGTAAGAATTGGTTTGAAATTTTGTTGGGACTGAATTGAATCTGTAGATTGCTTTTGGTAAGATAACCATTTTTGCTATGTTAATCCTAATGATCCATGAGCATGGAAAATCTTTCTGTCTTCTGAGATCTTCCTCAATTTCTTTCCTCAAAGACTTGAAGTTCTTGTCATAAGTTCTTTCATTTACTTGGTTAGAGTTATGCCAAGATATTTTATATTATTTGTGACTACTGTGAAGGTATGCTAAGGAAAGTTGACTTGACTTCTTTTAGGTGTTTTTTTTTTCTTAAATGTAAAAATGGAAGGACATGTGTGATTCCATGATTAATTGTTTTTCTAATTTAGTTGCCAAAATCAATTTTTAAAGAGCCTCATTATGGTTTGAACATAAAATATCTCCCATGAGTTCATCTGCTAGAAAACTTGGGTCCCCTGTCTGGGAACAAGTGAAACCTTTCAGAGATAGAGCCTTGCTGGGCATAGTGGGGCACTGGCAGAGGCCTGGTTCTGCAGATCAACCCCATATACTGTCATTTTCTTACTTTTTTACTGCCAATCCATTGCCAAACTTACTGCTTCTTTGTCTAGTCTTCCCTACATCATATGTGTGACTGGTACCCATAGAGGCCAGGAGAGGGCATCCAATCTCCTGGAACTGGAGTTACAGACAGTTGTGAGCTGCCTTGTGGGTGCTGGGATTCAAACCTAGGTCTTATGGAAGAGAAGCCAGTGCTGTTGACTGGTGGCCCATTTTTCCACACCCCCATAGTTCTGTTTTCAATTAATGGAGGACCCTTTACACTATTTTGCTCAATGCCTCTTCTATATTAAATTTGTACTTAAAATAGATAAGGGTTCTCTTTTCTTCACATTTTAACTAGCATTGACTATCTTTTGTCATTTTCAAAATAGCAGGCATGGGGATGGTATCTCATTGTGATTTTAATGTGCATTTCCTTAATAATTAATGAAGCTAAGAACGTTTTTC
The DNA here is from genome assembly GCA_036184795.1 of Tokudaia tokunoshimensis. Lineage (NCBI taxonomy): Eukaryota > Metazoa > Chordata > Mammalia > Rodentia > Muridae > Tokudaia > Tokudaia tokunoshimensis. The sequence goes on along the minus strand of BTHU01000022.1, from coordinate 57,990,621 downwards.
ATATATTTTCTAATAATTCTTATGTTTTTCTTTAAGAAATGTCTATTGGTGAGGGTGGGGTGGAAACTATCAGATCAGAATACAATATATAAAAAACTTATTTTCAATAAAAAATTAAATAAAAGTGAAATGTCTACTGAAGTCCATTGCAAGTTTTATTTGTGCATGTTCTTGTTCTTGATTTGTTTCTATTCCTTATATATTTGGGGTATTAATTTTTGGTTATACTTATTACTTCTAAGTCTTTTGCTCATTCACACTCTGTCATTTGCTTCCTTCATTCTGCAGTATTTCATTTATATGTGGGATCCTTAAAAAGTGAAATTCATAATGCATAGGGTAGAAAAGAAGCTGGTTGCCAGGAGTCAGGGATACTAGAAGAATGTTGGCTAAAACATACATAATTTCAGTTATATGGGATGAATAATCTATAGAGCTCCATTGTATATGACTAGGCTTAAGGTGTTATGTACCTGAAAATTACTAAGAGATCTTAATGTGTTCTCATCATAAAATTTATGTGAGGTGATGTATATGTTAATTAAATTAATTCTGTATTATATGTATGTACATTATAAGTATGTTCAAGTTTTGCTAATTATACCCTGATGAAATTGGACCAAATTCTGTAGAATGAAGAAAACCTCAGTACCACAAGCACTGTTCTATCTCATGAGCCTGCAGTTTAAAGGATGAAGCACCTTTATTTCATAGAATGCTCCAGCCTTTTCCATGCCCTTCTCTTCTTGCTAGCACCATACCCCACAAGGGCTGACATAATGCTGTGCTAAGCATCATTTTTGCTGTCAACTGGAGAGTGAAGACTCACTCCGGGAAATGTGCAATTCAGTGCTGCACACCGGACTGACTCTGTGCTCTGGTGTCTTGTGTCTTGGGATGAGTTTCCTGTCTCAGCTCCCAAGTGAGATAAAAATGCCTTCCCTTAGGGATAGTGCTGGGTCTGGCATGGCTGCATAAGAGGAGCGGTCCCTGGAGCCTCGTCAGGCTGTTGTTCCCAGCGTGTGCTGATGGTTGCTGTTGCCCTCAAAATGATTTTCTGTCTCTTCTATTTTACTTTCAATCTCTCTTTCTGGGGAATACAGTTCCCCCATTATTCAGAACTAACCACTCCATAATTATGAAACAGATGTGGTTCTTGGGGATGAGAAATGGAGGTGGTCATGAGGCCGTGGTCAACGAGGAACAGGCCTTCTGCTTGGCCTTTAGGAGCATTGGAAAGGATCTAGACAACAAAATCATACAGACCTAAAAGCCTACATGGTCCTTTATAGAAATTGTTCATTACATGATTGATTAAACTTGGAATTATATGAGGAAATACATGTACCCTCTAGCTCAATGACTGGTGCACTAATTTTCCAGGGTGAACTTATGGACATCAAGGATAGAGAGTTCAAATAGCCTCAAGAAGAAAAGGAATCTATAAAAAACAAGCAAATGATATATAGGTTTATCTTATAGGAAGAAGGCTTGTATATGATCTAGAAACAAATAGTATTAGTAGGAGAGTAATGAGTCCATGGAATTGCTAGGATAGAAAACAATGATTAGAGAATTAAAAGATGATTGCAAGCATACAAAATGTTAGTATTTCATTTTCCTAGATACTTAAAGGATTGGAGATGACAATGCCTAGAGATATTAGGAAGAGCTAGCTAATTTACTTGCATACATTTTAAAATTTCATAAGAAATCATTTTAACCTTAGTAGTCTGTCACCTTTCTGTTCTTACATGAAAGGAGTTACTAAAGACTGATGTCTAGTGATCCATCCCATATACAGTTACAAAACTCAGACACTATTATCGATGTCCACAAGTACTTGCTGACCAGAGCCAGATATAGCTGTCACCTGGGAGGCTCTGCTAGTGCATGACAAATACAGAGGGGGACACTCTCAGCCAGTCATTGAACTGAGCACAGGGTCCCCAATGGGGGAAGCTAGAGAAAGGACTCAAGGAGCTGAAGGGATTTGCAGCACCATAGGAGGAATAGTGATATGAGCCACCCAGTACTCCCAGAGCTTCTAGGGACAAAATCATCACCCAGATTGTACACATGGAGTTATCCATGGCTCCAGATGCATAGGCAGCACAGGATGGCCTTGTTGGACATCAAAGGGAGGAGAGGACCTTGGTCCTGGAAAGGCTCAATGCAGCAGTGTAAGGGAATACCAGGACAGGGAAGCAGATGGGGGTTGATTGGGGATCAGGGGGAGGGGAGATGGCTTATGGGATTTTTGGGGGGAGACCAGGAAAGGGGAAATCATTTGAAATGTAGATAAAGAATATATATATGCATATATATGTATGTATGTATATAATAGTAGGCTTATACTTATTTATGTAAAGCCATGAAGGAGTTTTGAGCTTAAATGAGCTAAAATTCTGTTTAAGACTGGGATATTTGACATTACTGTGTTGACTTTTTCAGTTCATGAATATAGTATGTTTCTTTATTCATGCTTTTGACTTATTTCATCCAAATTTTGTAATTTTCAGCATGTAAACTCCATTTACATTATATTTTGTGTATATTTAAGCTTATCACTCTCACTATAGCAAAATGACTTTATTTTAATATAAACTTAATTTATTTTTTTTAAAAAAGACTGCTGTCTACTGTGCCAGGAAAATGCAAGAGCTGGGTCTGTGAAGAACAGGCTGTGTGAAAATTATAAGGAAATGTGCTTTTGCTTTGGTTCTGTTTTGAGGAATTAGGGGTTGGAACTAACGATCTGGAATACATAAAATTTATGTAAATTTAAGGATTTTTTTTAAAAAAATTATTAACAATGTTTATAGCCTTGATGATGTAGCTTTAGTAAATAAAAAACTGGGTTCAGTCTCTTTGGTCGGGAAAGGGTGAAGGAATGAAAAGGAAGAAGGAAAAATAATGATATAAAGAAGGAGAAGAAGGAAAAAGGAGAAGGAAAAATGATGAGAATCCTCAGATAAAGAGAGAACACTTGAACTGACAGCTTGCATCTACTACTGATTCCGAGTTATTAAACCAGCCTACCTTTCTCAGGACCCTCCTCACATTGAGGCTGGACCTTGGCAGGCTAGACTTGATTCTGTGTAGTTTGTGGGTTAGGAGCCTTAGAAATGGAAGCAGGGTGTGGGGCTCTAGCCTGACTCATGCTGCCACATAGGCTCTCAAACTGCCACAATTGATGGGGCAGCTAATTTGTCTGGGTTGTTACTTTTAACTATCGCACTCAAGGGGAACCTAAAGGATGACAAAGTTAGGAAAGGTTAGAAGAGAGATCAGGAGGTGATGAATGCCGAAGGATTTCACCAGACACCACGTCTTCAATCATGACTACAATGACTGGAACCTGTATAGAATTTTTAATTTTTAGAAGTCCGTGTACATTATTAAAAAGGGTCTGCTAAAAATTTGTGCTAACTGTACTCCTCTAACTTCACTGAAAATTTGGTTGCTAGGGAAGCGGTTTTCATGCCAAGGACGCAGATTTAAAGACCCCCTCCCCCTACACACATCACTCCTGCTGACAGCTTGTTTTCATGATCTGGTTAGTGCACTGGGTCCAAGAGCTAGTTTACCTAGGATATGCTTGCTGAGGAGGCACAATTCCCGTCTTCCTAATGAAGAAAGCAAAAGACATGCAGTCAGGGCTTGATGTCATAGACTGTTCTAGTGTGGGTGTAAGTTGCCCCCATAGGAGCCTCTTTGACTACTTCTCACCAGTTAGTGGTGTGCTCCTGGGAGACTGTAGAACTGTTAGGAGGTGAGGTCAACAGATGAAGGAAGTTGGGTCATGAGGGACAGACCTGATTTATAAGCCAGCCCACTTCCAGCCCAGGCTGTTTCCTGAGCTACTATGACAAGTTTTGTCACAAGTTCTGCCACCATGGAGGGAGCAGTAGTTGTCTTGTCTTCCCCATCCTTTAAATTTTGAGCCCAGACAGGTTCTGCTTCCTATGGTTGTGGCTCTTAGGTATTTATTTGTTCATAGTGAATAGGAAAGTAACTAATTAACAGATATACCAAGGCATCCTCCCATTGTGGTCCAAGGATAGACCCAGGGTTTGAAGCTCTGAGTCCCACAGAAAGATGACCTCATTAAATACATATGACATTGTAGATCGAGGACTTCTCTAAGTGTATGTTGTACTATAGAGAATAGATTTCTCTAAACATGTGTTACAATATATAAACACTTGTATATGATGGTTATTTTGTTTGAGTATCTCCTTAGTTTCCTGAAACCTTAAAGGATGTACTGATAGCATAATATAATCATTACTGATTTACAAGTTTGGTGTGTTAAGTAAGCCAACAAAAGATATTTGGTTTTGTCCACAGAAATGAAAAATGAAGATGCTAAGTGAAATTTGTAAGGTTCACATTTTTTATTTTATCTCTTTTGTTAGTAGTAACTCCATATTGTGCAGTTTTGCCTCTAGTGTCTCTAGTTTAGAGAAATAGTCTAGAGGTGGTCTGCCTTGTAGTTTGATTGACATGTTAACATGTTTGTTTTGCTTTGAACATAATGTACATATGGAGATGAATTCTAGCTCTATTGCCTAGTCTGCCATACACATATTTAGTAATTTTCAGATCTTATGCTTTGGATTTTTTTATATCTAGCCTTGGACCTATTCTATCTCCTGAGACACAATCCCAAAGGACAAGCTGCTCTCTTGCATGCAGAATCAGGCTCCCACTGGTGTGATGAAGATGAGTGTATAATGCCTGTACTTACCTGTTTTAAGCTGTCCTTTACTTTCTTTTTTTCCACTCCTAACATTTTACATTTTTGCAATTGTTCCAGCTGTTTTAAGCTGTCCTTTACTTTCTTTTTTTCTACTCCTAACATTTTACATTTTTACAATTGTTCCAGCAGTAATGACTCACATTGATCTAATCAATAAATTGTTTTTGTTTATTTTGTTTTATTTTACCAGAGGGGAAGACTCACCCATTCAAATATATCACGAGGAACCTCAGGTCTGGGAAAAGAATAGAAGAGCAGAGAAATAGATTTTGATGACATTAAGAAATAGTAAAACTGACCAATTTGGTGAAATGTACATTGCTTCCTATGATAGAGCTCAGGTCTTTCTTTTAGCCTAAGACTGAGTTAAAATGGAATCTAGAAAGAATTCAAAGAATGTTAGAGCTGAAATTTTACTGAGATTAAAAATTCAAAACGGATGTGATGTTATTTAATACTTCTGTTTATACCTTTAAATTTCAGGAATCCTTTTTATCCCAGCTAAACTATCCCACTTTTTTTTTCTCTGCTGATTCCTCTTCTTCTCCCTTCTTTCCACCCTCCTTCTCTTCTGCTTCCTTTTCTTCCTCTTCCTTCTCCACCTGGTTCTTGGTAATTTAATTTGCAGGTGATTAGGTACTCTAGGTCTTGACATACTTTAATCAATCGTTTATTATAAAGTCAAGGTACTCCAATCCCTGCCACTTTTTTACACACTAACACAATTTGACACCATAGTTAGCAAACAGAAAATATAACTGATTAAATTAGCAAAAGGTAAAGAAAGGATAGTTAGGAAAAGAAAGCCTTCAGGGTCTGTACTTCTAAGAATGTTCTAGCTCTTCGTAGTGGATCCCAGATGAGCTAATGGCTCCTTTTCAGCTTACTGCTGGTGATATGCATTGCTGACAAAAGGAAAGGAACTGCTTCAAGTCTTCTCTGTAAGGTGACATAGGCCCTTTATATTTGAAAGGGATTCTAAGGTTGGTATGTTGGTCAGCAAAGGGTCACTTCAGGTGTGCTCCTCAGGGAAGGACAAGAGCTCCACGGCTGCCTTTGAGACCTCTGTCGTCATGATGGAGGCCTCCAGTTGTGACTGCTGCACAGTGCCTCTGTGGTTGGCATTCATCGTATTGCTGGACACTTTCATTTTTTCCTGAAATCTGTACTGTCCATCTATCTTCCCAACTTCCACTCCCTTTTTAATGGTCCCCAACAGTAGTGACTGATATGTATTCAAACTAGATTTTTTTTATGTCCCCTCAACATGAAGAAGGAAGCCTAGAAGCAGAGTTATATATCAGACTTGTAAGACATTCAAGAAGGGTACCATTTCAAGCTTAATGATTCATGGAATTGACTTATCCAAGTAGCCCAGGGGGCTGCTTCTAAGTACATTTATCAGTTCCTGTCCCTAGAGACAGGGATCTTGGACAAGGCCCATTTCTTAATTTTATTGTAAAGAAATTGAAGTCTAGAGACAACACGACCCCCAAACCCATCTGGGTTTAGTAAATGTTTATTGGAATGATGTAAAAAACCAAGCAGTGTTTTTGGATAACTTGGGCCGAGAACTCACTAGTCGTCCTAGTTGTTGACCTGGAAAAGATTAGTCATGTCTCTGACTGTCATCTCATTGTTCTCCTCTTGTAATACATTGCCTTACATCTCAATTCTTTCTTTAAGACGCCTGTCCTTAAAGCCTGTTACTAAAAATATGTAAGTTTGACATTTTTGTATGTTTTTTATTAATTTTAAATATTTTATATTAATTTCAATTATTTAGCATCTTTTTTATTTTAAAAATGGTACTAGCTCTCAAAATGATTTCTCACTAGGAAAATCGTTATTCTCCATATTAGAGTGGAAAGCATATGCTTCAGTTCATGGAATGAGCTTTGGGTAAAAGATGTTTTCAGCAGCAGGAAAAAGAGAGTGAGTTACTAATACTTGCCTCACACTGAGTGGTCTTCAGAGAACTGAATCCCAGAGATCAAATTTAGACAAGTGTTCCAGAGCTGAATATCACTTCCTTAAAATCCACATGATCATAGGGTCTTAAAAAGAAGAGAGTAAAAAGAATAGCAGACATGTTGAGTTTTGCTTGTTTTGTTTATTTCCCGTCTCACTTTTAACTCTTACTTTATATGTTCCTTTAAAATTTCACACAGACAATATATTTTGATCAAGTTCATTTCTCATTCCCTCCTTCAACTTCCTCCAGAACTTTCCCACCCCCATAACATCCCTTCCCAGCTTCATCTCTTTCTTTTTCTCTTTATAAACTACTGAGTCTAATTAGTGCTGTCTGTATATACATTCTCATGTATGCCCATCCATTAGAACATGGTCACTCGGATAGAAAATGGACTCTCACATTCCTAGTAGCCATCAAATACCAAAAGTGTTGTGAGAACTTTCCACACTCATGTTGGAATGCTGGCTGGCTTGATTTTGTATAGATCTTGTTTAAGCAACTACAGTGGCTATGAATTTAGGAACTTAATACCTTTGTCCTGATGTGTCCAGAAGACATTGTTTCTCCCTAATCTTCTCTGAGAGCTGGTTCTTATAGAGACTGTTCCATGGTGTAATCTGTGTCTTGGGGGTTGGGGGATAGGTGTGGTATAGATGTCTTATATATAACCAAGCACTTTACAGAAACATATTTGCTAAACTTTGACTAATTGTGAGTCTTTGTTAACCAGTTTTCTTGCAATAATAAGCTTTTCTGATGAGTGAAAACTTCACATATCAATCAATATAAGGATAATTATTTAGAAAGCAGTTTAATGTTATGATCATTTAGCAAAATAATAGTAGTACAGTCTACCCCCAGAGCATATGCCCTCCTTAGCCATGGATTTTGGGGCAATCTTAAAGTATCAAGTGTAAAATTCTCTGTAGTGGAACATGACTTAAATCTAATCAGAAAGCTGTTGGTTACTCCATATTCATGGCTACTACTGCATAAATGGGTGTTTCATGCTAGGTTATTGTTACTGTAGATATCAGAGCTCATATCTAGTTAAGACTATTAATGACTCTTCTCCCACAGCAACTTGTATAGCACTGTCTACATCCATGAAAGCTAGCACGTAAGGAAGAAGTTTCTAGATCAGTATGTTGAAAAAATCATACGAAAACCTGTTTTATCATTTTAAAATTTAAACTTAGATTTAGAACAAATTCTTCACTGCATTATATTTCAATTTCTTCTAATTTCCATAACAACAACAAAATAAGCCATGGAATATGTGGTTATAGGGGCCCTAGTCCAAACAGAATGTCGTAAACATGTAGGCTTGCAGAACACATTAGACTTGGCTATCCACTGCCTATTAACTAAATCTTTTAGGTTCTCTTAAGTATAGAATGTTTTAATGCCCAAGTTTTGGCATAAAGTCTATCTCATTTTTTAGGTATCACAGTAGTTACAGAGAATAATGTATTGATAGGCACTCACAAAATTCTGCTTATACACATACTTATACATATACTAATGTTGAGTATTTTCATTAATACATTCACTGCATGACATTCACCACAGGTTGCCTTGAGTGTAAGAGCTGTTGTGACCCTTGTCCACTGCAAAGAACAGATGAGGGACCAAATGACAACTCAACATGGGTTGTCACTCAAGAGGAAGTGTAATTGCTTCCCTTCTGTTCCTTCTGCCCCTTCCAATGCCAGTCCTTTGGTCCTTTCTGCTAGGGCAGACTCTTGGCTGGTCTGCTCCAGTTAAGACACCATCTCCTGATCCATCCTAGAGAACCCGCTGCACTCAGAGCAGTGGGTAAGATCCCCCTCCCACCTCTGGAGTCCCAGAACTGCTGCTGGGAGTCTGGTGGGACTCTCAACCTATTAACAACACCCCCTGCCCTGAATACCACCCCCCTTCCTTCTGCCCTTTACACCGCCAGTCCTTCCAGTCTTTCCGCAGGAGTGCAGAGAGGCCTGCCAGTACAGGTAGGACCACCCCTGCTGCTCAGAGGCACCATCCTGGAATCTCAGTCAGGAGCCCTCCATTTTTTGTCTCCAGCTGGGGAACATCCTCTGCTACAGAGTGCCATATCCAGGTGGTGCAGGGGGATAGCTAATTTCCCAGGAGTGCAGAGAAGCCTGAGAGCACAGAGCTGATCCTGGGCCACAGAGCTACATACAGAAATCCCACAAGACAGCTGGTCTCGCAGGAGTGCCTACATACCTGTGTGCACAGAGAGAACGGGACTCCCAGGAGTACAGATATACAGGCTTGCAGGACAGATAAGCCACAGTCTGAGACAGCAAGACCAGCTAACTAGATGGCAAAAGACAAATGCAAGAACATTTCCAGCAGAAACCAAGGGAACATGGCACCACTGGAACCTAGTTCTCCCATAAGAGCAAGTCCTGGATACCCAAACACACTGGAAAAGCAAGATCTGGATTTAAAATTACATTTTATAATGCTGATAGAGGACTTCAAGAAGGACATGAATAACTCCCTTAAAGAAATACAAGAGAACATGGGTCAACAGGTAGCAGCTCTTAAAGAGGAAACACAAAAATCCCTTAAAGAATTACAGGAAAACACAAACAAACAAGTAAAGGAACTGAAAAAAAGCAATTCAGGATCTAAAAATGGAAGTAGAAACTATAAAGAAATCACAAAGGGAGACAACTCTATAGGTAGAAAATCTTGGAAAGAAATCAGGAGTCATAGACACAAGCGACAACAACAGAATATAAGAGAGAGAAGAATCTCAGGTGCTGAAGATACCATAGAAAACATTGACTCAACAGTCAAAGGAACTGAAAAATGCAAAAAAGCTTGTAACCCAAAACATCCAGGAAATCAAGGACACAATGAGAAGACCAACCTAAAGATTATAGGTATAGAAGAGAGTGAAGATTTCCAACTTAAAGGTCCAGTAAATATTTTCAGCAAAATTATAGAAGAAAATTTACCTAACCTAAAGAAATCGATGCCCATGAACATACAAGAAGTCTACAGAACTCCAAACAGACTGGACCAGAACAGAAATTCTTCCCCTCATATAATAAGCAAAACACCAAATGCACTCAACAAAGAAAGAATATTAAAAGCAGTAAGGGAAAAAGGTCAAGTAACCTATAAAGGCAGACCTATCAGCATTACTCCAGACTTCTCATCAGTGACCATGAAACATAGAAGATCCTGGGCAAATGTCAGACCCTAAGAGAACACAAATGCCTGCTCAGACTATTATACCCAGAAAAACTCTCAATTGCCATAGATGGAGAAACCAAGGTATTCCATGATAAAACCAAATTTACACATCATCTTTCCATAAATCCAGCCCTACAAAGGGTAGTGGATGGAAAACGCCAACACAAGGAGGGAAACTACACCCAAGAAAAAGCAAGAAAGTAATCTTCCAACAAACCCAACCTAAAGTAATCACACAAACATAATTCCAACTTTAACAACAAAAATAAGAGGAAGTAGCAATCACTTTTGCTTAATATCTTTTAACATCAATGGACTCAATTCCCCAATAAAAAGACATAGACTAACAGACTGTATATGTAAATAGGACCCAATGTTTTGCTGCATATGAGAAACCCACCTCAGTGACAAAGACAGTCATTACCTCAGAGTCAAAGGTTGGAAAACAATTTTCCAAGCAAATGGTCCTAGGAAACAAGCTGGAGTGGCCATTCTTATATCGGAAAAAATCGACTTTCAACCAAAAGTTGTCAAGAAAGATAAGGAGGGACACTTCATATTGGTCAAAGGAAAACTCTACCAAGATGAACTCTCAATTCTGAACATCTATGCTCCAAATGCAAGGGCATTCACATTCATAAAATAAACTTTACTAAAGCTCAAAGAACACATTTCAACCCACACAATAAAAGTGGGAGACTTCAACACCCCACTCTCAACAATGGACAAATCATGGAAATAGAAACTAAGCAGGGACACAGTGAAACTAACAAGTTATGAACAAAATGGATCTAACAGATATTTATAGAACATTCCATCCTAAAGCAAAAGAATATACCTTCTTCTCAGCACGTCATGGTACTTTCTCTAAAAATGACCATATAATTGGTAACAAAACAGGCCTCAACAGATACAGGAATATTGAAGTAATTCCAAGCACCCTATCAAATCACTATGGTCAAAGGCTGGTCTTACGTTCTAGAAAAAACAATGGAAAACACACATACACATGGACGTTGAACAATGCTCTACTCAACGATAACTTGGTCAAGGAAAAATAAAGAAATTAATGACTTTTTAGAATTTAATGAAAATGAAGATATATCATACCAAAACCTATGACACCCAATGAAAGCAGTGCTAAGAGGAAAACTCATAGCACTAAGTGTCTCCAAAAAGAAAATGGAGAGAGCTTACACTAGCAACTTGATAACACACTTGACAGCTCTAGAACAAAAAGAAGCAAATTCACCCAAGAGGAGTAGAAAACAGGACATATTCAAACTCATGGCCAAAATCAACCAAATAGAAACAAAAGAACTATACAAAGAATAAACAAAACCAGGAGCTGGTTCTTTGAGAAAAATCATGAAGTTAGATAGATCCTTAGCCAGACTAACCAGAGGGCACAGAGGCACTACCCAAATTAAAAAAAAACAGAAATGAAAAGGGAGACATAACAACAGAAACTGTTGAAATTCAAAAAATCATCAGATCCTACTACAAAAGCTTATACTCAACAAAATTAGAAAATCTGGACAAAATGGACAATTTTCTAGACACATAACAGGTGTCTATGTTAAAACAGGATCAGATAAACCATATAAACAGTCCCATAAGTCCTGAGGAAATAGAAGCAGTCATTAAGAGTCTCCCAAGCATAAAAATCCCAGGACCAGATGTGGTTAGTAGGGAATTCTATCAGATCTTCAAAGAAGACCTAATGCCGATACTCTTCAAACTATTCCACAAAATAGAAACACAAGGAACATTACCCAATTCAATCTACGAAGCCACAATAATGCTTATACCTAAACCAAACAAAGACCAAACAAGGTAAGAGAACTTCAGACCAATTTCCCTTATGAATATTGATGCAAAAATACTCAATAAAATTCTTGCCAACCGAATCCAAGAATACATCAAAATGATCATTCACCACTATCAAGTAGGCTTCATCCCAGGGATGCAGAGATGGTTCAATATAGGGAAATCCATCAATGTAATCCACTATATAAACAAACTCAAAGAGAAAAACCACATGGCCATTTCATTAGATGCTGAAAAAGCATTTAACAAATTCAGCATCACTTCATGTTAAAAGTCTTGGAGAGATCAGGAATTCAAGGCCCATACCTAAACATAGTAAGAGCAATATACAGCAAACCGGTAGCCAACATCAATCTAAATGGAGAAAAACTTGAAGCAATCCCACTAAAATTAGGGACCAGACAAGGCTGCCTACTCCCTCCCTATATATTCAATGTAGTACTTGAAGTTCTAGCTAGAGCAATTAGACAACAAAAGGAGGTCAAAGGGATACATATTGGAAAGGAAAGAAGTCAAAATATCACTATTTGCAGATGATACGATTGTCAAGTTCTATTTTTAAAAACACTGAATGGGTTAGGACAGATGGCTCAGCAGTTAAGAGAATTGGTTATTCTTGCAGAGGACCTGAGTTCAATTCCCAGAACCCACACAATGGCCCACAATCATCTGTAACTCCAGTTCCAGGAGATCCAAAACCCTCTGTGGGCATTACAGGCATGTGATGCACAAACACACTTGCTGGCAACACACCCATGCACATAAAATAAAAACTCAAGAAAATATCAAAATAAATGGAGTTTCCAATGAAAAGTGAGAATAGTTTAATTTAAAAGTGCTAGGATGGACAGTAGATAACCTGTATAAAACTGCAGGAAGCTAAGGTACATTTATCTTAAGGGTTTGCATAGATAATAAAATCTTAAAAGGGTAGGTATTAATGTCACTTTGCAGCTAGCAAAACATTTCTATAACTTTAAATACAGAAAATATCATGAATAGACTTTAGAACAGTTAATAGAACAGGAATGCAAAGACTGCTCTGTCAGCCTATTCTATTCTTATCATTTCCACAGAGTATATAATTATCCAGTATGCCTTCCTGGAAACATACCCTACCCTTTGCCCAGTTCTCTGTAATTGGGAGCCCTCAGTGCCTCTGACAACAGGGTTGAAATCACGAGTTCCAAAAAGTCAAGAAGTGCTGTGACAGGCCAGTTTCAGTTTCAACTAGGCCATGCATTTTCTGTCGTGCCATGCAGTCAGAGCTGGAAACTATGATGTCTGAAGGGGCTGAGGTCAGAGTGGGAAGAACCTGAGAACCAGATTCCAGTCATGGTTGAGACTAAAAGTCTGGGTCACCGGGCATTCATTTTTATGTGACTGAGTTTTCCTATAAAAGTATACATCATTGTTTCCTTTATTGCCTCATAACGTTCTTGTGAGCATAAATGCACAAAGGAAAGTAAAGACAAACATAAAGCCAGACTCTGACTTAACTCACTGCATCCCACTATTTTATAGTTGCATCCCAAACTACTCCCCACCCCTGATTCTTTTAAAAACAACAACAACAAAGCAAAACAAACTCAAAGTCCTTTTAAGAGCATCCTCATTGCAAACACACCATTCAGGGAATGGGGTAGGAGCTAATGTTGAGTTCAGGAAAGGTTAAACAGAAGAATCTCCTGGTAAAAAATCAGCTAGATGGAAAAGGTCAGTGAACGTCTTTTATTTTTTTAAAAAGTAGTTTCCATCCACATTTTATGTTTGGAATGAATAATGTTTAAGTCTCTAGAATAGTGGCAGGGCTTAGGTATTACAAATAATTTACTTATTTACAACCCAGGTGCTCTCTCATTATATAATGTTTCTAGTCTCCCAACACAAACTCTAGACTCCCAAAACAAATGTTACTACTAAAAGGAAACAAAATGAGTTCTCTGACTGGTATTTTTTTTACTGGCACTTGGACTTTTCACTGACATTTGATTTCCTAATGGCTTAAACTTGGTCAGATGCCAAGGATGCAACTATATTCTTACTATTAATATTTTATTATTACTAATAGCTTTTTGCATAGATGTAGGAATTTCTAGTGTTATAAGGGATGCTGTCATATAGTTATAAACAATGGGATATTGTTATTATATGCAACTTGTTGACATTAAATTGTATACATAACCCTGATCTAAAGTATCTCAGCATAGTTACTGAAATTCTCTATGACTTGCATATTAATTTTTAAAAGTTACTCTACTATTGATTTGTGGGCCTGTGGAATTTTCCTAAATGCTAGAGTTGATACTTGTTATTTCATCCACTAAAACATTCCTCCAAATAACTCCTTCCTTTTCCTGCCAAGGGAGCTGAAGGGACAGAAGGAATAACCATTCCAATACAAGCCTCCATTTTTTTCTGGAAGTGTATAGAACAACGGTATTGTTTTGTTTATAGTTTGCAGTTATTCAGTATCTGGGCTATATCATGTTACTTTTTCTTTTTTTTATTATTTTATTGTCTATATTCTTTATTTACATTCCAAATGATTTCCCCTTTCACAGTTCCCGTCTCCCCGAAAGTCCCATAAGCCCTCTTCCCTCCCACTGTTCCCCATTTGCCTAAGAATTTCATGAATTCATTGTTTTTAATTGCTGAGTAGTATTCCATTGTATAAATATACATGGAAAATATCTCTGATAAAATTGAAGAAATATATAGAAAAAAACACATTAAGATTGACTATTTCATGGAAAAATTATACAGATAAAAGGGTAGGCATAAAAATATTCCTAAGTTGATTGAAAGTGGAATTATAAACATTTTCTGATAAAATTGAAAATCTACAAGGAAAATATTTCTGATAAAACTCAAGAAATATATAGAAAAAAATGTTAAAACTGACTATTTCATGAAAAATTATACAGATAAGATAGTAGGCATAAAAATGTTCCTAAATTGATTGAAAGTAGAAGTAAAAACATTTTCTAATAAAATTGAAGATCTACATGGAAAATATCTCTGATAAATTGAAGAAATTTATACAGATAAATTGGTAGGAATTAAAATATTCCTAAGTTGATTGAAAGTAGAATTATAAACATTTTCCAATAAAATTGAAGATTTACACAGAAAATATCTCCAATAAAATTGAAAAAATATATGGAAAAACATTAAAATTGAAGATTATCATGGAAAATTATACAGATAAAATGGTAGGCATAAAAATATTCCTATGCTTTTTGAAAGTGGAATTATAAACACTTTCTGATAAAATTGAAGATCTACAAGGAAAATATTCCTGAAAAAATTCAAGAAATATATAGAGAAACATGTTAAAACTATTACATGGAAAATTATACAGATAAAATGGAAGGTATAAAAATGTTCCTAAGTTGATTGAAAGTAAAATTATAGACATTGTCTGATAAAACTAAAGATCCACGTGGAAAATACTTCTGACAAAATTGAAGAAAAATACAGAAAAATGTTAAAATTGAAGATTATCATGGACAATTATACCGACAAAATGGTAGGCACAAAAACATTCCTAAATTGATTGAAAGTGGAACTACAAACACACCCCCCCTGACAAAACCAAAGATCTCCATGAAAAACACCTCTGACAAAATCGAAGTAATACACAGAAAAAAAGTTAAAATTAAAGATTATCATGGAAAATAATACAGTCAAAATGGTAGACACAAAAAGCATTACTGAATTGAAAGAGGAGTCACAAACATTTTCTGATAAAATTGAAGATCCACATGAAAAACATCTCTGTTAGACTATGTTTTTTGTTAGGGAATTGAGTCTTTTGACATTATAAAATATTAAGGAATAGTGATTGTTGCTTCCTGTTGTTTTTGATGTTCTTTTTGTGTTTGTGTGGTTACTTTCTTTTGGGTTTGTTGGAAAAAGATTACTGTCTTGCTTTTTCTAGGATGTAGTTTCCCTCCTCATGTTGGCATTTTCCAACTATTATCCTTTGTAGGACTGGATTTGTGGAAAAATATTGTGTAAATTTGGTTTTATCATGGAATATCTTGGTTTCTCCATCTATGGTAATTGAGAGTTTGCTGGGTATAGTAGTTTGGGCTGGCATTTGTGTTCTCTTAGGGTCTGTATGAGATGAGATCTGCCCAGGATCTTCTGGCTTTCATCATCTCAGGTGAGAAGTCTGGTGTAATTCTGATAGGCCTGCCTTCATAGGTTACTTGACCTTTTTCTCTTACTGCTTTTAATATTCTTTCTTTGTTTAGTGCATTAGGTGTTTTGATTATTATGTGCCGGAAGGACTTTTTGTTCTGGTCCAGTCTATTTGGAGTTCTGTAGGCTTCTTGTGTGTTCATGGACATTTCTTTCTTTAGGTTAGGGAAGTTTTCTTCTATAATTTTGTTGAAGATATTTACTGGCCCTTTAAGTTGGAAATCTTCACTCTCTTCTATACCTATAATCCTTAGGTTTGGTCTTCTCATTATGTCCTGGATTTCCTGGATGTTTTGGCTCAGGAGCTTTTTGCATTTTGCATTTTCTTTAACTGTTGAGTCAATGTTTTCTATGGTATCTTCAGCCCCTGAGATTCTTTCTTCTATCTCTTGTATTCTGTTGTTGATGCTTGCATCTATGACTCCTGAATTCTTTCCAAGATTTTTATCTCCAGAGATGTCTCACTTTGTGATTTCTTTATTGTTTCTACTTCCATTTTTAGATTTTGGATGGTTTTGTTCAGTTCCTTCACTTGTTTGTTTGTGTTCTCCTGTAATTCTTTCAGGGATTTTTGTGTTTCCTCTTTAAGGGCCTCTACCCGTTCACCCATGCTCCCCTGTATTTCTTTCAGGGATTTTTGTGTTTCCTCTTTAAGGGCCTTTACCATTTGACCCATGTTCTCCTGTATTTCTTTAAGGGAGTTATTTATGTCCTTCTTGATGTCCTCTAACAGCATCGTGAGAAGAGACTTTAAATCCAACTCTTGCTTTTCCGGTGTGCTGGGGCATCCAGGACTTGCTGTGGTGGGAGAACTGGGCTCTGATGTTGCCAAGTAGCCTTGGTTTCTGTTGGTAGGGTTCTTGCACTTGCCTTTCGCCATCTGGTTATCTCTGGTGTTAGTTGGTCTTCTTGTCTCTGGCTGGAGCTTGCTCCTCCTATGGGCCTGTAAACCTGTGTCTGTACTCCTGGGAGACCACCTCTCTTCTGGCAGGGTCTGTGCACAGAAGGCTGTGGAGCTGTCTGGTTCCCTGCTGCAAATGGGGGCCGGAAGAGAAGACTCCTGTCCCAGCTGCTCCAGTGATTGTATGCCCTGTGCCTCCTAGCTGTACCCCTCCAGAGAGAAGGTGGAGATCTCACCTCCACGCTCAGAAGTGAAATCGCTGCTGGGAAATCATTCTCTTCTGGTGGGCTAAACACAGAAGGCTGTGGAGCTGTCTGGTTCCATGCTGCAAATGGCGGCTGGAAGGCCATGTTGCTTTTTCTGAGACTAAGCCATGTCATTATAAATTCCTAGTAAGACGTGGCAGAGATTACTTTATTATGCCACACATCTTAATGAGCTGTAAAGCTTTCCTGTTCCAAATACAACTGAATGACTCTTGAATGGCTCCACTGTTGACCACTGTGACCATGGAAAACTTAAGAAATGTTACATGGTCCTGTTCTATCCCCGATAAAAGAAGATCTATCAGTACACAGTGATGCTTATGAACCACAAAATGAACAGCATGGCAAAATAACCCTAAAGGTGAAATAGTGGCGTTCATATCTGGGTGGTAAGCCACCGTTTTCTAATTGGACAACAGAAGATAAATCATGCTTGGTACTAGAAACCTGGCTGTCTAGAGCTAGTGAGGTCATTTATCTTAGAGAACTTATTGCTTCTACTTTACTAGACCAGTATAATTCCTAACTACATTCTGAAATTTATCCTTATACTAAGAGATAAGTGTAGCTCTTCTTCCAAACCATAGAAGCTTCTCTTTGCAATAAACAGAGACCATCACAGACAACCAAAACTTATCATAATTCGAAGATCAACTGACCACAGAGAGCTCATTCCCAACAGATACATCCACAAAAAAACTCCTGCTCTTAAGGTTCAGAGAACATCATAGAATAGAGGATGGAAAGATTGTAAGAGCCAGAGGATAAGGAAGTTTGCTGTGAGATTGTGTCTCCTAGAAATTACAAGGAACCTAACTGCAACAATATGGCTGCCTAAGTAAGACTTGAACAACAACAATGCTAATAGTTATGCTAACTTAGAAGAGGTAAATTGCATAGGGTTCCAGTTATAATCAAAGAACAATGGTCAACTAATAATGGCTAAGACAAGGATAAATAGTCTCTGCCAGGAATGAGCCCACTAATTGATTATCCAGTACAAGTGGTCAGCCTTTCATATACATACAAGCAACAATAAATGTACTTAGTAGGTTGTATTTATTTGTTTATGATTTTATATATGTTATGATAATTATCAAAGAAAAAGAGTCCATGAGTTTAAGACAGAGTGAGGAAGGGACACAGGAAGGGCTAGAGAGAAGAAAAGGAGAAGGATAAATGGTATAATTAGATTTTATTAAAATAAAATAGATGACTGAAAGAGATGTGTAAAATGCTGAAAAATATTTAGTTTAATAACCAACAAGAAATAATGTACAAGTTAAAGACAAACCGATAATATCTCGCTTGAATTTTTACATTATTTAATTTCAGGAGTACTGCTTTTCCTGGTATTGAATGTAATTTTCTTGAGTTATGTAGCAGGGGCCCTTAGCACCTGGCTTCTTTTGTTTCATAATATATAATATGGGACTCATTCATGTTGTATCCACAAGAACAGTCATTTTCATTTTCATATAGAATTCTGTTTGGGGAATATGTCATAATGTATCCAATCTATTATGCAGGACATTTAGATTGTTTACATCCATGAGTAATGCAGCCAGGAACATTTTCATACGTATGTTTTAATGAATCTGCATACATATTTCTGTCTGGTGTATACTCTGCTGAGTCACAGAGTGGGAAAATAATCTCTTAATGATACTGTAAAGGAGCTTTATGAGGTAATTATGTGGACAAGCACTTCTACCCATTACATACAGCTGTGATACTTGCTTCATGGGATTGACAATGTGTGATGTTGTTCATCATAATCATAGCTTATGGGATATGTACTGCTAATTTATTTTAGCTTCAGTTTTAATTTCCTTGATTACTAATGAGGCTGAACATCTTTTGGCACCCTTACTTTTAAAATTCGTTCTCAGATCTCTTTTTTTGAAATTTATTTATGTATTTATATCTCAATTGCTGCCCCTACTCCCATTTCCCCCCCTCACAGGATTCCTCCCTCAGCATCCTGTCCTTCAACTCTGAGAGGGTGGCTCCCCCCCTAGGTATCCCCTCACCCTGAAGCATCAAGTCTCTGTAGGATTAAGCACATCCTCTCCCACTGAGGCCAGACAAGGCAATCCTCTTCTATATATCTAAGGGGGAGGGGATTGGAAGGGGGAAGGAGGAAGAGGGAAGAAGGAAGGAGAAAGGGAGAAGAACGGGGAAGTGTTGCTCTTTGGTTGGTAGCTCAGTCTCTGGGAGATCCCAGGGGTCCAGGTTAGTTGACACTGTTAGTCTTCCTGTGGGGTTGCCATCCCCTTCAGGACATTTAATTATTCCTCTAACTCTTCCATGGGGTCCCTGACCTCAGTCCAGTGCTTGACTGTAAGCATCTGCATCTGTCTAATGACTGCTGGTAGAGCCTCTCAGAGGACAGCTGTGCTAGACTCCTGTCTGCAAGCACAAGATAGTATCACTAATAGTGTCAGGGATTGGTGCCTGCCCATGAGGTAGGTCTCAAGACGGGTTCGGTCACCGGTTGGCATTCCTTTGGTTTCTGCTCCATCTTTGTCCCTGCATTTATTTTTGAGGCAGGACCAGTTTCGGGTCAAAAGTTTTGTAGGTGGTTTGGCAGCCCTATCCCTTCACTGGGGTTCCTGTCTGGCTACTGGAGGTGGCCTCTTCAAGTTCCACATTCCCACTGTTGGGCATTTCTCAAATCTCTTGACTTATTTTTCAAAATTCATTTTCTTGTTATTATCGGTTTATCAGCTATATTCTGTGCATATGTCCCTTGTCATAGATATTGAAATGTGTTCTCATCTTGATAATTATATCAGGTTGGAAGAGAGTTTCCTTCATTTTTATGTGTGCTGTGCCTGAGATAGACTTTTCTGCTACTTTTGACCCATAAGCAGTTGATCTTTGCGTAGATATGAAATGTAGTATAATATGTTTATTTCCCCACATGTTCTGCCGATTATACTTTCTATCTCATACAGCTTTGGGATCAGTCTGATTTGTCTCTCAATCTCTGGTCAGTACTATCCACTTGCTTTGTGCCCATACATCAGAACTTTTGTATTAATACCCCAACTTCTCTCAATTGTTTTAATTATTCCTCACATTTAATGTAAATTATAAAATGAGCTTTTAAAATATAAAATATTTTAAATTTATAAAATATAAAGTATACACAGTTAAAATAAAGGACCCTGTAAGGCTTTCACAATTTCCTTGATTTTCTTTAGCTTCTTTGGGCGGCACACTGTGATTTCCTGTTAGGGTCCAATGCTTTGCTCCTTTCATTTATAGTTCTTAGGCGTTTGGTGCCACTAGAACACCTTTCAGTTTGTTTGTTTGTTTGTTTATTATCATGTGGTTTGTTGCTATAGAACAATGAACTAGACTTTTAATTCTAACAGTTGGTGATTTATTTTCAGAATTTCTAGATAAACAATTTTGTCACCTCAGATAATAACATATTCGTTCTGTCTTTCTACTTTGTATATATTCCATTTATTTTTCTTCCAAAAGTGCTGACTAAGAATTCCAGGCAGTGTTGAGCAGACTTGTCACATATGCAATGTTCTGTTTCAGTGGGGACACTTTGGCATTTCCTTGTTAACCATGATGTTTGCTGAATCACACTTTTTGCAGATAATTTTTGTCATAATAGAGTTTCTATCAGGGGCTCATTTTTTTTCTGGGATGATTGTTCTGAATTCGGTGCACTGCCTCTCTGATTGTATGCTTTTATAAATTGCGTTCTGCTAATGTGGAGAACTACACTGAACAGTTAATGTAAAATTAACCTTGTTCTTTTGGAATAAACCCAACTTTATCATAATGGATTATCATTTTAGATATAACTGGCTTTGTTTTATTTCTCACATGTGCAATTCAGAAATTAGAACTGCCTCTGGGAAAAGTCACATTTAGGTTCTCTCACATGACACTTGCCTTAGCAGCACCAAATTCCAGCCTTTCCCACTGTTGCTAGTGAGACTGGTATCCATGTGGGGACACCTATTCTGTTAGGACACTGTGACCTTGAACATGCCTTGGCTGAGAGACTTGCAGTGACAGAGTGCTCTCCTCTGGGAGGTTTTTCCCCTCAGAATTTCACCTTCTCACCTTGGTTGCTCAGATTGTTCTCCAAAACTTCCCAGTGATGAAGACTGTGGTTTTTTTTTCTTTTTTTGCTTTGCTCGATAGAGATTTTAGGACTGAAGATGAGGGTAGGTTTGAAACCGACATCATTTAATTGTGAGAAGAGATCCCCCATATTGTGAAACACTCAGAAGCAGGATTTATTTGTTTCAAGAGGACATCAGAAAGCAAATGTTTATATTTGTGTTTAAACAGAAGCATTGTGGTTAGATGAGTCCCTTAAATGACTTTGTCTAGAATGATCAAGGAATTAAAGAAGATCTAAAAACTTCATCAAAGAACAAGGAGCTGGGGTACTAATCCCATGGATGCTCTAGAATACGAAAGCACATCAACTCAGCGGCCTGTGCAGATCCCACAGAACCCTTTCGATTCCATTATAAGAGGCTGAACAAAATTAAACAAGCCAGAAACCTCACCGGGTTTCAGCAATCTGCTTGCTCTGCTTGCTCTTCAATCATCAATAAGGTAAAAAATAAAAGAAGCAAGAGAGTCACAGTTTCTTTTACCTCTGAAAGCTCCTGAACACAGATGCTGTATCTCATCAACATAGTAAACCACACTGATTAGTCGCTTAGTGTTCAATGAGCCTGTGCCCTCCACCCCCCCTCCCTTGCCCCAGGCTCATGTTTGGACACTTGTTTCTGGCTGGTGGTGCTATTTTGGGAGGTTGCAGAGCCCTTTGATTGTGGGTTGTACTTGGAGAAATAAGTCACTAGGGTGTGCCTTTGAAGGTGGTAGCCACATCCCTGTTTTCAGCCCTGCTCTCTCTGCTCCCTCACCCACCACTCATAGAACTGACTTGGTCAACCATGTTTTCACTATGATGCATGGGAATTCTCTGCAGTCATGAGTCAGAATAACTCTTTTCTCTCCAAAGTTGCTTCTGTCAGTAATGCAAAGCTGTTCAATTCAATTTTGGAAACATTCATGGCTGAAAGAGATAATTGTCTGTCTGTCTGTGTCTGTCTGTCTGTCGCCTATCTTTTTTTTTGAAAATGCTCTAGGCTACATCCCAAGCCTCAGCACTCACCCCCTTGCCATTTATCTGTCATCTATCTATCTATCTATTTTTAACTTTTTAGGCAGATTCTCACTAAATTGTCTAAGTTGGTCTTGAACTCTCTATATCTCAGGCAAGGCTTAAATTCATAATCTTCCTGCCTCAGTCCCCAAGAAGCTGTAATTACATGCCTGTGCCACCTGGCCCAGTTTGCAATGTTAATTTTTAATACCTAACTGTGTTAAAAGGGTCTACTGAGATGTTTTACATTCATGTCCATATGACAAAAATCTAAATAGTACTTTCTTAGAATAGGACACAGGCTTGCAAGTCATTTGATGGAAATTTCATTTCCCTTAGATCACCAACTTTAATGCTTCATTTGACTTAATGTGTTTTGTTTAGCAGAAGATACAATTATGCTAGGTAAAGCAAGCTGGGCACACCCTTGTGCTCAGCACTCTTTCTCTGACATTAGCAATAGGAACATTATATAGCTAGAGGCTTGAGCTTCTGCAAAATTATCAGAGTAAGTGCATGCAAAACCATGAGTTACGTGGAATAACAGCAAAGCCTACTTTTTATCCTGTGGAGATCAGAGGTCAACATTTGCTCTCTTCCTTGGTTTTTCTCTGCCTAATTAATTAATTAATTAATTAATTTATTTATTTCACAGTATATCCCAATCAGAGATCCCCCATTCCTCCTCTCCTCCTAGTCCCACTCTTACAAATCCCTCCTCTATTACTCCCTTCCCTTCTCCTCAGAGAAGGGAAGCCTCCCCACCCTGGGTACCACCTCACCCTGGGACATCCAGTTGCAATAAATCTAAGTGCATCTTTTCCCACTGAAGCCCAACCAGGGAGCCCAGTTAGGGGAAGGGGATCCAATGGCAGGGAACTGAGTCAGAGACAGCCTCTGTTCCAATTGTTAGGGGACCAAGCAGCACATCTGTTACAAATTCTCCACCATATATTTTAAGACTGGGTTGTTCCCTGAATTTGAAGCACATGGATGGGGTTGAGTAGGCTGGTCAGTGAGCTCCAGACATCCACATCTCTTTGTCTCTGCAGTGCTGGGATTATGGATACAGGCCGCTGCTTCTCTCTTTTATATGAGTACTTGGGGTATGAACTCAGCTCCTCATGCTTCTGTGGCAGTCACTTTACAGACTGAGCCATTTCCCCATACCCTTATTCTTATGTTATAGTTCATGTACAATAGAGCCTGGAAAGAGAAGGGTACTGACTGCTATTCCTATATAACTATAATAAGGAAAAAAGTCCCTGGTTTCAAATATTTGAGAATAAATATTTGAAAGCCAGAAAGAACTGCACTCCCCTTACCTACAGTGAATGCCATGAATCACGTGATTCTTAGCTAAGGCTAAGGTGCTTTTCCTTTGTAGTGATTTTCTGGGTCTTTCTAATGTTTTACAACAAAGATAAACCACTTCCCATCTAAAAACAACAGCATAGTTGTTAGGGTAAGAGTTGAAACTATGGTTATAAAAACTTGTGTGGATTATTAAAGAAAAAGAACAATGGGAAGCAAGCTCCAAAAGAAGACCAAAGAGATGATTATGTCAGAGTAAGAAACCAGTCAGACAGCAAATACGGGTATCAGTGCTAGTTAACATCTAGGCTCTAAAAGATGCTGCCTGCAGGATTTATATGACCAGAGGCAGCAGATACATTTCAGGGATTAATGATTACAAGCGAGGGGGAAGACATCAGAATTTTGAAAGTAATCTAGCATGCTATTTTAAAGGGTTATTAATCAAGGAATACAATCAATTACTGTGAGACAGATGTGTGCATTGGCTTTTGCAAATAAATAGAGGCATTATACATTTGTATCTCCCAAGTAGAGAGAAGGGAAAATAACCCAGGAATAGTAATTACCAGGAGCTTTCAATTAACTCAGAGCTGGTTATGAAGAAAAGCAGAGTCGGGTGAATAGGTGGACCAAGAAGAAAATGTCTTTCATATTTTTAGATTGTTATCTGCTACTTTTTAAAAAAAGAATACTTGTTAAGCACAGACAAAAAAATTAGCAAAGGTCTTTAAGGTGGAGTTAGGTAAAAATCCAAAGGAAAGGTTTTTATTGTTAGTGTTGTAAGAAATTGAATTGTGCTGGTTAATAGTGGACTTCACTATGGTATGCATAACAGTTAAAGAAGACAACACAGTAGGAGCTATCCTCATTTTCCAGGTAGGGCAGCTAATACAAAACAAGTCACACTGTAGAAGTGAGAAACGGACAGCATCCGTCTTGGTTGCATCAATTCATCAGGCATCGCGGTATTTGTATGGGCATGGTAGGTGGGGGAGTGTGTAGATCAGTGGAAGTGTAGTCCCTCACAGCATTGTTCAGTGTCCATAGCATGTGCTCGACAGAAGGCACCAAGGAAAATGAGAAAGAAACTCACTGAAGTGAGGCTACTCCTCAGGTCTGGGGTTGTGCTACACCTCCAAACCACTCCTTAGAGAATTCACTGAGAGAAACTGCCCGGTCAATCCCATGTGACAGGCACAACTCATCGTGGAGTTGCGACACGTGAGGTTCTTGCAACACTCTCATATCTGTGGGTGCTCTCAGAACCATTACATGGAACAAAATGTTCTGTGGAAAGCAAACCCTCCAGCTATTTCCACGGTCATTCTAGATCTGGTGCACATAAAAGCACATGATAGGAAGTGTTACTCATTTCTCATACAAAGACCAAAACAACTTTGACACCCATCTGAGAAACATTCCTAGCACTGTAAAAGTGCAAGCATCAGTTGCCTTATTATTATTATTATTAATTATATACCTGAAATACTCTGTGATTTTAAGGTGTTTTAAGTCTATGAATAGAAAGGGGCAGTACATTTTGGGTACTTAGCTCTTATGACCATGAGAAGCTGATTGTTTCAAGACCATTTTCTAAGGTATTCTTCATAAGTGTCCCACAGTTCAAAAAAGTAACAGGCAAAAGGAAAGTGGAACTTAATGTTGACCATCTTAGTCACCTTGTTCCATTTCCTTTGTGGCTGTCATTCAGGGTCTGAGAGTGTGCATGACTAAAACATGCTAGTTAATGGAATGCTGAATTATGTCCCCTTTTTCTGAGCTATCTATATAATCTTCTAGAATTATAGTCTCAGATTTCTTGTATTCTACGAATACTATAACCACCAAAATTTCATGTAAAAATAAAGAAAACATGTCAAAATTCTGTAGTATTGAACTTGATCTTAGCTATTTCAGTCACTTACAAAAGATCTATGTTAGGTTTCCTGGTTTCCATCAGTGTCTGGCCACAGGGCAGAAGCTCCTGAGCAGAGAATGAAGAATCCAGGGGTACAGTCCAGGTTACCCTGGTTTGCACAGGAGCATGAAGCATAGACAACCCTGGACTACATAGCAAACAAACAAACAAACAACAAAACAGTCAAAAACCCCAACCACCACAAAAAGCAAAACCAAAAAACCAAAATAAAACAAACCAAACTAAACCAAACCAAGCTAAACCAAGCCAAACCAAACCAAACCAAACCAACCAAACAAAACACCACCAAAACTAAAAACAAGACACCAATCCACTACCAGAGGAAAGACTTGGAGACTTTAGTATTCGCAGAATACAAGAAATCAAAATGTTGAAGAAAGTCTTCCTGGGGTATTGCTAATGGTGCAGGCCATATCTGTTGTTTATTTCTTCATTTTGACAAAGAGTCATAATGCATTGCTAAGATCAACTTCAGATCAACGCTCCTCCTCCCTGGGCTTCCTGAGTGGTGGGATGATGGCATCACATCAGGCCACATCTTTTAATAACTAATTTATTCACATATTATTTTTTATAATATTTGGATAAATTTCCATCCACTGTTTTAGCCTTTTCATCAGAGTTTTACACCATTTGGAAACTCACAATGATGCTAATGACTCTCATTTTACAGAGGATCAGAAGAGGGAATAGCTGGGTCACCTGACTACAGTCTCTAGTTTATTAGCAGAAGTGACAGGGTGAGAATCTTGGTCCCTGTCTAGTCTGCTATGTGCCACCACCACTATTATTATCATAGCCAGCCTTTCTGTGACCACTACAGGGATAATAAAGCCTTCAGGAAAAATGTCTGCAAGAGAATTTTAGTAGCTATTGTCATATGTGTGTTACACCTTCTCATCTTCATTTAGGATCTTGGAACATGCTTGGCTATAACAGGGTAGTTAATTCAATTCTATGAGTTATTTCCCCCTGTGATATGCTGATCATATAGACTTATACTCCTCAAATTACTTCACTCTGACTGTTTGTCTCCAAAAACTGTGATGTATGAAGGGCGCGATGTATTGTTGTCCTGTTTCAAGTCAATTCCTAAAGTTCATAGGTCAAAGGCATTTATTGCTGAATCTGCTGCCTTTTCAGTATTCTCTTATGTCTAGGAGACAAATGTGCACAGAAAATACCAATAGATATTAAAGGCTATGCATATGAATATTGCCCAGCAATGGTACTTTAAGAAGGGCAGACTACATCCTGTGTTGTTAATATGGTGAAAGAAAGGCCATATTATAATCTCGTCAGTAAGTGTGTTGACAACACGAGGAAGTGACAAATTATGCATTGTTGTTAAAAGCCAGTGGGATGGGAGAGGGAAAATGGCATTGTCCGACTTAGCATTTAACACTGCTGAGCTAATAAAAACAGATCATTCTTTTCTTTAGTGGAATGGACTGTTACTGAAAAACACAATGTGTCTATAGTTTCTCCCCAAAACTCCCCACCCCCAGAACAATGGTTGAAGTTATTGGAATTGGGAAGCTGTTATGTGTGGTGGGAGCTTTACTAATAGGTTCTTCTACCCAGATAGAAGTTGTTTCAAAGAGTCATTATAGGCAAGCAATAGTTTACTTTATGAAATGTTGAAATTTATTTTGGATTGTAGAGGAAAGCAGCCACCTAAACTCTGATGTTTACTATTGTTTCATTATAGTCAAGGTGACTCTTATGCCTCTGAAGAAGTAAGTGTCTGACATTCCTATAGCTATATCTATCAGTTATGCATTCCTATAGTAACATCCATCAGTTATCCAGATTTTGAAATAAAATGACCTAGATTTATTATCTTATTCTTCTGAATGTCAGAATTCTGAAATTAGTCTCATTGGAGAGAAGTCTGGGGATTTTGGGCTTATCAAGCCTAGGAAGTCTCAGGGGTAGTCTCTTCCCCGGTCTTTTGTAACTTTTAGAGCTTGTCTATATTCCTTGGCTTCAGAACTTTAGGAAATCAATCTAATCTCCATTTTGGATGACGTAGTGTCTATGTCCCTGGCATCTTTTTGGGAAAGGGTCCTTGTGAGTCATATTGAGGCCACCTGAACAAGCTAAGTTAAATGCCCTATGCCAAGATCTTCTCTCTCTCTCTCTCTCTCTCTCTCTCTCTCTCTCTCTCTCTCTCTCTCTCTCTCTCTCTCTCTCTCTCTCTCTCTCTCCTACAGAGTTCCTTTTTTAATGTATGAAAACCAGTTCCTATAACAAAAAAGTTAAGATTTATTTAGACAGAATTGGAGTAGGTGTTACTCAGCATATGGAAAGACCCCAGGATCCAGAAAATCCAAACTGATAATGTTTATTGATAAAACTGAAGGAAAGCTGACCTTGCTAACCTCTTTCAGAAGTTCTACAGATGTGATAGACTAATACTGTGGAACTGGGGCTTGCCTATTTGGTCACGTCATTACTGCAAAGATTCTTATTGCAAAGATGATCCTGTGGAAATAAAAGGTGGATTGAGTTGCTTTGTGGAGTGGGAGTGGTTAAATTTTCACCTTTAAATAGTGACATATATGGATGTTTGGCAGATGGGAAGGTGAATTGGGATAGAGTGTATTTTAAGTGGACCAACCAGATCCTACCCAGACCAGTGGGAAAGGAAAAGTGGTGTTTGTCATTGCTGACTATGTACTGTGAATATCCAGATATCCAGTTTTTCATAAATTATAATACTATTGTAAAAAAAATGGAGTAAATGACTGTGTTATAAAAGTGGGTTATAAAAATTTTTAGGTAGAGATACAGTCACAAGAAGATCTCAGGCAACATAAAGAAAAGAGATGAAAGGCTGTATGTAAGGGATGAGGAAGGATGGGTGCAGGTAATGGCCCAGGCTATGAAAGAGGCTGTAAAGCTAATTGTTTTTCCAGCTCCACTTCTGTCATGGATTTGCTTATTTGTTTTGGTGGTGGAAAAGTACATGAAATTTATGATACTAAAAGTATAAAATTTAATGGGAGGCTGCACAGTTTCCATTCCCAAGGTCTTTTCTTACCGTATAGAAGTTCATTGAGTTGTAGAGACCTCGGGCCTAGTTAATTTGGGTATACAATGTTTTTATTTACTTGCAAGATTTTTTTTATGGCTAAGTTTTTAAAATTAGAAAACAGCATTTCTTAGAGAAGTTAAAATTACCCTGGGGCTTCTTTCTCTTGCCACACACATGGTTAATATTCTTGAACTAGGTCAGTTGTCATTCTTCAAAATGCTACCTTTTCTTTTTTTCTCTCAAATATGTTCTTTTCATATGAGCCTAGTATTGAAGGTTGTATTTGTACAACATCATGGCTTCCTTGCCTTGTCTCCACTGGCTAAATCTATATTCTAATTTTAAAAGGATTAGGCCAGGTTCTGAAGTGGAGGTGCTGAGAAAGGTAAGGAAATAGAATCTTTCTTCATGTTCAGTCTCCAGGGAGAGGTCAGTGAAGAGGGGGGCTGTTCTTTTTATTTCTTTACTCTTCTCTGACATTCAGTTGCCACAGAGAAAGGACGATTGTTTCCAGATGAGGTCTGAGTGTCAGAGTCAGTTGTCAGTGTGTGGCCATTTTTGCCCCTGCTAGGATTCCTCCGCTTTTCTT
This sequence comes from Tokudaia tokunoshimensis, assembly GCA_036184795.1. Classification (NCBI taxonomy): domain Eukaryota; kingdom Metazoa; phylum Chordata; class Mammalia; order Rodentia; family Muridae; genus Tokudaia; species Tokudaia tokunoshimensis. Next base: position 57,961,419 of record BTHU01000022.1, on the reverse strand, counting down.
TCCTCAGCATCCTGAATCCAGCAGGAGTGTATGCCGCATAGAGACTTGTTGTATTGTAGCGCTGCATCTTTCTTTCCCAGACTTGACCTTAATATTGGTTGTTTGATTCATTTACTATCACAATCAACAATTAATTAGGTTGTCAGTCATTTGCATCCCATTTGATTATATATAAATACATTTAAATGAGGATTATAATGAAAGAGTCGGTGTAGCTTCTAAATGAAGGGATTTAACATATGAGGAGAAAAAGAAAGTACAAAATATCTCCAGTCTTCCAAAACCATGTGATCAGTCAGCCTATTAGGAAATAGAAAAGCAAGAAAAGCAAACACAAAGGGTAAATAAACAAATATTTTGTTAAAGCATATTATTGATCTGCCATCCCTTTGAAACAATTTAACATCTCTGGTCAAATATACAAAGACAAATTTAAAATCAAATATAAAATAATGTGGGGTGTGAGGACCAGTGAGTGGATCAGGATCCTCAGTCTGTGTGGTACCAGTGGGGCAGTCTGTGTAGTAGCATAGCCACTACAATATTCCATAATAACTTTTATCATACTATAGTAAGAAAAATCTCACCCCAATGCAGGAATTTATCCTTACAGTAAGATGTGCAATGTGTGCGTGTTGAGGACCTGGAGAGGTAGGTTTGTGCACACTTAGAAAAAATCATGATGTTTCTCTCATTTCCGTCTGTTGGGGTTTTCTGTCCACCTATACTGGATCTTTATGGAGGAGCATAAGACTGTAGGGTTTTGTTCCCGTAAACTGTGCCTCTGTCTGATTCAGAACCCACGGAGTTGGTAACATAAGGGTTTGATAGAAATGCAGCCAAAATGCTAAATAAAAATAGTCAAATCTCCCCAAAGGAAGACTGAGCTTGAGGTCAGGAGTTCCTATCTGTTAGGGCTGGTGTATTAGCAGGGAGCTGTATCCGTAACCTCCTTCCTATATTCTCACTTTCTCTGTGAAGACAGGATATTCTAGGGATTTTGTTTATAACTTATTTCCTTTGTTTCACGTAGGATTTTTAATATTCAAAATAAAGATGTGGCACTCTTTGAGAACCTACCAATGCAACAGACTGAGGAGGAAGAAGCCAATCTGTGTGGCAACTCCTGCAGAAGACAGTGTGGGGTAGAGCAAGCAAATGGCTTAATATTCAAGATGGTCTATGATGGGCAGCTGTGCCTGCCTAAGGTCTATGCTAAAATGTTAAAACCTGGCGGTACTGGACAAGGTGAAGACATGATAGGACCTCAGACCTTTCTGGATTAAAGTGAATCCCATAAATCAAGTACATAGGTATGGTAAAAAGAAAGGGCCTACTCTTTTGTTGAATTTGTGTTTCAGTTCATACCTGAATGTGGTGATTTTTCTTTTTTTTTTTTTTTCCTTTGAGGGTGAAATCCTAGCCAATACATTAGTGTTGACCATCAAACACCACACACACACACACACACACACACACACACACTGGATATATAGCCACTGCTCACAACTGCCTACATACCTCACAGTGTTGGGTCAGTCCTAGTCCACCACAGATACAGAATGGCTGAATCTGCACATATATCCTTGATATCCATCCATGCCTGATTGGTCATTCAGTATTGTACTCATTACTACAGTGCTATCCTTACAGGATAAAGGTAAGCCAACAAATTTAGTTAAAGAGCAATAAGTATGGCTAGGGTTGTTAATGTCTTAGTACTCATGAGGCTGAGGCAGGAGGATAGTAAGGCAAGGCCAAACTAGAATACTTAGTGGCTATCTCAACAAACACAAAATTAACTAATACTGCCAGAAGATTGGAAGCTCAGTAATGTCCAACGACCTGGTAATGTATGTTACAAATTGTTATATAAAAAGAGGAACCATCCAGTGGAAAAAAGATAGCCTTTTCAACAAATGGTGCTGGCTCAGCTGGAGGTCAACATGCAGAAGAATGCAAATTGACCCATTCTTATCTCCTTGCACTAAGCTCAATTCTAAGTGGATCAAAGATCTCCACATAAAACCAGACACACTGAAACTAATAGAAGGGAAACTAGGGAAGAATCTTGAACATGTGGGCACAGGGGAGAATTTCCTGAACAGAACTCCAATATCTTATGCTCTAAGATCAAGAATAGACAAATGGGACCTCATTAAATTACAAAGTTTTTGCAAGGCAAAAGACACTGTCAAAAAGACAAAGCAGCAACCAACTAACTGGGAAATGATCTTTACCAACCTTACATCCGACAGAGGGCTAATATCCAATATATACAAAGAACTCAAGAAGTTAAACTCCAGAGAGGCAAGTAACCCTATTAAAAAATGGGCTACAGAGCTAAACAAAGTGTTCTCACCTGAAGAATATCTAATGGCTAAGAAGCACCTAAAGAGATGTTCATCATCCTTAGTCATTAGGGAAATGCAAATCAAAACAACCCTGAGATTCCATCTCACACCAGTCAGGATGGCTAAGATCAAAAGCACAGGAGACAGCAGTTGTTGGCGAGGACGTGTAGAAAGAGGAACACTCCTCCACTGCTGGTGGAATTGCAGGCTGGTACAACCACTCTGGAAAGCAGTCTGGCGGTTCCTCAGAAAACTGGGCATGACACTCCCGGAGGATCCGGCTATACCACTCCTGGGCATATACCCAGAGACTTTACCTGCATGCAATAAGGACACATGCTCCACTATATTCATAGCAGCCTTATTTATAATAGCCAGAAGCTGGAAAGAATCCAGATGTCCCTCAACGGAGGAATGGATTCAGAAGATGTGGTATATCTACACAATGGAATACTACTCTGCAATTAAAAACAATGAATTCACGAAATTCCTAGGCAAATGGTCAGATCTTGAAAATATCATCCTTAGTGAGGTAACCCAATCACAAAAGAACACACATGGTATGCAGTCACTGATAAGGGTATTGACCCAGAATCTCGGAATACCCTAGACACAATCCGCATATCAATAGATTTCTAAGAAGATGGAAGGAGAGACCCCTGGTCCTGGAAAGACTGGATGTAGGGGAACGCCAGGACAGAGTAACGAGAGGGGGTTGAATGGAGAAAGAGGGAGGGAAGGGGGCTTATGGGACTTTCGGGGAGGGAGGAAACGGGAAAGGGGAAGTGATTTGGAATGTAAATTAAAAAAATAAAATAAAATAAATAATAATAATAAAAAAAGAGGATCTTTGGAGTTGGAATTAGAAATAAGCAGAGAAAGGAATTCATGTTTCTTGCTGTTGTTTCCTGCTCTAAAATGTAAAGTTCTGCAACATTTCTTTCAGCATTTAAGAATTTTTACATAATTTTTATTGGTGTGTATTCGTTAAATATGATGACCTTGATAAAGGCATTTTTAGATAAAAATATCATGTACTTTAACCATATTTACCCTGTTTCCCATTTCCCCCTCTACTCTTTCATTTTGCCCCCTATTGATTGCCTAGACAACACAAATGATTTTATGTATCTTTATAAAATATAGCATCCATGAATGAGAGAAAATATGGATTGTTTTGCTTAATATGGTGATTTCTAGTTGTCTTTGCTATGATTTCCTTCTTCATGACTGAATAAATTCCATTGCATATGTATGCCATAGTTTCTTTTTTTTATTGAATATACTCTTCATTTACATTTCAAATGTTATACCCCTCCCTCAAAACCCCCAACCCATCCTCCCACCCCCTGCCTCCAAGAATATGCTCCTCCACCCAACCCACTCCCACGTCCCCCCCCCCCCTTGATTTCCCCATGCTGGGGCATCTATTGAGCCTTCACAGGACCAAGGACCTCTCCTTCCTCTGTTGCCCGACAAGGCATTCCTCTGCCACTGTTTTGGCTGGAACCATGTGTACCCCTTGGTTAATGGCTTAGTCCCTGGGAGCCCTGGGATGTCTGGTTGGTCAACATCGTCGTTCTTCCCATGAGGCTGCAGACCCAACCCCCCACCAGCTCCGCCAGTCTGCCCTCCAACTCCTCCACTGGGAACCCCGCGCTCAGTCCAATGTTTGACTGCTAGTAATCGCCTCTGTATCTGTAAGGCTCTGGCAGGGCCACTGCAAAAGATAACCATAACAGGTTCCTTTCGGTACGCATTTCTTGTCATCCATAGTAGTTTCGGGGTTTGGTGACTGTTTATAGGATGAATCCCCAGGTAGGAGTCTCTGGGTGGCCTTTCCTTCAGTCTCTGCTCTACACTTTGTCTCCACAGTTGTTCCTGTGAGTGTTTTGTTCCCTTTCTCAGAGGAACCAAAGCACCCCCACTTTGGTCTTCCATCTTCTTGAGCTTCCTGTGGTCTATGAATTGTAACTTGTTTATTTTGAGCTTTTAGGCTAATATCCACTTATCAGTGAGTGCATACCATGTTTTTTCTTTTGTGATTGGGTTACCTCACTCAGGATGACACTTTCTAGTCACATCCATTTGCCTAAGAATTTATCCATTCCTCTTTAACAGATACTCGAGATGATTCTATAATTTGGTTTTTGCAACCTATACTGCAACAAACACTTACGTGCAAATAAATATCTCTAGTATATTTACTCTAATTTTATTGATCATATAACCAGGATTGATATACCTAGGTCTACAGGTATTTCTTTTTTGATGAAATGCTATGTTGATTTCCATAGGGGGTGCACCAGTTTACAGACCATCATTAGTGTATGAAGTTCTTTTTTGGTATTTTCCCCAGCATTTATTGTCATTAGTGTTCTTAATAATAGTTGTTCCGACTAGGGTGAGGTGGAACTTCAAAGCCATTTGTTGGTAAAATACAATAAAAATGCCTTCAGAGTCATGCTTTCTTTGTTTCAAATATGGCCTCTTGGATTTTCCTTTACATATAACCTTTTAAAATCTTTTTGCTTAGAAAGATATTTTGTGTATGTTTGGTGGGGTCACAGGGACTCCAAGCTGGCTTCAAATTCTCTGTGTACAAAAGGGTGAACTTGAACTTCACAACCCTCTGTCTTAACTTCTCAAGTCCTGGGATTTCAGGCATGCAGCACTCCTGGTTTATGAGACATTGAGGATGAAATACCAAGCCTTGTGCTTTCTGGGCACTGACATTCCTCTGTTTAGGGACCTCAGCTCAGATGAAGTCATATACTGACTACATCTCAAAATATTGTGCATTACTCAGATAAAACAGAGTTAGTGTGCTTATTAGGGAGAGATGACACAGTATGTGCTTCAGATTTAAGGGAAGGGGGGCTGTTAGATGTCATGTATGTGTGTGTGTGTGTGTGTGTGTGTGATGGATGTCTCAGTCTCTGTGTGTTGATATATATGTCAATCATGTTGATTTAAAATGCTTGGTTTTCTTGGTGTTCTCCATCATCTCTGGCTATTACCTTATTTCTGACTCCTTTTCTACAGGGTTTGCTGAGTCCTGAGATGAAGGAATTGATGGGGACATCCCATTTAGCGTTGAGTGTTCCAAGGTCTCTAGTCTCTGCATAATATATGCTATGGATCTCTGTATTTTTTCCCATCTGGTACAGGAGGAAGTTTCTCTGATGTTCTCTCTCTCTCTCTCTCTCTCTCTCTCTCTCTCTCTCTCTCTCTCTCTCTCTCTCCTTCCTTTCTTTCTTCCTTCCTTCTTTCTCTCTCTCTCTCTTTTCTTTCTTTCCTGCTTTCTTTCTAACAGTAGTATTTGGTTTTACAGGTTCTTTATCACCCAAGCAGTGTCACGGATGGGTTCCAGCTCATGGAATGGGCATTATGCCAAGTGAGATAATGATTGATTCCCACAAGGTTTTGCCACCATTGCACTAGCACATCTTGTAGGCAGGAAACCATCGAAGATCAAAAGCTTTGTGGCTGATTGATGTTTATGTTTCCCCTTTGGTAGTGTAAAGACTACCTTCCTATACCAAAGACACTTGCACATAGGTTCTTCATGTATGCTAAAGTTCTATGAAGGCATCATCTCAATGTCCTCATGCTCAATGAGATGTTTAGGTATTATCTTCAGCCATGAGACCTTGCTGTCTGTTTGTGTAGAACAATGTATAGTCTTGGTAAAGGCTTGGGTTGCTTGGGGATTCCTGTGGGATATCTTTGGCCAACAACTCAGTGAGATCTAATTCAATCTTGTCACTGAAAGTTTTGTTTGGTAACAAGAGATGTCCAGTTGCAGCTCTGTCTACCTTCCTATTTGATGATTTTATTAAAAAAAATCTTTGTGTATGTATATATTTTAGAAAGCTTCCACTGTATTAGGTTTTCTTACTATCTTTCAAATGCTCTTAATTTTGTTTATCCCTGTATTCCTTCCCTTACCCACTCTTCCATCCTCTGTACCCACTTGATAACACCTGTTCCAATTCCCCTGCCATTCATCTATAAATATCTACACTATTTCCCTTTCCTATGAAGATGTATCTGCCTCCTACCCCAATCATTTACTCTACACCTAACTTCTGTGATTTTATGGATTGTAGCTTGATTATCATTGATTTAATAGCTAATATTATCATATAAGAAAATGCAGTATTTGTCTTTCAGTATCCGGGTTACCTTTTTTTCTATTTTCAACCATTTATCTGAAAATTTTATGATTTCACTTTTTTAATGACTGAGTAATATTTCCATCTTCTGATATTTTTTCAATTTCTTTCTTAAATTACTTGAAGTTTTTATTATACAAGTCTTTCAGTTAGAGTCACTCCAAGATATTTCAAATTATTTGGGATATGTTAAAGATGTTGTTTCCTTGAATTTCTAAGACCATTTTTCATTTGTGTATTGGAGGGCTTCTGATTTTTGTGAGTGAATTTTTTATCTATCTACTTTGCTAAAAGTGTTTATCAGCTGTCAATGTTTTCCATTGAAATTTTAGGTTCCCTTATGTATAATACCATATTATAGGCAAATAGAGATACTTTGATTTCTTCCTTACCGATTTTGTCTCCTATCCCTTTAATCTCCTTCAGTTAGTTGTCTTATTGCTTTAGCTAAGACTTCAAGTGCTGTATTATAGGTATGGAGATAGTGGACAACCATGTCTTGTTCCTGATTTTAGTGGAATTACTTTGTATTTCTCACCATTTAAGTTGCTGTTGGCTATGTGCTTTCTGTAAATTGCCTTAATTATGTTAAGGTATGTCTCTTGTATCCCTAATCTCTCCATAACTTTCATCATGAAGGGGTGTTGGATTTTTTCCGAAGGCCTTTTCTATATCTAATGAGACGATCATGTTTTTCTTTTCTTTCAGTTTGCTTAGATGGTGGATTATCTTTATTAATTTTTTTGTATTTAACTATTTCTGCTTTTCTGAGATGAAGCTGCTTGGTCACAGTAGATGATCTTTTTGATGTGTCTTTGGATATGATTTGCATGTATTTTATTGGGAATTTTTGCATTTATGTTCATAAGGAAAATTGGTCTGCAATTCTCTTTTGGGGCCTTTATGTGGTTTGGGTATCGGGATAATTGTAGTTCTACAAAACAAACTGGGCAAAGTTTTTCTGTTTCTGGGCTTTTATTTTGTTAGAAGACTTTTAATTACTGCTTCTATTTCCTTAGGTGTTATAAGTCTGTTTACATTGCTTATGTGGTCTTGATTAAACTTCAGTAAGTGGTGTGTATTAAGAAAATTATCCATTTCTTTATAATTTTCCAATTTTGTGGAGTAAAAGATTTTAATGTATATTCTTATTTTTCTTTGAATATCTTGGGTTCTGTTGTTAGATTTCTCTTTTATTTTTAATTCTGTTAGTTTGGAGATTCTGACCAACTTTTAGTAAATTTGGATAAAGATTTATCAGTCTTACTGATCTCAAAGAATTTTTTATTTCATTGATTCTTTGATTTGATTTTGTTTGTGTCTTTCTTATTGATTTCAACCTTGAGTTCAATTTTTTCTTTCTGTCTTCTCCTTTTGGGTGTGATTTCTTTTTGTTCTAGAGGTTTCAGATATGCTTTATGCAGATAAGTTCAATAACTTTGTCTCTTAGAGCCACTTTCATTGTGTCCCATCAGTTTGTGTATTTTGCGTATTCATTTTCATTCAATTCTAGAAGTTTTTAATTTTTTAATGTTTGTCTTGACCCAGTTTTGGTTAAGTAGAGAGTTGCTCAGCTTCCATGAGTTTGTAAGCTTTCTGTTGTTGATGGTATCTATCTAAATCCATGGGAATCTGATAGCATACAGGGAATTATTTCAATTTTCTTCTGTCTATTGAGAATTGTTTTGTTTATGGGCAGGTGACCAAATTTGGAGAAAGTTCCATGAAGTATACAGTGGAAGGTATGTTATTTGTGTTTGGGTGGAAAGTTCTGTAAATATCTATTAGGTCCATTTGGTTTACTTGAGTTCGGTTTGGTCGATTTGGCTTACTCTGTTTAGTTTTTGTATGGATGACCTGTCTATTCATGAGAGTTGGGTATGGAAGTCTCACACTATCAGTAACGGGGATCAATATGTTATGTAAGCTGTAATAGTGTTTCTTTTACAGACTTGGGTGGCCTTGTGTTTGGTGCATAGATGTTGAGAATTACAGTATTCTCTCGGTAGATAATTTTTTCTTTGCTGAATATATAGTACCTTTCTGTATCCTTCCCTTCTGATTAGTTTTGGTTTGAAGTCTATTTTGTCAGATATTAAAATGACTATAGTAGCTTGATTTTTAGGTTCATTTGCATGGAATATCTTTCTCTATTCTTTTACTCTGGAGGGGATGCCTATCCTTGATGTTAAGGGCTGTTTCTTGGATGTAGCAGAAAGAGAGATACTGTTTTCTCATTCATTCTGTTAGTCTGTGTCTTTTTATTGGGGGAATTGAAACCATTGATATTGAGAGTTATCAATAAGCAGTGTTTGTTGGTTCCTGTTATTTTGTTCTTGTGGTGTCTTCCCCCTCCCCATTTTGATTTGCTGATCTGGGATTATTCATTCTTTGTATTTTCATAAGTGTAATTTAGCTTCAACAGTTGGTTTTCCTTTTAGGAACTTCTTTGTAGACAAATATTGATTAAATTTGGATCGAAAATGTTGCCGGGTATAGTATAGTAGTTTGAATGGCAAGTTTAGTCTCTTTGAGTCTACTGCACATCTGTTCAGGCTGATCTGGCTTTTAATGTCTCCACTGAGAAGTCCGATATAACTCTAATAGGTCTTACTTTGTATGTTACTTTGTTTTTACCCCTTACAGTTTTTAATATTCTTTCTTTTTAATTTTTTTCTGTCCATTTAGTGTTTTGATTATGTGTCAAGGGGAATTTCTTTTCTGGTGAAGTCTATTTGATGTTTGTTAAGAACATCTTTCTTTAGGTTATGAATAATTTTTCTATAATTTTGTTGAAAATATCTTCTGTGTCTTTGACCTGGGTTTCTTCTCTTTCTTCTCTTGTGCTATTATTCATAGATTTGATCTTTTCATTGTATCCAGATTTCCTGGATGTTTTGTGCCTGGAGTGTTTTAGATTTAATGTTTTCTTTAATAAGAGTATCCATTTCTTTTATTGTGTCGTTAGTGTTTGGGATTCTCTCTTCCATCTCTTGTATCCATTGGTGAGGCTTACCTTTGAAGTTCCTGTTTGAGTTCCGGAGCTTTACATTTGCAGGTTTCCCTCAGTTTGAGTTTTCTTTATTGAATCTATTTTACTTTCAGGTTTTGTTCTCATTCATTTCCTTCCAGTGTTTGTGTTTTCATAGATTTCTTTAAGGGATATCTCTTCATTTCCTCTTTAAAACCGCTATCATATTTATAAAAGTTATGTTAAGGTCTTTGTCTTCATCAGTTTATGTTGTAATAATCAGGGCCTTCTGTAATAGGGTGCTGAGTTCTATGGGAGACATACTAATTGTTACTGATATTTTCTTTTTTATGCTGGTGTCTAGGCATCTGGTTTTTGCAGGATTGTGATTTTAGGTGCTAATATCTGGTCTTGTCTTTGTTGGGTGGCTGTTTCATTTTTTGGATTCTTTTGCCCTGTCTGGTTATTAGAAGAGTGTGGTGACTGTCTGTTACCTGGTAGGGAATTGGGGGTACCAATGCAACGTGTTTCTAAGTATTTGGAGGTGATAGGAAAAAGGATGGGCTAGAATGGGCGGCTAAGGGATTCGTAGAAGAGAGAAAAGCAGCATGCTACACCAGGATTTGTTTAGTCCCTTGAGAATGGAGACAGCAAGTGAGGAAAGAGTACAACAGGTAGTCTGCTACAGAGCTGGCCATGAAACTGTAAGATTAGATATAGAGAAGAGGGGGAAAGTGAAGATCTGAAGCTTGTCCACCTGCTTTGCTGGCCTATTTGCTTCTCTAGCCAACTTGGCTGGTGGTTTCCTAGGGAATGGCTTCTGGAGTTGGGGGCTGGGATGATGGAGTAAGTTGGAGGAAGGAAGTTTGTTTAGGACGATCTGTGTGATGCACTGGGGATAGGTGCTGTATGGTGGGTGGGGAGGCTGCTGCAGGTGGCCTGCTACAAAGGGGGGATGAGACCAGAGGAATGGATTTTGAGGAGATGAGGAAGAGGCGAAGGTGTGCTGTGAGCTTATCTGCTCCCTCTCAGAGCAGCCTGCAGGTTCCCAGGACTGTGAGTTGGAGACTGGGTAATGGGATGAGCTTGATACCTGTATCTTGGAATGTTTTCCTAGACTTTCCCATAGAAATTTCACCATTTCAGGTTTTAAATTAATTTTTCTGATCAACTTTGGATTTACTTTTATGCAGAATGAAAGATATGGAACTATCTCATGAGAGGGGAAGGCAAGATAATTCCTGGGGGGCGGTAGTACTGTGGTTATAAATGTCTAATGGGCATTACATGTAGTTTTACAGAGTATGCAAGGCATGCAGGTTCTAAAATAAATGTTTAAAATTACTGTTATTTTGAAAATATTTAAAGTAGTGCTGGTAGGCTATAGGCTAATGGAAGGCCTGCTGTTTCAAAGAAGTAAATAATATGGAGCTTTTTATAGCTTATTTAAAACTATTGTAAATGATTAAGAAAAACACACATCTGCATAATCTAGATGCTATTGTCTCAGCATGTTTTAAAGTGTTTTAGATAGAATTCAGGTTGTTAATGAGCCTATACTTTCATCTTGCTTAAGTGTTTCTGGTTTCTTCAAATGAGCTTGTATAATAATACCATCATGGTTATTATATTTTCTTTCAGTAAAGTTTAATTTTTAAGGGCTCCCACTGTTTTCATATATTCACAAAGTTGTAAAACTGTAAGAAGTGTCCTATCTCAGAACATTCTTGACACCTCTAAAGGCAACTATATATCTACTAGTGGACATTACCAGGCCTTGGTCCCCACGTGTGCAGACTACCATTTATTCTCTATTTTGTGGGGTTGTCTGATTCAGGCATTATGTTACATATGGCATTTCACATCTAACTAATTTTACTTAGAAACTATGCTGTGATACGAATCCCCAGTTCCTTGTTTCATGATCGAATATTCCAATGAATAGATCTGCCCATCTTGTGTCCACAAGAGAGCACTTGTTGGACTTAAGAACTGGCGGTTCCTCAGAAAACTGGGCATGACACTCCCGGAGGATCCTGTTATACCACTCCTGAGCATATACCCAGAGGCTTTACCTGCATGCAATAAGGACACATGCTCCATTATGTTCATAGCAGCCTTATTTATAATAGCCAGAAGCTGGAAAGAACCCAGATGTCCCTCAATGAAGGAATGGATTCAGAAGATGTGGTATATTTACACAATGGAATACTACTCTGCAGTTAAAACCAATGAATTCACGAAATTCCTAGGCAAATGGTCAAAACTGGAAAATATCATCCTTAGTGAGGTAACCCAATCACAAAAGAACACACATGGTATGCAGTCACTGATAAGGGGATATTAACCCAGAATCTCGGAATACCCAAGACACAATTCACATATCAATAGATTTCCAAGAAGATGGAAAGAGAGACCCCTGGTCCTGGAAAGATTGGATGTAGGGGAATACCAGGACAGAGAAGCGAGAGGGGGTTGAATGGGGAACAGAGGGAGGGAAGGGGGCTTATGGGACTTTTGGGGAGGGAGGAAACGGGAAAGGGGAAATCATTTGGAATGTAAATAAAAAAACTTAGAAAATAATAAAAAAAAGAGAAAAAAAAGAAATATATTTAGGATTATAACCTTTTCAATTATTTGATGACTCCTCTCCCATTTCTGTTTCTCTACTTCACTCTTGCTTTTTGCCCCTGATGTCTGCTTCCTCTTTCTTACCTTTTGTCTTTCCTTTGCCTTCTCCTCTTCTTAGGAATTTTAAAGATAAAAACAATGAATAATGCTTTGGTAGAACTTATATGCACGTGGATGTCTGGCAGTCCCATCTTCTCCCTCTTAGAAGTGTTTGGTTCCTCTCATGAGGTTCCTGGCACTATTGCCTCAGTGGGTGTGCCTTGCTGGGCTTATCATTGTCTCTCACAGGGTTCACACCTGGCTATGCTCAATGATGGCCATACCAGTGTGTTTCGTGGCCTCCATGACTAAAAAGCTAGCCAGTATGGATGAAGCTTCTAGGTCAGTGCATCTATTCCCCATGTTCTGTTGCTTGAGTATGTGGTGTCTTTAGTAATAGGTTCTTACTGTCAAGTTCCAGCATTGACATTAGCCTATAATGTTTCCGGATCCATGGGGCCTTGCTGCCCAACAACTCCAAAACACTTAAGAGCATCCACAAGGCCTATGCAAGCCCAAGACAGCCTAATTCTCAACATGGAGATAGGCATTCAGAATGAAATCTCACCCCTAACCTTGGAGCTATTGGCAGTTGTTAGCTGCTGGGAGAGGGAGAGTCACTTTTCTCTGAGAATATAGCCCCTAGGCAGCACAAGTTGGTTCTGATAGGTTAAAAATAAAACCAGCATTCAAATTTGGATAGATAGGGAAGGGGATGGTGGATCCTGGACGAGCTGGAGAAAGGGGGGTGGGTGACTATAACTAAAACGCAATGTGCAAAAGTTGTAAAGCACTAATACATTTTTAAAAAGCTGCTCCCTCAGTATTTGTGTTACATGCTCTGTGTTCCATGAGAGTATTAGTTTTTCTCTGATCCTGTGTACTTAGTTGTACTTTTGAGAGTTTCTCAGGGTCCTGAATACCTCACATTTATGAATTTCCTGTGTATTTTATTGGATAACATTTTCTGTCGTTTTTGAAAATTTCCCTTCATAACGTCCAGGGCACCCCTTGGGTGTCTGTGATCTGCTTACTTACAGATATAAGAAACAGGAAGGGAAACACAGCTACTTTTGCCAAGATTTATATTTCCACCCAAATGTTTGCTTTATTAATCAGATGGAGGCAAAGCATCCTCAAGAACTCACTTTGGAAGGGCAAGCCCAGGGCTTTGGATGTGCTGACCCAGAGATATTATTCAGAAGATCTGGTTTTGTAAAAATATAGTTTATTTGGATTTTTATATTCATTGGTGTTTTGCCTGCATGTATGCTTGTGTGATGATGTTAGATTCCCCTGGAACAGGAGTTACAGACAGTTGTGGGTTGCCATGTGAGTGTTGGGAATTGAACCTGAATCCTTTGAAAGAACAGTCAGTGATCTTAACCTCTGAATCATCTCTTCAGCCACTGAAGAACCTCTGATAATACTCAGCAAGAAAGCCTATCACAAATATTTCAACTCCATGTACAGCTGCCATCTTGAAAACATTTTTGTATGTTAAACATATTTCTTTGCTCTCTTAAAAACATTTTTTATTTAGACAACAAACTAAGGACATATGCAGTTTGAAGATTTTTGTAGAATCACAAGATGAATTGTTTTTTTTCAATATGTTTTTCATATTTTTTCATCTGAGAATGATAGTAATTATACCAATTAAGATGATTTTCTATGCAAATGGTAAATAATATTTTATTTTCTGCCCACAATAAAAGTAAAGCTCAATGCCATTTGGAAATATAGCATTTGGTTTTAATTTAGCATTTAGTAGGCAGTACAGTCCTTGCCTTTTGGGTTAGCACTGTGCCCTTTACTCTTTAGTTGATTTGCTAATTACATTGAAAAACTCTCCACAATCACACTGGGGATATGCAAATGTATCTTCAGTTTCTAAATACTTGAGAGGCAGCCAAGAATTTAGTACATGCAAATGCATTCTGAGTTTGATGTGATGTTTGTAGAATTGCTTTTATTATCCAGCTTTGTCCTTCTATTTTAGTACATGGAAATCTTTTCTGTCATTGAAATTAGAGTTAGATGTTAAGTTATGATTCTTTCATCTAAGTTTTTAAAAGCAGAATTGATATCACAGGTAAAAGGAGAGAAGAACTAAAATTGTTTGAGGGGTAGTGGGAGGCTGTAGTATAATGTTATGTTTTCCAGTGAGTTGTAAAACATTGCATAAAGATACACAGTTATAAGGAGTACAGCAAGTTGTTACAGAAACACTACTTCTACCTGATACCCCTACATGCTTAAGAAATAGGGAAAAATTACCAGAACTTTAAACAGCTTTGTGTGCCCTATCTAACCATCATCTTGTCAATGGTGCCTGAGTTCAGCAAATGTTCTGACTTTTCACAGTATATAGTACATTTTTTCCCATTTTAGTTTTTATTATAAATAAAAGGATTTAGAATATAGGACAAAGTTTATTCAGTATTATATGAGTTGCTTGTAATACTAGATTATGTACATTGTATATTACTTTGCTATATGGATATAGCATAATGTATTTCTCCGTTGTGATATAGGTGAATATTTAATTTTATTACAGTTTAGGATTAGTGCTAATAGTATAGTTATTTTGTTTGTATATTGAGTCATGTGCACGCCTTTTTCAGTTAAGTATGAACAGAGGTCCTTTGGTTTGAAATAATTTGATAGTTGGTTATATTCTTTCTTTACCTTAACTTTTTGCAAGAGTAGAAGCTGCACTAGAAAATTCTCAATTAGTGAGCTATGTCTCCAGCCTGTTTTTATTTTCTATTTGAGGTACCTTCCTGCACAGTTGTCCAGGTTGATTAAAACTCACAACATTCTGAATCCATTCCTCCGTTGAGGGACATCTGGGTTCTTTCCAGCTTCTGGCTATTATAAATAAGGCTGCTATGAATATAGTGGAGCATGTGTCCTTATTGCATGCAGGTAAAGTCTCTGGGTATATGCCCAGGAGTGGTATAGCCGGATCCTCCGGAAGTGTCATGCCCAGTTTTCTGAGGAGCCGCCAGACTGCTTTCCAGAGTGGTTGTACCAGCCTGCAATTCCACCAGCAGTGGAGGAGTGTTCCTCTTTCTCCACATCCTCGCCAACAACTGCTGTCTCCTGTGTTTTTGATCTTAGCCATCCTGACTGGTGTGAGATCTAATCTCAGGGTTGTTTTGATTTGCATTTCCCTAATGACTAAGGATGATGAACATCTCTTTAGGTGCTTCTCAGCCATTAGATATTCTTCAGGGAGGAATGGATTCAGAAGATGTGGTATATTTACACAATGGAATACTACTCTGCAATTAAAAACAATGAATTCACGAAATTCCTAGGCAAATGGTCAGAACTTGAAAATATCATCCTTAGTGAGGTAACCCAATCACAAAAGATCACACATGGTATGAAGTCACTGATAAGGGGATATTGACCCAGAATCTCAGAATACCCTAGACACAATCAGCATATCAATAGATTTCTAAAAAGATGGAAGGAGAGACCCCTGGTCCTGGAAAGACTGGATGTAGGGGAACGCCAGGACAGAGTAATGAGAGGGGGTTGAACAGAGAAAAGAGGGAGGGAAGGGGGCTTATGGGACTTTCGGGGAGGGAGGAAACGGGAAAGGGGAAGTGATTTGGAATGTAAATTAAAAAAATAAAATAAAATTAAATTAAAAAAAAAAAAAACTCACAACATTGCCCAGGCCGGCCTTGAATTTGTGAGCTTTGCTGCAGGCTTGGAGAAACCTTAAGGCTGACATGTTGTCACTCCTGGTCTCTGTGTTTCAGGCCCTTTACCTAAGAGTGCCCATCCAGGGGCTCAGTTTTGACCATGTATGGACACAATGCCAGCTCCTAGCTAGTAGTTCATCACTCTATTCATTGCCCAAACTCTATAAACCCACTTGCTTTAGTCTACATGTGTGACTTCATTGAACCCACCCAATAGTTGCCTCCTAATAAACCTGCCTTTATGTACTTTCAGTCTAGTCTAAAATTGCCTTATCTGAAATCACTGACATAGAGAGAGTCTTTCAATTTTATTTTAATTTTTGAGTTTTAATGGAAAAATTATATGTTAATGATGTGTAACATGTTGATTTGATAGAAAGATGAATGAGCAAAGCAATCTAATTAAAGTATGTCCATTTCATCACTCACTCACTCACTCACTCACTCACTCACTCACTCACATTTTTTGTGCATTGAGAACAACATATAAAGCCTTTTAACCATTCTCAAGTCATGTCACCTTATTAGCTAAGTGTGTCAACACTGTGCTGTGTTAAAGATCTGAATTTGTTCCTCCTAACTAAAAGATAGTGTCTCTGGATCAACATTTTCCCAAAAGCTTCCATATCCTCTGCCTAGTTTCTTGCAACTGGCATCTTCTTCTCTGCTTTTATGAGTTTTATTTTTAGATTGTGTATTTGTTACTTAAAAATGACTTTTCTCAGCTGGGAGTGATAATGTATAACTGTAATCACAGCAGTTGGGAGATACAGTCAGAAGGATCAGGAGTTCAAGGTCATCCTCAGCTGCACAGTGAGCTCTAGGCCAGTCTGGGCTACACAAGACCCTGTTTCAAAAGCCAACAAAAAATAATTACTTTTCTCTGAAGTCTAATGAGGTTGAAAATGCTATATGTGTTTATAAATTGTTCTGATGTTCTATAAGGGATTTTGTTCAGTTTTTCACAGACATGTTCTTTGCTTTAATCATATTTAAGAGTTCTTTGGTATTCTACATACGAAGTCTTTTACAATGTGTATATTAAGGCACTTTTTTGATTCTGAAATTTGACTTTTTCTTTATGATTTATGTTAATCAAAAGCCACGTTTTTAAAAAGCCCTTTATATTTAATAATATCCTGTATATCATGAAGATGCTCTATTATGCAGTAGAGGTTTGAGTGCTTTATCATATGAATATTATGATTGTAGCTTCGATCTAGTTTAACAAGTAGACTGTTAAATACAGAGGATCTTCCAAGGAATGGGAGTTAGAGTCCAGTGCCATAGAAATGAAGGAGAATCTGGCTACAGACAAATACCATGTTGAAGTTGACAGTCCTGGCTGCAACCAGAGAGCATATTGATACCCATGATGAAGATGTTGAAGTGTAGCTCTTCATTGTTGATGGCTTCTGACAGGGAATGGGGTGGGGCAGAACTAGGTTTTCTTTAAGGGACTAGTCACTGGGAATTTGACCACACTTCAGGGGATATATGGGCAGCACAGAATGGCCTGGATTTTATTTGGGGGGAGAGAGGGCACAAGGGTAGGAGGGTGAACCTGGGAGGAATGGAAAACAAATACCATCAGGTGCATTGTGTGAAAGTCCCCTCAAAAAGCAATACAAATATTCTGTTATGGGAAAAATACAGAGATAAAGGGAAACTAGAATTGGAGGATTAAATAGGGAGGGTGATGGGAGGGCAGAATAAAGGGAGAAATGTATGAGGGACAATTAACACCAGAGGGCTTTTGAAAAGCCATATGGAAACCTACTACTGTAGAAGCTTCCTAAGATATGTACATATATAAAAGGGGTTTAAAAGAGGTCACCGTATAACAGAACAGACAGTGCCCCAGCTAGACATCTATGCCACCAAATAAAATCTTCAATGTCAGCAATGGGTTGCATCACATTAAGTCATTTGACAAAGGGGTTCCATTGACCATTCCCCCTCCCCAAGACCTCACAGGCTATTGCCAAGGATATTGATTGCCTCCGCTACCTGACTTAAAACACTACTGCTGAAGATATGACTTGCTAAAAATCATCAAACATGGAGAAATCAAGCTGGTGGCCAATGAGAAGCTTCATTCCTATGACTTTGCCTCTACTGTTCCTGGATGTGGAAGGTACCTTGCATGCCACTAGAGGAGAAAGTAATCACCAATGTCATCCAGATACAAACATTGCAACCTACAACAGTGGCCTACCTACAAGATACATTTATGCAATAGTGGCAGAAATGTTATGGGAGTAACCAACTAGTTTTTGTTCGGATATAAGGCTGACTCAGTGAGATGGAACCTATACCCAACACTGTTGAAGTAGTCAAAATGAGACTAGACAGGTATAGGCTTAAGAGGAAATCTAACATTATTATTCGCTAAAGGAACAATAAAATAATTTCTAATGACATTGGTATACCCATAAGAGAAAAGAGGGAGGGAAGGGGGCTTATGGGACTTTCGGGGAGGGAGAAAACGGGAAAGGGGAAGTGATTTGGAATGTAAATTAAAAAAATAAAAAAAAATACTTATGCTTTCTTTCCTGTAGCAAATACTATCTTACAAGGCAAAGCAGAAGTTGTTCCAGCTAAGGACATATGTCCTGATGGTGAACGCATATATCCAGTAACTTCTTATATTGAGAGAGTTACAGGTGAAATCCTTGTATCTCCATGAACTGGAAGATGTCCCCCATAGATCCATGGTACCAAACTACCTGAAGGGATACATATTCTTTTCGTATATCAATTTCTATAGTTAAAATAGGTTGCAGTGAAATTAACTCTGAAAAATATCTGTGTGATAAATAAACTTCTACATCTTCAAAAAAAAAAAAAAAAGAAGACCATTGTTGAACCCAAAATCAGAGAAGTTACTTCTTGTAGTAGATCAGAGTTAACACAGAGACCCACAATTAACAATGTGCAGAGAGTGAGAGACTTTAGAGCCCTCAGCCTTAAAAGAGATGTCTTTATCAAACCCCATCTCTCAAGGCTCAGGGATCCATGTGGAAGAGGAATTAGAAAGGTTTATCAAAGTCAGAGGTGGTGTATGGCTCCAAAGAGGCAACATTTTCCTTAAATAATAAGGCTGATACTTATATGAACTCACAGAGACTGTGACAGCATGTACAAGACTTGCACAGGTTCAAACTACACAAGATCCCAGCATTGAGAAGAAGAAATATTTACCAAGTCCCACTCCAAACCAAGATGCTATTTGTAATTGATACCATTTGGGAAAGGAAAAAACTGATCACTCCAATAGAGTATCACCAGATCCATCAACTGTGCTTCAGGACAGATCCCATGCCCAGAAGCAGACAACACAAAGATAAACTTCATGTATTTGTGTTTGTTTGGTGTGTGTGTGTGTGTGTGTGTGTGTGTGTGTGTGTGTGTGTGTGTGTTATTTTGCTTGGTATTTTTGTTTTATTGCTTTCTTTTTAATTGGTTTGATTTGATTTCCTTAAGCATACTTTATAAGTTTATATATTGTTGAGTTTCATAAAATTTAAATCCTATCCATTTGTTCACAACTTTCATCTTTCTTTTTCTTTGCTTTTATGTAGGTGTACATTTTGGCAATATGGATGGCTGTGTATATGTGTGTGTGGTACCCACAGAGGTCAGGACAGGGCATCGTATTCATGGGAAGCTGAGTTATAGATGGTTGTCAGCTACCATGTGTCTGCTGGCAAGTGGAATTAGGTCGTCTACAAGAGCAATCAGTGCTCTTAACCACTGAAGGACCTCTCCCCTACAACTTGCATTTTCTTAATATTTTCTTAAACTGATCTAAGTTGATTTATAATGCATTTTATTTTTCTAGTTTTTAGGGTTTCTCCTCACCTTTCCCTTTTCCTAGCTTTCCCTATCCATCTCTCTCCCTCTTTCCTCCCAACTTCCTCTTTCATTCTCTATGTCTGTTTCCTCTTTATTTTTCCAATTTCTGGGTTATAAAGACATCAAACATATTCTCCAAACTTTCTTGCCATCTCTCTGTTCTCAGCCCCTCCAGCACCTCCACACCTATGAATTTTATATATATAGCATTTTATATATACAGTATTACCACACCTGGCTCATCTGCTTTTTTTCAGTTGTAGCTTAATCCACACATATAGGCAAATGCTTCCATAGTTTTTTTTTTCCACACCATATTTGTTATGTTTGTGCATGTTTCTGATAATAGGCACAACTAATTCATGAATAGAATTACATTGTAAAAACAGCTTGTTATTATCTTTCAACAGTTCATGTTTACTATCCATATGATTGAGTTAAGCCATTCTAACCTCTGGGTAGCATTCAGTGATATGATGAGAGCTTACATATTCTATTCATTGAAACGTAATCTTTTCAACCAGTATAATTTTCTGATAATTTAGTGTGCTGGGTAGTTCTGTCAAATTGAGTCATCTGGGAAAACTCAATTGAAGAAATGCCTTCATCAAATTAGGCTGTAGTAAAGTCTGTTGGGGGCATTTTCTTTTTCTTTTTTTATTGGATATTTTCTTTAATTACATTACAAATGTTTTTCCCTTTCCAGGTCTCCCCTTCAGAAACCCCTATTCCATGCTGCCTCTTCCTGCCTCTATGAGGGTGCTCTCCCATGCACTCACCCAATCCTGCCTTCCCACCCTGACATTCCCCAATACTGGGGCATCGAACACCCTCGGGCCCAAGGGCCACTCCTCCCACTGATGTCCAACAAGGCCATCCTCTGCCACATATGTGGCCAGAACCATGGGTCTCTTCATGTATACTCTTTGGTTAGTGGTTCAGCCCACAGGAGTTCTGAGGGGTCTTGCTGGTCCCCCCACCAGGTTTCTGCAAACCCCTTGAGCTCCATCAGTCCCTTCTCCAACTCCTTCATCAGGGATCCTGCGCTCAGTCCAATGTTGGCTGCAAGCATCCGCCACTGTATTTGTCAGGCTCTGGCAGAGCCTCTCAGGAGACAGTCATATTAGGCTCCCAACAGCAAGCACTTCATGGCATCCACAATAGCCTCTGGGTTTGGTGACTGTATAAGGGATGGAATATCATGTGAGACAGTCTCTGGATGGCCTTTCCTTGAGTCTCTGCTCCACACTTTTCTCCATATTTCCTCCTGAGAATATTTTGTTCCCCCTTCTAAGAAGCACTAAAGCATCCACTCTTTGGGTTTCCTTCTTCTTGGGCTTCATATGGTCTGTGAATTGTATCTTGGGTATTCAAAACTTTTGGGCTAATATCTACTTATGAATGAGTACATACAGTGTGTGTTCTGTGACTGAGTTACCTCGCTTAGGATGATATTTTCAAGTTCCATCCATGTGCTTACAAATTTCATGAAGTCATTGTTTTTAATACCTGAGTAGTACTACATTGTGTAAATGTACCACATTTTCTGTATCCACTTCTGTTGAGGGACATCTGGGTTCTTTCCAGCTTCTGTGCCCTCTGGTTAATCTGGCTAAGGGTTTTTGTATCTTGTTGATTTTCTCAAAGAACCAGCTCCTGGTTTTGATGATTCTTTGAATAGTTCTTTTTGTTTCTACTTGGTTGATTTTAGCCCTGAGTTTGATTATTTCCTGCCATCTACCCCTTTGGGTGTATTAGCTTCTTTTTGTTCTAGAGCTTTCAGGTGTGTTGTTAAGCTGCTAGTGTCTGCTCTCCCCAGCTTCCTTTTGGAGGCACTCAGAGCTATGAGTTTTCCTCTTAGCACTGCTTTCATTATGTCTCATATGTTTGGATATATTGTGCCTTCATTTACATTAAATTCTAAAATGTCTGTAATTTCTTTCTTATTTCTTCCTCGGCCAAGTTATCATTGAGTAGGGTGTTGTTCAGCTTCCATGTGTATGAGGGCTTTCTATTGTTTCTGTTGCTATTGAAGACCAGCCTTAGTCCATCGTGATCTGATAGGATGCATGAGATTATTTCAGTCTTCTTGTATGTGTTGAGGCCTGTTTTGTGACCAAATATATGGTCAGTTTTGGAGAAGGTACTGTGAGGTTCTGAGAAGAAGGTATATTCTTTTGTTTTAGGATGAAATGTTCTATAGATATCTGTTAAATCAATTCGGGCCATAGCTTCTGTTAGTTCAGTGTGTCTCTGTTTAATTTGTGTTTCCATCATCTGTCCATTGATGAGAGTGGGGTATTGATGTCTTCCACTATTATTGTGTGAGGTGTAATGTGTGCTTTGAGCTTCAGTAAAGTTCTTTTATGAATGTGGGTGCCCTTACTTTTGGAGTATAGATGTTCAGAATTGAGAGTTCATCTTGTAGAGTTTTCCTTTGATGAGTATCAAATATCATTCCTTATCTTTTTTGATAACCTTTGGTTGGAAGTCTATTGTATTTCATATTAGAATGGCTACTCCAGCTTGACTCTTGGGACCATTTGCTTGGAAATCTTTTTTTTCCAACCTTTTACTCTGAGGTGGTGTCTGTCTTTGACACTGAGGTGCGTTTCTCTCATCTATCTCTTATATTCTGTTGGTGATGCTTGAATATATGACTCCTGACTTCTTTCTTATGTTTTCTATTGCAAGGGTTGTCTCCATTTGTGATTTCTTTATTGTTTCTATTTCAATTTTTAGATCCTGGATGGTTTTGTTCTATTCCTTCACCTGTTTGGTTGTGTTTTCCTATAATTCTTTAAGGGATTTTTGTGTTTCCTCTTTAAGGGCTTCTGTTTCCCTGTGTTCGCCTGTATTTCTTTAAATTTTCTTAAATTTCTTAAATTCCTCTATCATCATCATGAGATGTGATTTTAAATTAGAGTCTTGCTTTTCTGGTGTGTTAGGGTATCCTGGGCTCACTTTGGTGGGAGAACTGAGTTCTGATGATGCCAAGAAGCCTTGGTTTCTGTTGCTTATGTTCTTTCCCTCGCCTCTCACTATCTGGTTATCTCTGGTGTTATCTGGTTTTGCTGTTAATGACTGTGGCTTGTCTATCCTGCACATCTGCGTGCCAGAACTTCTTGAAGACCAGTTCTCTCTGGGAGGAATTTTGGTATGGACAGCTGTTGCACAAGGTCAGATCTGGGGTGCAGACAGACACTGGAGGAATCCTGTTCCAGGCTGTTCCTTGGTTCCTGTGTCCTGATGGCTCTGGGCAGGTCTCTCTTGGGCTAGGAATTTGAGCAGATTTGATGGTCTTACCTGTGCACTCATGGGAGACCAGCTCTCTTCCAGTGGTATTTCTAGTTTTAGTTTTATGTTTATTATTATATTGTAATTTCAAATAGCTTTTAGTCAACAAATATTCTAAATACTTTAGTCAAGAAATATGTTTATGAAAGCATTTGCTTGGTTGTAAGATATGCTCAGTATGTGTGCCAGAGACTTTTTATTATTTTAACCTGTATAGTGATAACTTTTTATATAGTCTGTGAAATTGGGAGTAATTACAAAGAAATGTGTATAGAAAGTGATTGGAGAGATGCAAACTTGAAAAACCATGCATGAAGCAGTTGTACTAATGCCATGAAACGGCCACAGGTATTTTTCTGAGCATTATAGTAGCAAGGAGAAGTGTCAAGTTTCTATTTATATAGGATTGAAAAGAAAAGGTGTTTTTAATTCTTGCCTTTGTAGTTAGAAACAACTTAGCTGGTTTTGACATTTGCACCAAAAATTTGAAGATACTATGCAAACCAAGTGTAGAGTAAAGAAAAGTAGAACAGATCTTTGGAAACTACAGTTGGCTAAGTCCAAGAAGGAGAAATATATAAGTTTGTGACTGGAGGGGTATCTAAGGATCTAAGCGGAGAATAGAACTTGGTAGTAGGAGGCCAAGGCAAGAGTCTGATGAAGAAGGAAACTTCCAGAAGCTCTGCAAGTGTAAAAAGGTAAAGGAAACATGACCTGAAAGTGTCCTTCATCTGACACTGTGGCTTGGGCAATGTCTGCTCCTGGGAGGGAGGGCAATGGTTGTCAGGCTGCTTTACACTGATTAGGCATAGACAAATAGAGATGCAGAGAGCTTATCCTGTGCAGAAGGTTGGGATGGAGATGAACTCAGGACTAAGGGAAGCTTGCTGTCATCATTCTTTGTATGACTGAGATTTTAAACCTTCCAATAGTGAGGGAACTTGCCTGTAAAAGTGAGATAATTGAACAAGAAAGTGGTCATTATTACTTAACAATGTCACTGGGAACATGCTTGAGAAGATTTGAGAAGACTTACCTCAAAGAAGGAGACTGCTTAGCTTTGAGTCAGAGGAGAGACATTTTTGATTTTATCAAGAGACTGGGTATAGTCCTAGAGAAATTGAGTTATCAGTGGCAGTTGAGGAAGTTTCTGTATCTTGACTTTTATCCACATTAGAGAATACTTCATTTAAAATAATTTGAATCTTATTATATTATTCACATTGATTTCTGCTATTTTGTATTATTTTTAATTCTAAAAAAATAATTGAGATCAGGAAACTATCCCAAGAAATGTACACACATTGTGGGAGTTATGGCTAGCTAGAGACAAGCACAGGATTTAGTGACTTCCTATCTGTGTCTCTTTTGTGCTTGTGGCTTATGAACCAAGGCCTAGACCATAACTCTATTTCTCCTTACCATATCAAACTGTGTACAAAACTGGATGAAGAGTGAAAATAAAGTCTCTGTTGCTTATAAACTATTACCCCATGAGAACAGGCTAACCGGTGCAAGCATGAGGCATAGTGAGTTTGTGGTGTAGTGGGGAGAAGTATTTCAATTTTAAAAGTAACAAACTTTAAGGATTGGTGTCTATCAAGCCTCTGTGGCTATTGGTGCCAATGGAACTGCAAAGTTGGGTTCACTTACTCGGAGATGCCATGGATTTTCCTAGTCAGACCAAACTCTGTGAGTGTTCTGCTGCTTGTTCATATTTCTGACGTGTGTGTGTGTGTGTGTGTGTGTGTGTGTGTGTGTGTGTGTGTGTGTGCGTGTGTGTGTACGTGTGCATGTGTACACTTATACGTCTATACTAGATGCCCTTTTTTTTGAGAGTTGGCCTCACTACCTATAGCAAGAACACAAAAATTAATAACAACAGTTTATTTTTAAGTTGAAATAGATCATAAATGAAAACATCTTCACCCCTGCTCCCTGTCTCAGCTGATCATGATTTTAAACGGGGTTTGGGCAGCTACTGAATGAGAGTGAAAGGTGTTGCACAAGCCTCTCCTCCAAGCCAAGTACCACCATCTTGGGCAATGCAGCTGTGCTTATTTGTATACGATCTTCCGTAGCTGAGCTTGTTGACCCAACTCCATAGACAAGCAGACAGGCAGGGTCATGGGAGCATCACATGAGTATACAGCCATCCCATCCAACTTATTGGGTGCAATTCGGCCCCAATTGCATGTAGCCTGGGAGAAGGTCTAGGGGAAACTAAGGGAGAAGGGTCCATATTTTAAGGGGGGAAGCTGTGGAAAAGCCATCCTTCTGTTGGGTAGAGATTTTTTGGTATTGCCTTTTGTCTGAAGAGTGACCACTCTCCAGTAGGTAATCCCTCACTGATGCTCTGTAAGGAAGCCCTACAAACTCATTGGCTCCCTAAAGTGAACTTTGTTGGAACCTTGGTTTGTCTTTGAGACCTTAGGAGGAGAGGTAGATTTGTTTATGTCTCTCCCAATAAGGAATTTTAGCAACAGGTGTAGCCCACATTCTCACCAGTGACAGGCTGGATCATTTGATGCTCATGAGTTCTTGCTTCCCTGCATGAAGGTTTCATGGCCTGTATGGTGGAATGTGCCCTCTCATTGCTTGGAGGCCTTTCAGATTTCTCCTGTGCTGAGTCTCCTTTTAGCTTTATTCAGAGGTTAACCACTATAGGGAAGAAGTCACTAGATTCTTTTTCTTTTAATTTTTTAATTAGGTATAATCTTTATTTACATTTCAAATGATTTCCCTCTTCCTGGTTCCTCCGCTCCCCAAAAGTCCCATACGCCCTCTTCCCTCCCCCTGCTCCCCAACCAACCCACTCCCGCCTCCTGTTCCTGGTATTCCCCTACACTGCCACACTGAGCCCTTCCAGGATCAGGTATCTCTCCTTCCTTCTTCTTGCTATCCTTTGATATGTGAATTGTTCCTTGGATATTCCAAGCTTCTGGGCTAATATCTGCCTATCAGTGAGTGCATAGCATGTGTGATATTTTGTGAATGGGTCATCTCATTCAGGATGACATTCTCCAGTTCCACCTACTTGCCTAAGAATTTCATGAATTCATTGTTTTTAATAGCTGAGTAGTATTCCATAGTGTAAATATACCACATTTTCTGTATCCATTCCTCCGTTGAAGGACATCTGGGTTCTTTCCAGCTTCTGGCTATTATGAATAAGGCTGCTATGAATATAGTGGAGCATGTGTCCTTATTGCATGTTGGAGAGTCCTCTGGGTATATGCCCAGGAGTAGTATAGCTGGGTCCTCCAGTTGTATTATGCCGAGTTTTCTGAGGAACCGCCAAACTGATTTCCAGAGTGGTTTTACCAGCTTGCAATCTCACCAGCAATGGAGGAGTGTTCCTCTTTCTCCACATCCTCACCAGCAACAGCTGTCTCCTGAGTTTTGATCTTATCCATTCTGACTGGTGTGAGGTGAAATCTCACGGTTGTTTTGATTTGCATTTCCCTGATGACTAAGGATGTTGAACATTTCTTTAGGTGTTTCTCAGCCATTAGATATTCCTCAGGTGAAAATTCTTTGTTTAACTCTGTACCCCATTTTTTAATAGGGTTATTTGGCTCTCTGGACTCTACCTTCTTGAGTTCTTTGCATATCTTGGATATTAGCCCTCTGTCGGATGTAGGGTTGGTAAAGATCTTTTCCCAATTAGTTGGTTGCTGTTTTGTCCTTTTGACAGTATCCTTTGCCTTACAGAAACTTTGTAATTTTATGAGGTCCCATTTGTCAATTCTTGATCTTAGAGCATAAGCTATTGGTATTCTGTTCAGGAAATTTTCCCCTGTGCCCATGTGCTCAAGGCACTTCCCCAGTTTCTTTTCTATTAGTTTCAGTGTTTCTGGTTTTATGTGGAGGTCCTTGATCCACTTGGACTTTAACTTAGTACAGGAGGTAAGAATGGATCAATTTGCATTCTTCTGCATGCTGACCTCCAGTTGAACCAGCACCATCTATTGAAAAGGCAATCTTTTTTCCACTGGGTGGTTGTAGTTCCCTTGTCAAAGATCAAGTGACCATAGGTGTGTGGGTTCATTTCTGGGTCTTCAGTTCTGTTCCATTGATCTACCTGCCTGTCATTGTACCAATACCATGCAGTTTTTAACACTATCGCTCTGTAATACTGCTTGAGGTTGGGGATACTGATTCCCTGAGAAGTTCTTTTACTGTTGAGAATAGTTTTAGCTATCCTGGGTTTTTTGTTGATAAACAACTTCAGCAAAGTGGCTGGATATAAAGTTACTCAAGCAAATCAGTAGCCTTCCTATACTCAAAGGATAAACAGGCTGAGAAAGAAATTAGGGAAATGACACCCTTCACGATAGCCACAAACAATATAAAGTATCTTGGTGTGACTCTAACCAAACAAGTGAAAGATCTGTATGACAAGAACTTCAAGTCTCTGAAGAAAGAAATCGAAGAAGACCTCAGAAGATGGAAAGATCTTCCATGCTCATGGATTTGCAGGATTAATATAGTAAAAATGGCTATCCTGCCAAAAGCAATATACAGATTCAATGCAATCCTGTTCAAAATCCCAACTCCATTCTTCATAGAGTCACTAGGTTCTAATTGTAATTTGATATGTTTTAGTAAAGCATTCTTCTAAACCCTTTCTTAAATTGACAGACCCATGATTACAGTATTCCTATAAAGACAAACTCGAAAGCAAGGAAAGAAAGCAAAGCTGCCTTCCTTTTCGAATCCAGGAGATGCCTCAGTAGCCTCACTACTTCTTGCCATTGTCAAGCTTTCCAGTCTTCTTACTTCTGTGGCATTGCCAAATGCTTTTGAATGAGGCTTAGTAAATTCAGCACAACAGGACACTTTCTGAAAGTGGATCAGTCTTCTTTCAAAGCAGAAAAGTCCCCAAGATGGGGAAAGTGACAAATTGGCTACCATGGAAACCCCTCAGCTTCCATCTCTGCAGTGGCTTTCAGGTTACACTAGCTTCTATTGCTGTGGAAGCTTCATTTGCTATACCAGAATCCCTTGCTGCATCAGCCTCCATTACTGCACCAGCATCCATTACTGTACCAGCAGCCACTGCTGTGTATGTTTCCATTGTTGCATTTGTTTGGGATTATGTGTCTGTGACACAGTCCTTGTGATGTATTAGAGACAAGAGGGTTTTTCATTGTGTGGTATAGTGTGTGTGTGTGTGTGTGTGTGTGTGTATGTGTGTGTGTGTTACAATACATGTAGGCAATGTATGCAGTGGCCAGAAGAGGACTCTGGGTATCCTGTTCTACCATCCTCTGCTTTATCTCCTTGAGGAAGGGAAGGATTTCTTGCTGAAAGTAGACCTAGCTAGGATGCAGATCAGCAAGTTCTAGCAATCCTCCTGTCTCTGCCCTCCCCATCTCCATTGCTGGGGTTAGAGGTGCCATGACCCCACCTTGCTGATGCATGAATGTGGTGGGGATCTAAACCAGAGCTTACCCACTAGCTCCACCTAATATCAGGCTTCTGTGTTCAGGAAACCTAGGTAGAAAAGAAGCACTCTACTTTGTGTGGTTCCCAAATAGAAGTCCAAGTTGAAGAATTATGCACTAGGAACTGATTGATTTTGAATAGAATACTGCCTGAAACCAAAAAGAATGGAAAGATAAAGCATTGGAACAATCAAAACAGATGTTAGAGCAGCCATATGCTGCTGCAAGCTGCTGCTTTATGGAATACAGCATTCTGCAAGCTGCACTTCTTGGCGAGCAATCCTTACTCTCTGTGGAGCAGGGCCCTGGGCAATGTCCAGCCTTGCCACATGCTGACTGTGTGGCTTTGGAAGATTTACTTTAGCATCCTGCTCTCTGGTTATATTTTCAAATTAGAGATAGTAGTAGACCTGCTACGGGGTGAGCTGGGACTCATGGTGCACTTAGAACAGTGTTTGGCATACAGTAAATACACAGGGAATGTTAGCTATTTGTGCTTTCAGTACATACATTATTATTTATCATCTCTGTTACTCTTGTGTTGCATGCTTGTGAAGCCAACTCCACTTTATTACAACCATAGCACAGAGGGAGAAAGCATGTATAGGGGTAAAGTCCCTGTTAAGATCCCTGGTCCTGGAAAGACTGGATGTAGGGGAATGCCAGGACAGAGAAGCGAGAGGGGGTTGAATGGGGAAAAGAGGGAGGGAAGGGGGCTTATGGGACTTTCGGGGAGGGAGGAAACGGGAAAGGGGAAATGATTTGGAATGTAAATTAAAAAAACTTAGAAAATAAAATAAAATTAAAAAAAATGTAAAATACCAAAAAAAAAAAAAAAAAAGATTAATGTCTGATAGCTGGTAGCTCAGAGCTTTTAATGCTAAGCCCAAGGACTCCAAAACACAAGTGTTTGCTCTGTGCTTCTTAGTGTTGGAGAAAATTGTCAGAAGCCTCCAGGAGCTGCAGAGCTTATTAAAGCATGTTAGCACAATTCACGGCCACTGCTCAGTGGTTTGGAATCATGAAGAACACATGCCTGCGTTCAAGTCAGAGAAGACAGGAAATGGTTTACATTTTAGAAAAAGCCAAAGTAAAACTGTAAATAAATAAAAATACACACAAACAAAGGTATTTAATGTCCATTTTTGAGAGGATTTGAGGTTATCTAAATATTTTTGCTTAATTGTTTTGCTTCATCTTTAAGTATCAAATTAGTTTTCTTCCAGAATTATATGGAGATGTGATTTGTACATATAAGTGTCATTTCTCTTAGATCCCAAATGAGATGTGTACAAACCTCATTTTAGCTTTCACATTAGCAATCCCGGTGCTTAGTAATTCATATAGAGAGAAACCTGAACGTTTGTCTGGCTGGCCCTTCTGCAGTTCTGTTGACCAGGAGTTGACAGTCTGACTTGTGAGATATGTCAGCCACTTGCAGTGTGACCCATAGTATACACATCCTGGAGAATGAGGGACCATTTTGTTCTAGACCACTTAAAACACATTTAAATGCATTAAATGTAACCATCTTATTCTACTGGAGTAAAGCAGTTCAGCAATGTTAGACTATTCACAGCATTGCATAACAGCTACCTTTCATCTTACAAATCAAATCTCTACACCACTGAACAAATCCATATTTCCTGTCTTCTCTTTGGATGCTGGCAGCCACCAGTCTGCTTTTTATTCTGGAGAGTTTACTTCTGTCATGGGTGTGAGTGGAATATGGTGTTTATCATTTTATTACTGGATAATTTCAAAAGTGTAGCATCCTTAAGTTTCAACCCTGTTGTGGCAGATGACAGCATTTCCTTCATTTTTAGTCTGAATTCTGCCCCATTGTTTCTACATAAGACTCTTTGTTAACTATTTATTGATGGACATTTGGATGAACTACATTATGAGAATCATGAGGAATTCCACTGTGAACATGGGCTTACAAATGCTTCAACAAGAGCTTACTTTTTTAATCCCTTTGTCTACACATGAAGTAGGATTTCAAGATAAAATAATTCAACTCTTCATTTCTACAGAAAATTTCATTTGTTTTCTATAGTGGCTGTTAGCATTTCTTCTAGGCTCCACCCCACAGTTACCTGGCAACAGCCTGGTGTGCTTGACTCACTATAAAAGGGGCTGCTTGGCCCCTCCTCATTCCCTTGATTTTGCTCTCTTGCTCTCTTTCCCCTCTCTCCCTCCTCTCCCCATTTTCCCTCCCCATCTCCTCATGCTCATGACCAACCTCTGCTTCTCTTCTCTTCCCTTCCCTTCCCTCCCCTCCCCTCCCCTCCCCTGCTCTGCTCTCCTCTCCTCTCCTCTTCTCTTCTTTTCTCTTCCTCCCTCCCTCCCTCCCTCCCTCCCTCCCTCCCTCCCTCCCTCTCTCCCTCCCTCTCTCCCTCCCTCCTCTCTCTCTCTCTCTCTCTCTCTCTCTCTCTCTCTCTCTCTCTCTCTCTCTCTCTCTCTGCCTCTACTACCCTCTTAACTCCTCTTGCCATGCCCTAAATAAACTCTATTTTATACTATACTGTCTTGTGGGTGATATCTCAAGAGGAAGGGATGCCTCAGCATGGGCCCGCAGAGGTACCCCCTCCCCAGCACCATACCACGCCTCCACCAAACATATCCCTGGCTTCATTTTCTTTTTTACAAAACACAACAGTGGCTGCTCTGGTTTATATCCCCACTAAGATCACACAAGGTTCTAGTTCCTCCTCATCCTCAAAACATGTGTCATTATTTGACAGAGACTTCAATGATGGATATGAAGTGCTGATTTGATTATGTTTCACTGATGATTAGAGACATTGAGCATTATTTCTTCTGTTTGTTTTTTGCATATTTTTAGAGAGCTGATTATTTCAGATCTTTTGCCTATTTTTTACTGGACGGCTTATAGCCTTCTTTTTGCTATTGTGATTGGTGAATTGTAGAGGCTTTTTATTTATTTTGGATGTTAGCTTCATAGCAAATACTTGGTTAGCACATATTTTCCTTTGTTCTGTAGAAGGCACCTCCATCTTGTGATTGTTTTCCTTGCTACACGGTTTTAAGCTTGATAGAACTCCACTGTGTATTTTTAATTTTTCAGCTAGGCTTTAAGGGTTTTACTCAAGAAAAACCTCCAAATCCAATGTCATGAATTTTTTTAAATATATTTTTTCTCCATCTAGAAGTTCTGTGGTTATTGATCATATGTTTTGGCTTTAATATTTTTAATCAAGTTTTGTAAGTTTTCATAAAGGTTTGATTAGCTTAATTTCTTTGCCTGTAAATATGCAGTTTTTCTGAGAGCATTTGTTAAAAGGATTGTTCTGCCATTGTTGCCCATGTCAAAGACAACGAAGACTACATCACATGTATGTATTTGTTTCCAGTTTTCACTGCATTTCACTGGACTCTGAGTATGCCATCCTGCAGTGTTCCAGCTGTCCCTGTATAACTGTGGACTGTGTTTGGAAATCAGGACAGCACAACCCAGCTTTGTAAGACTGTTTTACTCCTTGTGAGAGTAGAGATTCCACAAACATTTTGGATTTTTTTCATTATCTCCCGAAAACATTTTTGGGATTTTGATATGGTTGGTATTGAATGAGTTTAGATGACATAAATATTTTAATAATATTAAACTGCTTAAGCAGGTTGTCTGGTGAACACTTGATGCCAATCTATTTCTTTTTATATTTTGAGATTGTAATATACTACAACATTTCTCCTTTTCCTTTCTCCTTTAAAATTCTTCCATGTATCCCTCTTTGTTCCCTTTCAAAATTATGCCTCTTTTTTTATTAACTGTTATTATACAAATATATGTATATACATATATTTTCTAAATATAACCCATTCAGTTCATATAATGTTTATATGTATATATATATATATGTATGGCTGATTATTTAATTTACATTTACAGTTTTAATTATATAACCTTTCAATAACTTGTTAATTTTATTTGTAATTATTTTATTCTTTCAGTGTTAATATAGAGGTATTGTAGAGGAGAATAACTTAATTTTTCTTTCATATTGTTTGTATAAAAATAGCCAAATTTATTCCTTAATGACTAATAGAATTCTCTAGTGATGCCATATGGTTCTGGGAATATTTTTCATTGAGAGATTTCTGATTACTGATTCAATCTCCTTACAAGTTATAGGTCTATTCTGACTTAATTTATTCACAAATAGATCTTGGAAGCTAGGAAGGATTTTACTTTACAAAATTTTCTTGCTAACTATCTTTATTCATGTTTTAGACCTCTCCATGTTGGGGTGCTTCCTAGTAAATCTCCACACAGCTGAAACTCAACTCAGGGTCTCATGCAAACAATGCAAGTATTACATTGCCTGGGCTACACCTTCAGTTCTGTCCATCCATAGTAAAGCTCAACAGATAGCTTGGGGCTCATCGTGGAGGGCATCTTCACTTAGTGAAGGACCATCACTCTTATACAGTAGCTCAATGTCTGTCAAAAGTTGCTCCCACAACAGCTGCTCTATAGATGACATGCTGCTTTCCTGTATCCACTCTTATAACATCCAGAAGATATGCTAAGAAGGTTTAGACTTTAGCATCTCAAATAAACATTGCCAATATCTAAAGTGAAGACTGTATATGAGTGCTGGAATACAATTTGGAAGGTTTTATCCTGTGTTAACCAAGTGTCTGTGTTTATATTCTACATTCTCAAGGAGAAAAGAGTAAAAGAGTAAAAGAGACATCTCCTTAAATCTCAAAGTATTGTGAGGTAGGTAGTGAAATAGTGATACTTCATTTGATTCCTCTGCTTAGCATCTTGTAAGAATAATTCCTTCCCACCTGGCCTTTCAGTACTTGGGATACCCTGAGTCTCAGTAAGATATGCACGATCTCCCTCCAAAGCATTCTTGAGTTTCTAGAAGAAATTTAGCTTTTCAGGGACCTTTGACTGAGGGATGGTCCATTCTATTGAGAAGGTTGTCTTAGTCTGATTGGAAGCTTCTGGGAGAAACAGGAATTATTGGGTCAGGAAGAGGGCATGCACACTGTTAGTTCAGTCAGTTGAATTGATCAGTGATCAGTGAGTGAGCAAGAAGCCAAGGGATTGATTGCTCATGTTCCTAGTCTCATTTCTTTCATTGCCTATGGGAACTCCCTCAGTGACTCAGGTTCACTTGATCTCACGGCTTTATGTGTCATCCTTATGCAATTTACTTCTAAATTACACAGCCTAAACACCTTTCCTAAACACCGTACTATTTTGTTGAAGAATTCATAATCTAGAATTAAATTTCAAATAAGTATATTATTGCTGTGCTGAAGTAATCCTTTTCCCAGTCCATTCAATCTGCCTTTACTGGGTTCATTTGATGACAATTCCATTTATTGTTGTTGTTGTTATTATTATTATTATTGTTTGATATTGGGGTCAAACTCATAGCATAGCTTTGTGTCTGCTAGGTGAGTGATCTAACATTGGCCTATTATTCTGCCCACTTTTCTCTTTTTATTTTGAGACAAATTTTCAAAGTTGCCCAGAGTAGCTTTGAACTTGTTCTGCACTCCAGGAAAGTTTGACCTTGCCGTTGTTTCCCCCAGACTTCCTTGTAGTGGAGATCACAGGTGTGTGGCATGAGACCCAGCTGGACATTCCATTCCTAAAGTTTTCCTGGCCAAAAGTTTGTCACTATCATTTTTCTCTTCCTCTTAGTTGATTAGGATATTTTGGTAGCTCCATCTCTTTCAAACTATACCTGCATCTTTCTGAATGAATGTTCTCACGAATTAAAACAATGCTTATGGGTGAGTGACTTCAGAGAAGACCTTAAATCCACATGATTATGACATGATCAAGTAGAATTCAAATCTTCATTTTATGATGGACTGTGTACAATCTGGCTGTTTGTATAATTGTAACAAGCCTCCAAAATAAATCTTGTACTTGCTCTTTTATTTATAAAGCTCAGAAATATGATTTGCCCTATTCTGTATTGCCTGAAATATGACTGGATCATTGCAAATAATGTGTAATTGTTTATTGGGTCTTTAGGAGATCTCTGTTTGCTCTGAAGTTACTTTGTAAATACTGGTTAAGTAGATTGAGTTGCCAGGTACTCATCTGAAACTTTGTTTTCCTCTGAGCGTAGGACCTATGTTCTTGCAGCACTTGACCAAGCCTTGGATCCTGTACATGCTTGACAAGTGCTACACTACTCAACTCCATCCCCAGGTCTTTTATTTGAAGCAAGGCATGGCCAACTTAATGAGATTGACCATGAACTCACTGTACAGCCCAGGCAAGCTTTTGAGTTTTTGATCATCTGGATTCAGCCTAATTCCCAAATATAATTGGATATATTTA
Organism: Tokudaia tokunoshimensis; assembly: GCA_036184795.1. Lineage (NCBI taxonomy): Eukaryota > Metazoa > Chordata > Mammalia > Rodentia > Muridae > Tokudaia > Tokudaia tokunoshimensis. The sequence continues at coordinate 57,926,579 of BTHU01000022.1, read as the reverse complement.
TGTATTCAGAGAAAAAAAAGAGAGGGAAGGGGGAACCTTGTAAAATAATAATGAAGAAAAGTGTGAAAGGGACATTCATGAAGTAAAGTGTTCATGAAGGCCCTTTCAAGATTTATTTTCTGTATCTTTGACTTAGAAAACCAAACTATATAAACACATTTCATTTACTGAAGTTTTCATGACACATAATACTGGTCTCAATGCTCATCAGTTTTAATCTCGGAGTGCAGAATTATTATTTAAATTATTTAGTATTTTCTCTTAAAAACCTCTGTGTTAGAAAGCCATCTTGTAACTTCTAATTCTTAAATGTTTTAACTTTGCATAATAGATTATAATGGAAAAAGAGAAAGATCCAAATCTTGGACAAAATTTATAATGAAAGAAATATTAATAAGAAGAATTCTTATATTCTTGGAATCCTTGCTGAACTGATGCATACTCATAGTGTAATAGCTAGGTGGGATAAAGCTGAAGTATGCTGAGCTGCATTTTATTTCTGGGGTGCTTGCTGTCTATTGGTGAGGCACATCTGGACAGCTGGTGTTTTAATGAACATGTAGAACATTTATCTATAAAAACAGATTTTACATACAGAGACTTTGGGATCATTAGTTTACTTAAATTCTTCTCTTTTATGTTTATATCCTAAAATTTACTTCATTTTTTTCCCTCAACAATTTGTGTTAGTTTGATCTGAGGATGAAATCTAATGAATATTTAAGAAAAGTAATCTCTGTGTCTTAACTTTTTTAAATCTGTTTACCCACCTACCTACATTTGCTTTGATAGGACCATCTAGTATGGACTGACTTGTAAAATATTCAAATGGTTTTAAGTAGTTCTTAAGGCAGTAAGATTCACTGGGAGATTGAAATAAAAACTGTGATGTCTTCCCTAGTGTTTCTATTGCTGTGAAGAGACACCATGACCACAGCATTTCTTACATAGGAAAGCATCTAATTGCGGCTGGCGTATAGTTCAGAGATTTAGTCCATTATTGTCATGGGAGAAAACATGGCTGCATGCTGGTAGACATGGCGCTGGAGAAGTAGCTCATCTACAGAAGCAGAAAGGGAGAGTGACACTAGGCTTGGCTTGAACATTTGAGCCTCAAAGTCTGCCCCCTAGTGACACACCTTTGTAGGCATAATGTTTTGTGTGCTGTATGAAGACTATCCTTCTGTTATTCAAATGCTGATTTCTCTGCCCCCCATATTATGCTGCAATCCAGACATGGCATTGTAATACTTATTCTAAGTATCTTCTGTTTCAAATTTTTGTAAATATTGCTCCCCACTTATTTTCTTATTTGTCAATTAAAGCTGATCAATCAATAGCTGGACAAAGAGAGAATAAGGCTGGACAAAATGCAAGTATCTTGAGAATTTTGGCTGAGAAGTAGCCACATTAGCTTAGAGAATTAGAATAGATCAATGATTGTCCAGTTACTGTGATATTAATCTTATAAAAATAAATCTTATAGTCTTTGTCTCATTTATTTGGAAGCTATCTGGGATAGAGAAAAACATTATCACTTTTAAAATGCATTTACATAGCTTCTCCAACAAAGCCACACCTCTTAATAGTGCCAGTCACTGTGAACCTTGAAGGTCTATTTTCATTCAAACTACTACATTCCATTCCCTGGCACCCATAGGCTTGTAGCCATATGAAAATATAAAATGTATTTAGTCCAACTTCAAAAGTCCCCATAGTCTATCTCTAAAAGTCCAAAGTTCAAAGTCTCTTCTGAGACTCATGCAATTTCTTTACTGTACCCCCTATAAAATCAAAATGAAAAAGCAACATCACATACCTCCAACATACAATGGAACAGGATATACATTACCATTCAAAAAGTGGAGCAAAGGGAGCATCGTGAAAATCCTGGACCAAAGCAAAATCAAAAATCATCTAGGCAAACTTCTAATTCTGCATCTCCATGTCTGATGTCAAAGGGATCTTTGGATCTCCAACTTCTTTCTGAAACTTCAACACAATTCTCTCTCTGAAACTGTGCCATCCCCTGTTAGCAGCTTTCCTCACTCGGTATCCCAAGGCTCCGGTATAGCTAACACGTTGGGGTCCCCAAGACAATCCAGGCTTCATTTTCAAAGCCTTACACAGGCCTTTCTAGGCCTCCATATGCAGACACCCCGTCACACACCTGATCACAGCCACTTTCCTTAGTCACAGAGGGAGACTCCATAACCCCCTTCTTTTATTCTTGACTCTAAAGTCGGAACCATGTGGCCAAAGCTGCCAAGTTCTACTTCTTGATAGAGCTAGAACATGGCCCCCTCTTTCAAACACACTTTCACTGTGTTTCTGTTTTTGATGGTTTCCTTTACTGCTTAAGCTTGGCTGGATAGCCTCAAACTCAGAGAGCTGCCTGCCTCTGCCTCTGGAGTACTAGGATTAAAGGGTGCAGCACCATACCCAGCTCTACACTTTTTTTTTTAAAAAATTCCTTTCATTTTTCTTTAATTCCTTTGCACAAGTTGGAAGGTTAGCTGAGTCGGGTATTGCTCTGAGGTCACCACTCCCTTTATTCCATTTAGTATCAGGCTTTACTTTAAACATTTTATCTACATTTTATATTTTTATTTGCTCAGGTTACCCCTTTTCATTATAGATTTGCATTAGACTAACCACTAATATCGATGCCACACAGTAAATACAAGGCTGTTTTGAAATCCCCTCTGTGAGTCCTGTTAATCTATAGCTCTTCAATTTAGCCAAAAGCAATTTTTTTGGACAGAAAAAAAATATATTTCTAAAATATTACAAAATAGACTCTAGGCCACATAGTCTTCTCCTCTGAAACCTCTTGATCCAGGTCCACACAGTTCAAATCACCTTCAGCACCAGTGGCTTCCATATTCTTATTAAGATAGCTCATTATGCACCACTTAAAGTACTCAGCTGCTTTCCTAATGCAAAGTCCCCATTCCTCCAAACAAAAGTATGTTCCAGCTGGCTTATCACAGTAATATGCTGGTCCCTGGTACCAACTTGTCTTAGTTAGGGTTTTATTGTTGAAAGAGACACCATGGTCACAGCAACTCTTATAAAGGCAAACATTTCATTGAGGCTGGTTTACAGTTCAGAGGTTTAGTCCATTATCATCATGGCAGAAAGCATACAGACAGACATGGTGTAAGAGGAGCTGAGAGTTTACATGTAGATCTCCAGGCAGCAGAAGGAGATTGTGTGCCATACTAGGTGTAGTTTGAACATAGATTTTAAAACTCACCCCTACAATGACACACTTCCTCCAGCATGGCTATACACACTCCAGCAAGCCTTACCTCTTAATAGTACCCCTCCCTGTGAACCTATGGGGCTATTTTCTTTCAAGCCACCACAGCATGTTTTAAAATGAATGAATGAGCAGTAGGCCTTGACAGTGGCCTTCACAATGTATGGTTGGAAAAGAAACTGTCACATCTAAAAAATCAGCTGGCAAACAAATCTAAAAGTTGGAAAATGAAGTATTTTATTTATAGAAAATGTGTTAGTTTTGCTAACGTTTGCTATGATAGATATGTGTGAGTCTTCATGCTGTGAACCACACTGTGGATCAATTACATTGCTGTCTTTTCTTTTCTGTAGTGTATGCCAATCAAAGGCCTGGGATTTGTGCTTGGAGCCTATCAGTGCGTTTGCAAAGCAGGATTCTATCATCCCCGTGTCTTCTCAGTGAACAACTTCCAGAGTAAGTGCTCCTTGTCTCTACACATACACGTGCATGCACACAATCGTTCAGGTTCTTGGATGATAATAAATTTGTTTTGGTAGGCTGCTCACTGATAACTTGTTGAAGTGATAAGGTCAAAGCCTCATTGGTCTTCTTCAATCATTTAATGAATTTTTATTTGGGTTTCACGTTTTCAGTGTTGGGTGTGGCAGAGCATGAAAACATGTGCTTAGGAATATTTTAGTTTGTAAAACATTCAAAAGTCTGAAGATATTGTAACTCTGGGAGAATGCTCTTTAGGGTTTTCTTTTGAGAATTGTTACTAGAAAGTTTCTAAAATGTATTCTGCCCATTTATTTTATTTATGAGTTTGTTTCTATGTCACTCTTCAATAGTGCATGGGACATTATCAGTGAGCTGTGTAACAACACAAATTTATTATCATCCAATTTACATTGTTCAGATTACCAATTATGGATTAATGGGATCTTCTCAGGGTCTCATCAAATGAAAGATGTGGCCAGTGTGATTTCTGAGGCTGAGGGTAATCCTTTGAAGCTTTTCAGATTGTCTGAAGAATTCAGACCTTCACTGCTAGAGGCCTGTCCCTATTTTGGGGCTGAATGATTCCCTGGAGTTACTCTAAAATTTGCATCAAGATCCACCATTCTTGGCTCATACATTGCCCCTCCTTCCCTCCCATCCTGCTCATCCATCCTCCCCTAACAGAGTATAATTGTGGGAGTGACTTTGTCTCACTTTGCTATACAATGTCTGCAGCTCTCATATTTACAGGTCTCTTCATATCCAAAGTGGAGTGATTATATAAGGTTTACACACCAGCAATGAACCTTGGTTATAGTCATCTGTTTACTCTATTCCTACTCCAGAGAATGGAGTAGGAATTTAAATACTGAGTTTATTATCTCTGTAACACAAAGAAATCTTTGTGGCCAGCTTTTGGACATGCTACCAGACAATGAGGAATGTAGTTGGCAAAAATGTGGGGGTTTCATAAAAAATGGGACTTTGAGGTTGTTAAAATTTAGACATATGCCTCTTTCATACAGATTCATTAATCTTTGTCACTCTGTTACTGCCCTGTGTCATTGCATCTCCAGCTGACAATATCCACAGAGTACATGTGAACCTCAACTGTGACAGTTGACCTTTGTGAATTTTGATAGACATTTATAGGTTTATCAGTAGACCGTTTTCTTCCTCTTAGGAAGACTCATTCTTGGGTCATGAATCCACTTACACTTTCTTCTTGGTTCCCGAGTCATGTATAACTCTTGCTCAGAGAAATAGGTGTAGACAGGAATGTGGAGGTTCCATCTTTCGCACACCCATCATTAAGTCCTAAGTTTATGTGCAGTGGGCTCTGTAAGGTCAATGAGTCAGTTCCCCTGCTGCGAGGCTGGCTGGTAGTGGTAAAGCTGCCTTACAATTACTGTGACATAAGACTCTGTTAATGAAGACATAGAAGAAAGGAAGGACACAGGGCGGGGTGGGATGAAACTTGTGCTGGTTTGATGAAGTTGAAGAAATAAGCTATTTTGATGTGGGAAGAACATGTAGATTGGGACTTCAGGACAGAAACTCTCACTGGCAGCCTTTAGTAAAACAGGATTAAACTTGAGTATTATAACATAAGCTGTTATAATACTCTCAGGGAGAGCATGAACTAACCAGGTAGCTTTAGTCTCGCTTGGAATCCCAGCTGTAGCTGGAAACCCAGGTGTGCAGTGCTCAGAGTCTAATCGGCAGAAACAAGGACATACTGAGCAAAAATTTCAAGGTCTGGGACTTCTCAAATTTACTCTGAGGCCATAGAAAGGATACAATAACCATGGTGATAGTATTTTAGGATGTTGATGCTTTTTTGGTGTGTGTGTGTGTGTGTGTGTGTGTGTGTATGATTTCATGTGCATGTGCATGTGTGTGTGAGTCTATCCAGTCCCACGAATGTCATAGCTAGTGTGGCATTCCTCACATCTGTGGTCCAGTCATAACTTATGATTCAGCACTGGAGGAGAAGGGGTAGGCTTAACTTGTGTTGTGTGAAAGTATTTGGTATTTTACGTGTGGTTTACCCACATTTGTTCTCAGCTCCCACTGTGTGACTGAAATAAAACATCTAAATATTGTGGAACCAGAGAATGACTGTGCCATTCGCTTATAACACCACCAGGAGAAGCTGGCTAACCTTTAACAACTTAGTTTTATTTAGTTTGCACACTCCTACTTTTTTCCTTACTTTAAACACTGTTGTGGTTTTTTTTTTTTGGTATAGACTGGACCTACTGTCTTTGGACAAGCTGACGATTTTATTTTTTGTCACGAGTCTAACTCTCATGTTGCGTACGCTGTTTCCAGAGACCACAGTTTTCAGAAGGATGGTCTATAGTTAAGTTTAGCTTTGACCTCAGCATATACTTAACCCAAGCTTTACTTGGTGACAACAGGAAACCAGTTATTGTAATAATTTGAAGCCCATCTTTTAGGTCAAGTTTATCTTTCTGGTTTCCTTGTCAGGTCATATGAAAATCCAACATTTAACCACGTCCTTTCCTAAGGAAAAATTCTAACACTCTGACCACAAAAACGAATGTTATCAACCAAGGTCTATGCAGGCATTCATTATACATCTTATTATGTATTAGAATATACCGAATGATCGCGCATTGTAACATGCCAAATCTTAGTGATAGTATTTAGTGATAGTAATTCAGAAAATTATAGAAGTTACTTTCATACTTTAAAAATTATATTATCTATAATCAGCACACAATATAATGGCTTTTTCATACATAAGCATACTATATCCACTACTCCCTTGTGCTCCATCTCTTCTTCCACTGATTCCCTTGCTCCCCAAATAGACCCCCTTTGCTTAAATGTTATGTGCAAAGTATATTCATATAAAATCTAGATTCTGCCTAAGAGAAAATGTGACTTTTTTTGTTTCTCTATGACTCCTCTTGGTTCTCCCTCTTCCCATTAGCCCCCTTCTTCCCCACAAAATACTAAATTCTCTGCTTTTGTGTCATATAGATGTATATAGCTACATCTATATTCTAAATTAATATATTCTACAATATACATATTAAAACATAGCATTTCTCTTTCCAAATGTGGATTATTTTTTTTCTATACTTTTTTGAACTGACATTAATTTCGTAAAGAATGATCTCATGTAATCTTTGGGCCAAATGTGCTGAAGGTTTTGGAGACTCAAAATACAAGAGAGAACATGTATTCTCTAGCAAAGTCGATGATGTATAATAGGAAGACAATAGACATAATTGGGTCAATGAATACATATATAAAAGTCTACGTAAACCAATACTACAGATGATGACACACACACACACACACACACACACACACACACACAGACAGAGAGAGAGAGAGAGAGAGAGAGAGAGAGAGAGAGAGAGAGAGAGAGAGAGGTGTATATGTGTATATGAGATAATTCTTAAGGCCCATTGGCAATTAGCTCTATATTTTAAATTTTGTGTTGTGCAGGCATAACTATTGACTTAGTCTAGAACTTTGGAGGATGAGTTTTATCAGAAGGATGACTGGCCACTGAGGGAAGGACACTTAGAAGGAACATGCAGCAGCTTAGATGCATCAGAGGGAAACTGGTTAGTTTCCTGATAGAAAGAATGAGCCCCAGAAAGCAGAAATTCTGCACTGCAAAGATAATATTCACTGAATTTATAGTAGCATCCTGGAAAAGGATTCCACATTCTTTCATACAGTCTATGTGCTATCGGTTAGAGGAGAGCAATAGTGTGGTCCTGATCTCTTGGAGAAAATGCAGATTTTTAAAACCTCCTTTAATGTGTGATGTGTTATAAGAACCTTTATTTATATCTTTGCACAGGGTAGACAGGGGCTTGTAAAGACCAACCAGGGTATGTCTAAATGATGTGATTTGAAACTAGGCTGACAGGCCTGAGACTTGCATCTAGGCATCATTTTAGGAAATCGGTAGTCATGTGAGCTAATCGGAGCTGACATCTGGAGATAGCAGGGTTTCAGCAAAACCAGGTCCTGATGGACAGCTGTCTCCTCGGATCCGGGCTGCTCACTTCCCGGTTGAGGAAATGCAAGCTCATGATGGTCTCACGTCTCTCCACCCCAAGTTCATCCATCTTCAGATGAGTTCCATTTTCAAGATCATCTCTGGTTCCTGAGGATATGCTATCAGCTTTTCGGATGTATTTCTTGTCTTTCAGATTGATTTCAGTTTGTGCATCCTTCCAAGTAAATCCCAAGTTACCAATGATCAGCAGTTGAAGACAGCTCTCTGTACTTTATCCCTCAAGTGCTACTGATAATGAAAAGCACATGGTATAGGAGACAGACAAGAAAGAAATTAGAGCCTTGAAAATGAGTTGTTCAGGGAGGAAAAAGGAAATTCTTTGCAAAAGGCAAAAATGCAAGAATGCTGAGGGTTGCAGTCAAGGGCAGTGCCTCTGAGCCGAGCCTCTTTCTATGTAGTGAGAGGCTTCTTTGATGAGGGGCTGTAGCTACACTTAACTGTGGGTATAGAATAAGCTTTATAATGTAGTAAGGGGTTTTGGTGTAGCAAAGGGGTGCTAGGAGAGTCTTCTGTAAGGTCTGCATCTTCACTAGCCTCAGTGAGGGGCTAGGTTTCCGGTGTCAGGCATGACTTCCCTCCTGGTGAGTGTGACTTAAGTTAGACAGCTCTTGTTTGTCACCAACACTGGAGTGCAACTTATTGCACTTTTATGCATATCTTGCCACACTGTTAATTGTCGTGGCTCCTTCCCAGGTGTTGCAGCTGGTTAGCACTGTTTAATTGCTCTCTTCCCTTGGCCTCTTGCATAGTGTTTTCTGAAACCATGGAAACTAGACCACAGAAAAAAACGCTTTCAGCTCTACCAGGGGTGCGGGTCTCACTAGTGACAGGAGCTTATTTTGTGGCTTTGTCACCGTGCTGTCAAGAATTTGGGGATATTTTCATCTATGCAGGACACCTCTGGTCAGTAATCTGAGGTTTGAATTTCTACCTGTAGTGTCAGATAACAATTAAGCCACATAGCCTTTGGAATGAATATGTGCTAGGGTTGAATCCTACCTCAATGATTTGCTTGAACTGTGACTATGGCCATTTTTTTTTTGTTTTTAGTTGAAGTTCATTTACATCATATGTAAAGTGTGATATCACTTCTTTTGTGGATTTTTTCATAATGATAAATGTGAGGTGATAACCATCGTGGATAGAGAAATGTAACTACAAATAGTATTGTGACAAATGGTAGGATTTTGATAAGGACTGCACAAAGACTATTACAGTAGATATCTTCTTAATTTTGAATATTGTACCCTGCTTTATGCAAGAAGGACCTCTTATCAGTACACACAAGCCAAAATGTTTATGTATGAAGACACTGGTTATCCAGCCTACAGTTAATGTTCACCCAAAGTATCATATGTATAACATCTTGAACTTTTACTAAGAGAATATGAGAATATAAGGCTGTAAATAACTCATGACCCTAGGTAAAAATATACATAAAATTATTTTTTGCTCTTTTGTAACTTTTCTGTCAAAGCTAAATCATCACACAGTTAAAGATTACAAAAATCTGAGACTCAATAATCTAAGACTCAGAGGATGGAAGTTTTTCAAGGATTTTTAGCAGTGATAGATTCATAAGTTCTCTGTGATTGGCACAAACTTTCAGTTGACAAAGTCAACTTACTGTGTATAAGGAGACATAATACGTGTTTGTGCATGAGTGTGTGGTGTGTGTGCGGTATGCGATATATGTGGTATATGTGTGTGTGTAGTATATACACGGTATGTGTATGATGTGTATGTGAGTGTGTGATTTATATGTATGTCCTGTGTAGTATATGTGGTATGTGTATGATGTAGTGAATGTGTGGTATGTGGCTTATATATGTGTAGTGTAGTGCATGAGTGATGTGTGCTTGTATATGTATGTGTGCACACATACATGCTTGTATATGCAAATGTGAAGACACAGTTTGACAAGGGTGTCTCTCCCCTGGTGCTGCCCACCTTATTTTTGTGAGACAAGGTTTCTTACTGAGCCCAGAACTTGGTACTTTGAACAGTAAGTCCCTAGGATCCCCATGTGTCACCCCAACCCTCATGTTCACAGCAGTGGGGTAATGGGCATATCCTACCATGCCTAACTTTTATGTGGCTTGAATATATGTACTTAGGTCTTTAGGCTTACTAAAGAGCACTTTAGCTATGGAACCATCCATCTCCCAAGACTCAAGAGAACACAATATTAAAACATTTTATTATAAAAATGATGCATGCTTATTGAGGAAACTGGAATGCATAGAAAATTAAAATTTAAAAAGGACTTCCTGAAGTTTCTAGTTTGCCAAATTTTTCCCTATTTCTAGTGTCTGTACTACGTTTATTTCTATGTTCTTTCTGAAAACTTGGTATTGTAAGACTAAGTTGTTAGAAGAAAATAAAATAGACTCAGTTTTCCTCAAAACAGCAGAGGGAGATTTTGATTAGTTTGAGACGTTGGTGCCTTCAAACCCTCAGTAACTGAGGGTCCAGGAAAACGTACTGTGGGGTCTGAGAACAGCTTTTATAGTCCAGGGTAGGGAAAGGGAGTGCATGGCTTTGCTAGTTCCAGAATCTGCTTTGCAGGATAAACGGATTTTGAAACTGCAGGATGGAAAAAAAGTCAGATTGATTGTTTTCCCACTCTGGGCTTCAGGGTAAGCACTTAGTCAGATGGTCTGTAGATTGGATGATGGAATGACTGTATTCTGGAATTCCAAGGGGAGAGGGGCAGTTTCTTGAAACCTTGGGTCTATTTTATGGCCATGGTTTTGGGGTGGGAAATTTCCTTTAAGTATCATATCCAATGTCAATGTCACCTTGAATAGGATGTTAATAACTGCATTGAAGAAATGTGTTATGCATTGCTTATTAGTTTAGGGCTTACGTGTTTATTAGTCAGTGTCAGTAATACATACATGGATACATATATTTACACATACATGAAATGTGTACATATCTATGAATAAGTTTCTAGCAGTTCCATGTTCTTCTGTTGTCAAGGTAACAAAATTAAAATTAGCAAATAGGTTGCACACTGACAGTTTGCTTTGGCAAGCTTGTTTAGATGTGGATATTTTATATTTTTCAAATACCTTATGAATGCAGTGATAACCTCCTTCCAAAATCCTTTTTGGTATTTTCTTCAAGGCTCTATATTTGCCATTTTTCTTTCAGAACATATCTATTTTATTTGGAAGTTTCAGGTCTTATCCTCAAGGGACTCTAAGCTTTAGCACAGAACATTGGCATTCTGTACACGGAGGAACTGAGATCTACAAATCAAATATCACCAGCATGGTTTGCACATATTTGCCTACAAGTGCTAAAGTCATCTGTAATAACATATTCTTGATGCATTTTTATAGTGTGTGTCTAGCATCTAGAAAAATATTATTTGAATAAATTCCTAGGTGTATGTGGTTTGAAAGCATGAAGAATGGTACGTTGACTGATCAGGTAATTCACTCTTGTCAGAGAGTACTTGCATCATTAGTAAGCATTTACTGAGTGTCCAGGGTATGTAAAAATTACACACTGAGTGCTAAGTGTAGAAAGATGCATAACTTTTAGCCTCCATTTTCACAGAACACAGAACACCAATGACTGTGAGCTTAAGTACCATCCAGCAGTCCAGCAATGAGCCTGTTGTTATTTGTTGGTGGCCGTATGACTTAAACTGTATATTCACTCATTCTAGAGAGAAGACATAAGCACAAGTTGATAAATTTGGGGTACCCTATGATAAACTGTCCTGTGTGTCCTGCAGAAAGCTTTGAGTATGTAAAACATCTCCCTAGGTAGTTTTAAAACATTTAGTGTTCTTTGCTTTTTTTTTTATAAGTTATGTTCCTTAGAGAATCTTGTGATTTTTGTGTGCATATGAATATATCTTTTTAATGCACCCATATTTGTTTTTCAGATTTGTGGGTTTCTTTGTGACATTTCTATGCAAATGTCTATTCCTTGAATCTGCTGTCTCTTGCTTGTCCCTTTGATTGATCCTGGACCTTTCCCTACTTTTTCTCCTACTTCATCACTTTCACTTTTCATTGTCTCCATGTACAAGAGAGCACAAGGCCCATGGCTTGCTGAGTCTAGAGAGCATGGCACACATACTTGCTGAGTCTAGACATCATGGGACACACAGCCTGCTGAGTCTAGGCAGCATGGAGCACACAGCTTACTGAGTCTAGACAGCATGGGACACTTGCTTCCTGAGTCTAGAGAGTGTGTGACACACAGCTTGCTAAATCTAGATTATGATGACTTTTCTATCCATTCTTTTGAAACTGACACACTTCACCTTTATTGATGAATTATAGTCAACTATGTATGTAGGGTATGTTTTCATTATCCATCCTGTTGAATGGAGGCCCAGCCTAATTTCTTAGATTTCAATAGCACCACAATAAATGTGAATGTGTTGGCATTTCCTATATTATGACTTCATTGCCTTTGGAGACATACCCAGGAGCTGGCCTAAAGATTTTTGTTTGTTTGTTTGTTTATTGGTTTTTCAAGGCTGTCCTGGAACTCTCCATGTAGACCAGGCTGTCCTGGAACTCACAGAGATCCTTCTGCCTTTGCCTCCCAAGTGCTGAGATTAAAGGCATGTGCCACTATGTCTAGGCTTTTTTGACATAAAGATTTTTGATACACAACTGATGTTAAGAAAATTGTGAAAGGAGATCTTGTACGACATCTTTTTATGTGATTTCTTTGACTCTATCTTTAGGTTTTTTTGAGCATAAAAGAATAAAGCATGTTTATTTTATAACTTTTTTTTATATCCATGAATACTGAAATTGTCATATGAACGATGCAATTTATGATAATATCAGATAATAACAGTACATGAAACCATCATAGTAGGTGTTACTATCTTATGTGGATTCTTCTTTCAAGCAAACCAATAAACCATAGTGCATCATACTACTGCCTGAATCTATTCTGAATTCTGCCTTAAACTGTACTCTATACTATATAAATATATTTAAAGACAAAAGCTACATAATTATTTCAACTGACACTGAAAAGATATTTTAAAATTTCTATATACTTTCTTTTTTTTTTTACTGTCCATATAGTTATTGTTTATTGAGAGAGAACTACTCCTTAGCCCACATATTCATGTTTCATAGTTCAGGAACACAGGTCAGCATGAACTTCTATGGAGCACAATCCAAAGAATTCTTTGCATTCTGAAATCACTTCGCACTCTGAAAGATACCAGCCTTTCTCATTTCTTCAAAATCTTTCATGGAATCATAATTTCTGTAGAAATCTGCATATGCCTTCTTTCTTCTTTCAGCCACGCCAAACTTATAGGCAGCAGCAACTCCCAGGGCCACAGTGAACGCGCCAACAATATGAATCCATAGACGCTTGGCCAGAAGACCACGCATCTGTGGTTTCGGCAAGAGTGCACCGGAACTCAATATACTTTCATGATAAAGCTCTGGAGAATTTAGGAGTAGTTGGAACATAGCTCCAGTCTCTTATTAAATATAGTTATTAAGTCTTAGCTATACCAACTCAACAAGAAAAAGACATAAATGGAACAAAAGTAGGAAAATAAATAAAACTATCTCTCTTTATAGAAAACATAATTCTTTACTTGAAAGACCCATCTTAAGTCTCCTGTAGAAGAACTCTTAGACATAATAAACAGAAAAGTAAGAGGGTTCAGAACCAGTGTACAAACAGTAACTGTCATTTATACCAATAGTGTACTCTCAAGAGAAAGAGATTAGGAAAAAAAATCTCATGCAAAATAACTACAAAAATAAGTATTTAGAAATATATTTAACTAAGAAAGTGAAAGACTCCTGTATTGGCTGGTTTTGTCTCAACTTGACACAAGCTAAAATCATCAGGGAAAAGAAGTCTTAGTTGACAAAAAGCGTCCATGAGATTCAGGTGTAAGTCATTTTCTTGATCAGTGATCAATGGAGGAGGGTCTAGCCCATTGTGAGTGCTTCCATCTCAGGGCTAGTAGTCCTAGCTTCAGTAAGAAAGCAGCCTAAGCAAGCCATGGGAATCAGGTCAGTAAGTAGCAACTCCCTATGGTCTGTGTATCAGATCTTGCTTCCAGATCCCAGCCATGCTTGAGTTCCTTTCCTGACTTCCTCCAATGATGAACTATGATCTGGAAGTGCAAGTTGAATAAACCCTTTGCTCCCAAACTTGCTTTTTGGTCATGGTGTTTCATCGCAGCAATATAACCCTAACAAGGACAACTCCCATAGTGGAAAGTTCAAGATATTGACAAAGGAAATCACAGATGATATTAGAAAATGGAAAGAAGCCTCCCATTCATGAATTGAAAGAATTAATATTGTGAAAATGATTGTATTACCAAGATTAATTTTTAGGTTTAAAGCCATCCATACCTGTCAAAATTCTGATGTCATATTTTACTGGTTTATGAAAAGCAATATAAGAACTCATATGGGACCACAAAAGACCATGGATGATCAAAGCAATCCTAAAGGGTAAAAACAGTGCTAGGTGTATCACAACACCTGATCTCAAATTACATTTCAGGATCATAGGGATAAAAATGCCTAGTGTTGTTATAAAAGTAGGCAGGTAGACCAATGGAGTAGAATAGAGAACTCAAAAATGAACAAAACTATGCGTACCTAGGTTTTGAAAAAGGAGACAAAGACATACATTGGAAAAAGATAGCCTGCTCAACAAATGGTACAGGCAAAACTGGTTTTCTTCCTGTGGGAAGGAAATGGGATTCTTGTCTTTTGCCTTGCATAAAATCTATTTCAAATAGATCAAAAATTCTACTTTAAAACCTGTGACACAACTTTTTCAAGAAAATGTAAGATTTATCCTTTGAGATTTCAGGGCAGGAAAAAACTTCTGAACAGAGTACCAGTAGCACAGGACCTAACCTCAAGTATCAATAGGTGGGGCCACATGAAAATAAAACATTTTTGTACAGCAAAAAAGTTTGGAAAATAGGAGAAAATCTTTACCAGCTATACTTCAGATAAAGGGATAATACCCAGGATTAACAAAGAATTGTACAATTAAACATCAAGGGAATCTACAAATGGGGAAGTGAACTAAAGAAAGTTTTCAAAAAGGAAAACATCAATGGCCAATAACTATTTTTAAAAGTTTTCAATATCCTTAGCCATCAGGGAAATGAAAATTAAAACTCCTTTGAGATATCACCTCACCATTGTCAGAATGGCTATCATCAAGAAATCTGATAACAAATGTTGGAAAGGATATTTACTGTTGCAATTTGATGGTACAAATTAATATAGTCATTACAGAAACCAGTTTGGAAATTTCTCAAAAAGTTAAAAATAGAAGTGCCATATCACCCAGCTATTTCACTCTTGGCCATACAACCCTACATATCTCTACACCTCATACCCTACAATAGAGATATTTGCACCACTATTTGTATTGGTGCTGTATTCTCTAAAGAGAGGAATTGGAGTCAATCTAGTTGTTTACTGATAGATGAGTGAACATCTGTATGTATATATGAGTGTATCCATGTGTAAGTTTCATTATATTTTTTATTCTGAAAAAAAAAATATAAATTTGCCCTCAACTCTCAACACATTTGCTTTGCTGAGATATAAAAGGCTCTGTAAGATTGGTTTATATATTTACATTTATCTTTACTTCAAAATGTTAACCTTTAATAATATCTCTGAAAAATAAACAAAATTTGATAATCTTTAGTTCACTTTGAGCTCTTTCATTGTGGGAAGAAATTTAAAGTGTTTCCAGAGTTGAGATCTTCAACTCTGTTCTTGATTGGGCTCTACCTTGACTTTGAAATTCCACTTTGCTGTTATAAATCTTTTTCTTCTTTTTTCCCTCACATCATATACCTTGGTTATCATTTCCTCTCCCTCTACAGCTCCCAGTTCTTTCTCACCTGACCTCCTATCTGGATCTGCCTGTTTTCTGTCTCAGTAGGAAACAAACAAGCTTCCAAGGGATAATAATATGATAGAATAGGATATGATAGATCAAAGACTAACACAATGAAAGTCAAAGCAAACAGAAGGAAAAGAAAAGACTCAAGAAACAGATATAGACATAGAGTCCCTCTTATTCACACACTTAGGAATCCCATAAAAACATGAAAGGACCTGTAGGGTGAGAGAGAGAGAGAGAGAGAGAGAGAGAGAGAGAGACAGACAGACAGACAGACAGACAGACAGACAGAGAGAAACGTGTGTGTGTGTGTGTGTGTGTGTGTAAGGTCTGACATGACGTTATGAGACAAGGAACCTACAAAGAGACTGTTGAGTTTGTTTTCTGTTGGCTATCTACTGCTGTGCATGTGACCTACCCTTTAAGAGTAGTTTGTTCTACAAGTGAGAAATCCTTGGAGAAAACTAAATTTTCATTTGAAAGTGGTTATCAATTGCAAATACCTTCTTGGGAAGGGGTTGGGGCAGGAGCTCGCTTCTTTCAGATGTAGTGCCTCATCTGGTACAGATCTGTGCAAACCTGGTGCATGCTGCCTTGGTCTCTGTGAATTTACATGTGCTTTGATCCTTACAGAGCCTTGATTCCTCGGTGTCTTCCCCTCTGGCTCTTATATTCTTTCTATCTTCAGGATTTTCTGGGCCCTGAGGGGAGAGATTTGATGGGGACATCCAGTTTAGGAGTCAGTTTTCCATGGTCTCTCACTCTGGGCATATTGTCTGATGGCTGTGGGTCTCTGTATTTGTTTTCATCTACTAAAGGATGAAATTTCTCTGATGATGGCTGAGCAGATCACTGAGTTTCTTCCCTGGCCAGTGTCTACAACTCTTTCTTCTCTCTCTATCACACCTAAACTTCCAGAGGCTCCTCTGCTGATTCCAATTGCAACAAAATCTTGCATGCATTGAAGAAAACACAATACAGAATCGAAGGCCATTTCATACCATTCATAGACCCATTGACTTTTAATATTTGCTTTATTCAACTGACTTCTACTGAAATAATATTTTCTTATTATATATTTAGTCTGTAAGCCTCGGTAGCCTATGTTTTTTATTGGCACTAGCTTGGAAACTGTCATTTGAAGGTACCCAAGGTTAAAATCTTTAACTATGATAGCCTTTCCTAGGTGTGATGGTTTGTATATGCTCAGCCTAGGGAGTGACACTATTTGGAGATGTATCCTTGTTGGAGTAGGTGTGGCCTTGTTGGAGGAAGTGTGTCATTGTGAATGTGGGCTTTAAGACTCTTCTCCTAGCTGCCCAGAACTAGTCTTCTCCTAACCCCTTCAGATTAAGATATACTACTCTCAGAATCTCCTGCACTAGGCCTGCCTGGATGTTGCCATGCTCCCAACTTGATGACAGTGGACTGAACCTCTGAACCTGTAAGCCAGCCCCCAATGAAATGTTATTCTTATAAGAGTTGCCTTAGTCATGATGTCTGTTCACAGCAATGAAACTCTAAGACACAAAGTCATCATATTTCAACAAATTCAGATGTTTTCCTGTAGACTCTAGTTTTCTGATGTGACACTCTAAAATGCCTCCCTTGTCAAGCGCTTTCCTCTCTCTTCCAATTCCATATATTCTTCCAGAGCTTTCTGTTGTTTCTTCTCTAAAAGTCTTACACTTGGTTTGTTTTCAGTATGTATTGCTGCAGTCAACAATTGATACTCTTTGGTACTGGGCTTCAGTGAAAACTTAAGCTTGATAAGTGAGGCAGAAAATTGTATCAGAGGATCAATAGGAGCAGTAACCAAACAACACAGAGGTGTCTCATGACATGTCAGTGGGGATTGCATGAGAGGTTGTATGGATTGACTCTAAAGCATGCGGCATTGGTAGGCAAGTGCACACTGAAGAGCTGTTGTTTAAGTGCCATATTATGTAATTTAGACTGGATGGGCTTAGTAGATGAGATCTTTGCTGAATTAAAGAATGATGATAACCTCATTTTGGATTATCTGTCATCTGGATCAAGAAGCTCCAAAAACGGTGAGTATGTTTACTTGATACATCAAACACATCTACATTCCCATTCTTCCTCTTGTTAATTCTTTAACAAGTGTGTCTGGAGTATGGCCCATGCTTTAGAAAGTACCATCAGCCACAAGTGGAAGATGATGTTATCAAAGAGTTAACAGACTGGTCCATGCCCCTGGGGCATTTTGTGTCTGGTGTTTGCTTGTTTGTTTTTCTCAATTATTCTGAATGACAATTTTAGAATCCAAGGAATCAACAGAGTTTTTAGTCCAAAAGTGAAGTAACTAGCTCTTCGCGGGGAATTTGATGAAATGTTTATAATTAATATAAAAGAGAATGGCGAAGGTCTTTCTTCTCTCTCACCTTAGAGTTACAAATGACATTGTGGTTTTATTTGGAACTTTCAGGAAGGGGTCCAGATCACCATTTTTCAGGAAGCACAAAGGATGTGTCAGAAGAAGCCCATGTCTGCCTGCCCTGCCGAGAAGGCTGCCCCTTCTGTGCTGACGACCGCCCGTGCTTTGTTCAGGAGGATAAGTACCTACGGCTCGCCATCATCTCCTTCCAAGCCCTGTGTATGCTGCTGGACTTTGTCAGCATGCTGGTGGTCTACCACTTTCGCAAAGCAAAGGTAAACCCAGGTATCCTGGTTGTGGCCTTTCTGTTTACTAAGAACAATTGCTTCTCTCTCCAAGGAAACTGAATTTCCAATTCCTTGTAACTGTAAGTCTAGTAAGCAGACTCCCCCCCCCCATAATGTGATTGGATGAGAGTGTGAAAAATTGTACTCATTACCTTCTTTAGAAAAGAATGGTTAACGATATTTTGAGTTAGTACTTCTTTTTTAGAAGCTTCTTCCTATGTAGCCCTGGGCTTTAATGGTACGCTGCCTTGACCCTTCTCAGTGTCACCCCTTTGGTCTCCAGAGGAATTTCTGCTAGCTCCACACAGTGTCTTTTATTTTTCATAACTAGAAAACCCTGTTGTGTTTCCATTTTGTTTTATTTTATTTTTTTTAGAAATATCTAATGATATAGAAGATTCACCTATTTTTTAAGCACATTATAATCTGGAGAGTAACTATTCATGACCTTATATGTTGTCTTGCATTGCCATCCAGGGGTGATGGAAATGCTAAAACACTCAGGGCAGAGTTTTCTATAGGGCAGGGTCTTTCTCCACTGGTCAAAAATCAGTCACATGAACCCAGTGTTGTGTTGGAATGTTTGATTCTGTTGCTTTACAGTAAGTTCTTTGTGACCCTAGAAAAGATGATATGTTTCTCTCCCTCCTGGATTCAAAAGACCTCTTCATCTTGGCAAAACTGTTATACATTATAGACGTTTTTTTTTTTGAAAATATGTATCTCCACTAGAAATTTAAAAAGAAAAGAAGCTGTTCTGGAAGGTGTCTACCACAAAGCCACTAGTTAATATTTTTGAAGGCACAGTTAAGACTTTTTGAAATTGTACCCATTATGCTGTTATAGATGCTATTAGTTAAATAGCAGTCAACAGAGTTGAAAATCAAGCTCTGAGTCATCTAGAAGATGCAATCATGCAATTTCCTCCCTTAACTAGTACTTTTATTTCCTTTTTAACTAGTACTTATTTTTCACTTGCAAATAAATATGTTGATTTCATGTATAATAAAATAGTAGGCTGATATGTTGTTGGATAACATTTTAAAAAAGCAAGTCTGTAGAACCATAATTGAAAGGCCTATTTAATAAACTGCTCTAAAATCTCTCTGATGTAATAAATTCATTACACAGTGGATACCATAGCTCTTTATGCATTTTAATTGATTTTAATCATTAATGATCACTGAGTTAAATGAGCCAGTGAGAAATGTTGGGTCCAATGCATCATTGGGCTACTGAGCAGCTTGCTATAGATAGTTCCTGCTAGATGAGTGTTTAACTCCACATGGCTGTTAGTTCACACAGTTAGTAACCTTTCAAATTTCCCAAGACCTTCACAGAAAATGGGCAGAAACTGACCAGAACCTTTTGTTTATAGGTTTGCCTTGAGAATATATATCTTTACATATAATTTCATTAAATTTCTTAGATATTACTGGTTTGAAGATGATAACATTTGAAATAAGTTTTCATAGAATAAGACACAATGAGAAGGGGGCCTAAGTTACAAGGCAGAGGAAGACAGATCTTGCATATTAAAGAATGGAAATGTTTGGTGACACTGTCTCTAGTGACTTCTCTTACCAAATTGTATTAATGATAATAATAATAATACATTTCCAATATAGAGATTCCATATATATATATATATATATATATATATATATATATATATATATATATGTATGTATATGTATATATATATCATTTAGGCTTTGGAATTACTCTTCAAATTTTTTCATGTGTCTTGGTAAACACATAGTAAAGATGCCTGGTGTGGCAGCACCAGCCCTTCATAATGAGGTATTTCTCATTATGTCTTCTATTCCTGATAATTAAAAAAACAAAGTATACTTATTTTTATCAATTTCATCTATTTTGACAAAAGAGAAAAAAATCCTGTTGTAATATAGATGCAGCATGACAATTGTCAGTTATATAATTTATAATTAAATTCCATCTCAACCTTTTTATGACCATTTTCCTCTTGTTTGAAGTGGAGGTGATACAATACATCATACACCAAACACTGATCCCAAGTCTAAGATAGTCGTTAACAGAAAAGCCATTGCATGATTCTATTTATCAGAAATGCTCAGAATAAACCAATTCATTGGGCCCAGAAATAGATTAGTGGTTGCCAGGAGCTATGAGAAGAGAAGAATGGGAGTGACCACTAATGAGATTAGTGCTTCTTTCTGATACAACATTCCAGAAAGTATAGGCATTTATATATAAAACCTACCTCCAGACTCAGAGTCTTTTCTCAGACAAAAACATAATTGCAGATGTTCATGATCTTCTGTTATACAACTTTTTAAAAATATACCATAAATGATAGAAGACTAAACTGACGGATTATATTCATGAAAATTGAGACTTTAGGCCATAAAAACACATGATTGAAAAAATAAAAAGACAGCCCATATAGAAGCAGAGAATATTTGCAAGTCATATATATAGTAAGAGAACCGTGTCCACAATATATAAATTATTCTCATAAATGAACAAAGAGAGATAAATTTAACTTTAAAGTGGAGAAAAGATCTGAATAGACAGTTCTTCAAAAAAGATGCATGGACACACAAAAAGGTGCTTCAAAATATTAGTTATTATAAAAATGCAAATCAAGTCTATAATACTCAGTAATGTAGGTAAAATATTTTTAAAATTCTATTAACCTAGTGACGAGAATGTAGAGAAATTGAAAATTTCCCATTTATTTCTATTGCAGATGCAGAATGGTGTGCCTAGATTGAGGATTATCTTAGTAATTCCTACAAAATATAAAACTTTTTAGTCCTATCAATATATGTCTACATACAAATGCGAATAAGTGTTCATGAAAGTGTCATCCACAACAGCTAAATGGTGAAAGCCACCCAGATGTCCATTAATTAATACAAAGAGATAGTTAATTTGTGATATTCCCATATAATAGAATACCATTTGTCAGTGAAAAGGATTATATATTAATCCATAGAATAATATGAGTGAAACTTGAAGATACTAAGTGAGAAAACAACTGTAAAAGACAATACATTGCATGAGTCTATTTATCAAAAATGCTCAAAATAAACCAATTCATTGGGCCCAGAAATAGATTAGTGGTTGCCAGGAGCTACGAGAAGAGAAGAATGGGAGTGACCACTAATGAGATTAGTACTTCTTTCTGATACAACATTCCAGAAAGTATAGGCATTTATATATAAAACCTACCTCCAGACTCAGTGATAGGACAATCCACCAATTCATGTAGACTTCATCTTAACTATCATTGATCGTTCATTACTATCTTTTAAGACCTTTGCAAGATTAGTGGTTAGTTATGTTTCCCACCTGTGAGTCCACATATGACATTTAAATAGATGAAAAGAATAGGGCTTGGAAAATCCAATCCTGACTTTGTATCACATACCCAAGGTGCATGCTTATTCACATGTTAATTAACTCTAAAGCCATTACTATCCATCTACTTCTACACAGCTTTTGTCTGAAAAGGGTTATTAAATGTGCAATTAAACTAAACCAAGGGTTATTTGCTTACTTATGTCATTTTTAAAATGTTCATTTTAAACCATTTTCCTTCAAAATGGGAACTATGAAGCTCTCTTCTGGCTATCAATTGTCAAGAAGCCCTAGAAGATATTCAGAACTCAACACATGCTGTTTAGAGAAACAATGTAAGAGTTTATAATATATGAATAAATATGTTTGCTACTTTCCTAGTTTTCATTTGGAAAGAGACAAATTTTTTATTTTTAGAACTGAATCATGTCACACATTAGTACACTCAGACCCTGAGACTTTATTAGTTGTCTAGGTTGATATACCTGTGTAGAACATTTATATGTTTGTACTTTCTCATATTCCTGCCAATGGCATAAGCACTTTCAGGAGATGAATAGAACATAAAAAAGTTAAAATTAGAATAGAAATATTAGTGGAAGAAAATGGTGAGGGTACTATAGAAAGTGGATTGAAAAGTCAAGGACTTCTGGTAATTTTCTATCAGCATTACTAACAGGTTAAATATGCTACAGCAGGCCCCAAAATACAAATCAACCATGAGAAATTCAAAAGTGCTGTCACTGAGTCTGGAATAAAATTTGTTCTGCAGCTCATCACGTAAAGAGGTCATAAAATGGAAAGGACGCCTACATCCTTCCACAGAGTAGAATGATATTCTCCATAGCGCTTACTGCACATTTGCCTTGAATGTGTTATCTGTGAGTGCTTGAACACCCATCAGGCAAACAGACTTCAGTGCCACAGTGTGCTCTTCAGTGCCACAGTGTGCTCTAACACATCGTTCTTTGAAGCTTGGTTTCTGTTAAACTTTTCCTTACCTGACAGAACCATTTAGGGCAGAACAGTTTCAGATGACACAGTCTACCATAGTGGGAAAGAGATCATGATGGTCGTGTGTGTTCACATGATACAGACTAGGAGACAGGGAGATATACAAGAACTAAGGTCAGGCATAATCTTCATAGCCCTGCTCCAGTGACTCTATTCCATCAGTCTCCTCTCTTAAAGAACTCAGAGACTTCTAGTAGTTCTTCAGGCTGAAGGCTGGGTGGTCTAAATGTAAGCCTGTGGGGGACACGTCTTATTCAAACCATAACAGTAATGGATGTGGGGGATGGGGCCTACCAAGAGATAGACACATTAAGAAAAACACAATGCTTTATCTATAGGAGTTATTCTGAGGCAGGGATAGAGATGCCTGGTTACAGAGGTATGACTGCTGTTTGTTCCCTGCTACTTCTCTTGTCAACTTTAAAATCTTAGACTTCCATCATTTACACCAGAATTCACAATACATGTCTTAATTGCCAGTAGTATGTAGTGTATGTGCAGTATTTTCTTTAGAGCCACTAAACATAGAACATCTTGGAACTTGTGATTCTTTTATGTAAAGTGGACTACTTTTGTGAAGTAACGAAAATTACCACATTGCTCAAAATGCAGTAAAATATTAGCTGTATCAATCCCAGTGCAAGCCAAATCAGTTGCAATGGTGATAGTTCTACTTTCAACTGAAACAGGAAGTACTCAAAGTAAGAGACCTAAGATGGTCCAGAGAGTGGACTAGACAGGTACTAACCTGCCCTTCATTCTGGTTCTGAGTACATTTATTTGAACAAGGTTAACCTAGATCAAAATCAAAATGACAAAAGAACTGCTCTCCACAATTCTGTAGCAAATATCTAACAATAAGGGATCAACAACTATTTTAACATCTTATTCTTTTAAGTGACATAACTAAGATTTTTCTCTCGGGTGACTGTCCAAGGCAGGTACGGCCAGGAGCGCAGGGAACACAGGAGTGGCAGAGCAGCTGGGACAGGGTCCGTCCAGGCTCCATCTGCACCCAGGAGCTGGGCTGCTCCACAGCTGCCTGTGCACAGGTCCTGCCAAGGGAGAACTGACCTCCAGGGAGTGCTTTGACTCTTGGGTTTGGAAAGATCAGGAATTCAAGGCTCATACCTCAACATAGGAAAAGCAATATACAGCAAACCAGTAGCCAACATCAAACTAAATGGAGAGAATCTTGAAGCAATCCTACTGAAATCAGGGACTAGACAAGGCTACCTACTCTCTTCCTACCTGTTCAGTATAGTACTCAAATTCCTAGGCAGAACAAGTAGACAACAAAAGGAGGTCAAAGTGATACAAATTGGAAAGGAAGACTTCAAAGTATCACTATTTGCAGATGTTATGGTACTATACTTAAGTGACCCCAAAAATTCCACCAGAGAACTCCAACAGCTGATAAACAACTTCAGCAAAGTGGATGTATATAAAATTTACTCAAACAAATCTGTAGCCTTCCTCTCCTTAAAGGATAAAGAGACTAAGAAAGAAATTAGGGAAATGACACCCTTCACATTAGTCATAAATAATATAAAATACCTTAGTGTAACTCTAACCAAGCAAGTGAAAGATCTGTATGACAAGAACTTCAAGTCTCTGAAGAAAGAAATTGAAGAAGATCTCAGAAGATGGAAAGATCTCCCATGCTCATGGACTGGCACAGTTAACATAGTAAAAATAGCCATCTTTTCTAAAGCAATCTACAGATTCAGTGCAATCCCCATCAAAATTCCAATTCAACCCTTCATAGAGTTAGAAAGAGCAATTACCAAATTTATCTGGAATAAAAAACCTCCTAGGATAGCAAAAATTATTCTCAACAATGAAAGAGCCTCTGGTGGAATCACCATCCCTG
Organism: Tokudaia tokunoshimensis; assembly: GCA_036184795.1. NCBI lineage: Eukaryota > Metazoa > Chordata > Mammalia > Rodentia > Muridae > Tokudaia > Tokudaia tokunoshimensis. Next base: position 57,901,934 of record BTHU01000022.1, on the reverse strand, counting down.
ATCTCAAGCTACACTATAGAGCAATAGTGATAAAAATTACATGGTATTGGTCAATGACAGGCAGGTAGATCAAAGAAATAGAATTGAAGACCCAGAAATGAACCCACACACCTATGGTCTCTTGGTCTTTGATAAAGTAGCTAAAACCATCCAGTGGAAAAAAGACAGCATTTTCAACAAATTGTGCTGGTTCACTGGGCAGTCAACATGTAGAAGAATGCAAATTGATCCATTCTTATCTCTCTATACAAAGCTCAAGTCCAAGTGGACCAAGGACCCCCACATAAATCTAGATAGACTGAATCCAATAGAAAAGAAAGTGGGGAAGACCCTCGAGCACATGGGCACAGAAGAAAATTTCCTGAACAGAACACCAATAGCTTGTGCTCCAAGATCAAGAATTGACAAATGGGACCTCATAAAATTGCAAAGCTTCAGTAAAGCAAAGGACACTGGCAATAGGACAAAATGTCAACCAACAGATTGGGAAAAGATCTTTGGTAATTCTACATCTGATAGAGGGCTAATATCCAATATATCCAACAAACTCAAAAAGTTAGACTCCAGAGAAACAAATAACCCTATTAAATAATGGGGTGCAGAGCTAAACAAAGAATTCTCAACTGAGGAATACCGGATGGCTAAGAAACACCTAAAAAATGTTAAACATCCTTAATCATCAGGGAAATGCAAATCAAAGCAACCCTGAGGTTCCATGTCACACCAGTCAGAATGGTTAAGATGAAAACCTCAGGGGACAGCAGATGCTGGAGAGTATGTGGAGAAAGAGGAACACTCCTACATTGATGTTGGGATTGAAAGCTGGTACAACCACTCTGGAAATCAGTTTGGCGATGCCTCAGAAAATTGGACATAGGACCCAGCTATACCACTCCTGGGCTTATACCCAGAAGATTCTCTAACATGTAATAGGTACACATGTTCCACTATGTTCATAGCAGCCTTATTTATAATAGCTAGAAGCTGGAAAGAACCCATATGTCTCTCAACAGAGGGATGCAGAGGATACAGAAAACGTGGTACATTTACACAATGGAGTACTACTCAGCTATTAAAAACAATGAATTCATGAAATTCTTAGGCAAATTGATAGAACTAGAAAATGTCATTCTGAGTGAGGTAACCCAATCACAAAAGAACACATATGGCATGCTGATAAGTGGATATTAGCCCCAAAGCTCAGAATACCCATGATATAATTCACATACCACATGAAGCTCAAGAAGAAGGAAGGCCAAAGTGTGGATACTTTGATCCTTCTTAGAAGGGGGATCAAAATACTCATGGCTCACAGCCAACCAATAGACTGAGCATAGGGTCCCCAATGGAGGAACTGGAGAAAGGACCCAAGGAGGTGAAGAGGTTTGCAGCCCCATAGGAGGAACAATAATCTGTACCAACCAGTGCCCCCAGAGCTCCCAGGGACTGAACCACTAACCAAAAAAGTACACGTGGAGGGACCCATGGCTCCAGCTACATATGTAGCAGAGATTGACCTTTTCAGACATCAATGAGTAAAGAGAGGCCCCAGTGTAGGGGAATTCCAGGTCAGAAAATTGGGAGGAGGTTTGGTAATCAGGAGAGGGGGATGGGATAGGGGGTTTTCGGAGAGGTAAAGAGGAAAGGGAATACCATTTGAAATGTAAATAAAGCAAATATCTAAATAAAGATGGCATAACTGAAATTCTAGGCTATTCATGGGTGAGGCTTACAGGTTAGGATCGTAAAGAGTTAATGAGATCTTACTCTTCAGAAACACTTGGCAAACAATGCATACATTTGGGCTTAAAGATTCAATGTCAGTAAAGTGTGGATGTTTTGAAACAAGTGAATTCTTCTAAAGCAACAGCAACATTACAACAGTTTTTAAAAGATCTTAATTTTAAATATTGAATTATTTTTTACCAAATATTGTGACAAGTAACATATTTTTCTATTAGATATTCCACACAGAATATGGTTGGTTACAGCTTAGGAATGTCAAGTGTGTGTGTGTGTGTGCGCGCGCGCGCGCAGGATTTTTTTTTTCTGAGTAGAGAGAGATTCCAGGGAAAGAAGATACACTGGAAAGAAGGGTGGCTTCCACTAGACTTGCTCTGTGCTAATTTCAGTACAGTCTTATTTTAGTACAACAGACAAAGGAATAGAACATTTTAAAAAGTGAGCGTGCTGTGGTCAATGTTTTCCCCATTCCTATAAAAGTAATTTTTTTGACAGAATTAACTATGATGACACTTTTTAGTTTGGAAATGGAAGTGTTTTGATATAATATGACTTTTGACATGCTATCATCTATCTTTATAAAATCATGGGAGGTTGAGATATCAGTTTTTATTGCTGCAAAATGTCTGAAACTTGATTTTTCTAATTACCCTAAGCTATTCAGTGACATAAAATACCTTCATGTTATAGATGACTGTCACCACTATCCAATTTCCTTCTCAAAAACCATGGCTTGCCTACAATCACATAGTGTGTTCCTGATGTGTTTTGTCAACAAGAAATATGTCATGAGCTCTGGGAGGAGCTTAGTTCCTCAGCCTAAATCCAGATGGTCCTATGAGATCATTCATAACTTACCTTTTCTTAAAGCTATATTTATTACTGACCAGGTTCATCATGTATGCACAATAGTTAAACAATTAAAAAAGAAGTTAGGAAAAGTATTTGAAACACATAAAACAAAAAAGGATTAGTAGCCTTAATCTAAGCACACCCCCAAAACAAATCAAACCAAAACATTTTTTTAGGCTTAAGGAAAGAAAGGAAGAAAGAAAGGTAAGAAATAAATCACCAGAAAGTGTAAAGAATATAAGAATATTAAGAGAAACATAAAAATTGAATACAAAACTATATTTTTATTTTCATGAGTAGTTACAAAATTCAACTGAAAAGAATTGCAATTTTTCTGAACACAAAACCAAGTTGTTGGTTATGGTATGAGGAACTAGGATTTCTATCACTATTGATAATTGTATAAACTGGAGAGTATTTGACTAAAAGTTGGTGTATCTTAAAAATTCATAGTATTTTCAGTAAATTATTAGAAATCTGCCTTAAAAATTATATGTATATACACAAAGATTTCCAAATACACATACACACACACACACACACACACAAGCATGCACACACACGCACATACGCACATCAATATATTTAGTATGTAGCTTCTAATCCTGTCAAAAAGACTAACTGTGGGTGAAATGTCCTACCTAAGCCTTAAATCACCCACAACTGACAATCACTGCTGGCCTGTCAATTCCTAGACAGCGTGCTTCAGCACAGCCTAGTGCTTAGCCTTAGCCTTACCCCTTTCTCTTATTTTTCTCTCGTAATTCTTCATTGCCTGCCTTTATTTTCTGTCTTCCCAGTCATCACTTATGTCCTGAACATCCACCGAGAGCTTCAGATTACCCATGTTTGGAATATAGTAATAAACAGGGCAAGTGAGAACTTCATGCTTACGGAGTTTGTGTGGGGCTGGTGGTGAATGGAATGCAGACAATCTAGTCAGGATGTGATAGAATTGCAGTGAATGCAATTTGATAGTGAATGACTTGGAGCCATAGAATTCTTACAGCCTCTTTAAGTGAGATATTATCCTCACTTCATGTCCACATAAATCTAAGTGTGAACGATGAAGAAGTTGGTCAAAGCTTGAGGAAGCTGGGATCTGTGCTCACTTGTTTAACTTTAGTTTACTCCATCACTTCACTACTCTGTAAATATATATGCCAGCACTCATATGTCTACAAAGCAATTTGATTTAAAAACAAAACCAAACCAAACCAAACAAAAAAACGCCACCACTCCTGCTCTCGTTATACAAAGTCTAAATACATGAATTGTTTTCACTCATCCATTCTGTCCCAGCAAAGCTTACGTGTTCTGTATAATTTTATGTCTGGTTCTTACTACATACATACTAATGAGCTAAACAAATCATGTCTTTCCTTGGTAAGAGCCATATTCCTTGGCTCAACTCATTTGTGTCCCTGCATACTTTGTGGTTTACCCTAAGAGAAATAGGGTAAAATAGAGAGTTGTGTGTGTGTGTGTGTGTGTGGTGTGTAGTAAGGTGAGCATTATGAAAAGATTAGAGCAAAAAATAGCTTATCCAAAAGGATCTTTGTCTTTGTGCGCTTCTTAAGAAATATCATTTAGATAACCTCATACTCCATCTGGTGGCACACTACTAATTATGAATTATGAAGCTTAAGTAAAGTGATTATAATATATTTGTATATGCCTTAAGAGATATATAAAATTCTTAGTGATTACCAAAACTCCATTATCAGGTTCTCTTGAGACATTTGTACTTACTAATGTTTATTTATAAAGCCAATTGCTTATTAAATATGCTAAAGATAGCTTTTAAAATTTAATGCACTAATATACAAAACTGCTTGTCAGTTGAAATATATTGTGAGAGATAAATCACTTGTATTATTTACAAATTCCTAGGGGCTTCTTCATTTTTTAAGGTTTATCAAACATTTTATAAATAAAAGACTGTAGAATTATAAAGCAATCCATTTGTATATTCAGAAATTAAAATTAGTTATGTCTTCATTAATATTTATGTAAGTTTGTAAAGATATCTTATCTATGATATGCTCACAACTAAATATAGAAATATAAAGAAATATTACATAATGTATGCATACCCATTGTGTGTGTGTTTGTGTGTGTTGGTCTTTCAATTCATAACTGCTTTTAAAAGGTTTCTACTTGTAATTACACGTATCTGTGTGAGAGTATGTGCACATGAGTTAAGTTGCCTTCAGAAGCCAGAAGAGGGCATCAGATCCTCTAAAGCTGGAATTGTGATCTGCCACTGTGGATTCTGGGATCTGAACTCAGGTTCTCTGGAAGAGCAATATGTGCTCTTCATTGCTAAATGATTTTTTTGAGCTTGTAACACAATAACTCTTTAATTTACCAAATTCTTTAAAAAATATAACCCAATTTCTTCTTCTATAATATAGAGATAGCAATTAATTTAACTTTCTGTGGCTACCAGGGATATCAAAAAGTAGGGGATATCCTTAAACTCATAATTATAATGGGTAAAAGAAAGTGCTTAGTAAATATAATAGGGATATGTTCAGGATGTGTTGCAGTATAAAAATACAAATGGTTAAGTCTACCCTGGGTGAGTAAATGAACTTCTGTGATCAGACCAAAAGCAGGTAGTGAGATGGCCCACCTGGAAGACATATATTAAGTACATATTATGTTCATAGAAGCCCTATTTATAATAGCCAGAAGCTGGAAAGAACCCAGATGTCCCTCAACGGAGGAATGGATACAGAAAATGTGGTATATTTTCACAATGGAATACTACTCAGCTATTAAAAACAATGAATTCATGAAATTCTTAGGCAAATGGGTAGAACCGGAAAATATCATCCTGAGTGAGGTAACCCAATCACAAAAGAACACACATGCTATGCACTCACTGATAAGAGGATATTAGCCCAGAAGTTTGGAATACCCAAGACACAGTTCACATATTAAATGATGCCCAAGAAGGAGGAAGAACAAAGTATGGATACTCTGGCCCTTCTTAGAAGAGGGAACAAAATACCCACAGAAGGAGATACAGAGACAAAGTGTGGAGCAGAGTCTGAGGGAAAGACTACCCAGAGACTACTCCACCTAGGGATCCATCCTATACAGTTAGAAAACCCAGACACTATTATCAATGCCCACAAGTGCTTGCTGACCTGAGCTGGATTTAACTGTCACCTGGGAGGCTCTGCTAGTGCATGACAAATACAGAGGTGGACACTCTCAGCCAGTCATTGAACTGAGCACAGGGTCCCCAATGGGGGAGTTAGAGAAAAGACCCAAGGAGCTGAAGGAGTTTGCAGCACCATAGGAGGCACAACAATATGAGCCACCAAGTACTCCCAGAGCTCTCAGGGATAAAATCATCAAACAAAGAGTAAACATGGAGTTACCCATGGCTTCAAATGCTATCCAGATGTCAGCAGAGGATGGCTTTGTTAGACATCAAAGGGAGGAGAGGCCCCTGGTCCTGGAAAGGCTTGATGCTGCAGTGTAGAGGACCAGGACAGGGAAGCGGGAGAGGGTAGATTGAGTAACAGGGGTAGGGGAGATGGCTTATGGGATTTTCGGAGGGGGGGGCAGGAAAGGGGACAACATTTGAAATGTAAATAAAGAGTATATCTAATAAAAAAAGAAAATAAACGTTAAAACAACAACAAAAAAAGAATTTAAAAACTTCAGTGTGGAGCCAGAAAATCTGGTGTGGCAGTGTATACTTTACTATAATGTCAGCTGGAATAAATGGGTTGCAACCATTACAGACTTGGACAAGTCATTTGCTTACTTACTGTTTCCTGAGGCAGCATTGCGATCTCAGGACGGACAGCAGTGGAAAGACAGAGGGAAAATACATGGAGTTGATGTGAGGTGAAGGTCCCATGAAGAAAACACCACATGCGTGAAGGTGGCAAAGCACAAGGAAATCTGGAGTGTCCTGTGAGCTGAAAGACAGAGGATAGAAGCGCAGGGTGGGGGAAATGAGAAAGTGAGTGTAGGGAGAAGATGAGCATAGGTAGATAGCTGGTAAAAGCCACTGAACAGTTTGGAGCAGGAAATCAGATGATTCCACTTACTGAGATCCTATTTACTGATGGTCCTTTGCTGTTGTTTCTTTAGTTTCCTTGTGGTAGATAGTGACAGATGTAAGATGATAGAAGTGTTAAGTTCCTTGAATATGCCAAGCAAGGGGTCTCAGGATCACTGTGAATGGAGGACAGTGGGTATATATGAGATGCTTTTGTAGAAATAATTCTCAGAAGTTGCTGACAAATCTGATTTGGGAGGCAAGGAAAAAAGAAAAGTCAAGTATGATTCTCTTGCATTTTTGATTTGCAGAACTGGACAGAGTACTGCACACTAAAATTAGGAAAGCAGGGAACACTGAAAGAGAGAGTTGATTGATGGCTCACAGAGAAAAAGACAATTAGAAGTCGAATTTCAACGTGCTTGATTGTTGTAGATTTGACAAGCTTTGCAAATAAAAATACAGTCTTCCCACTTAAATTTGCGTTTCAGATCTGACCTAACCTACTTAAAAGTAATCAAAGTAGAGCTGTCAGCTAGGGAAGTGGTTAGCAATGTGAGCAGGAAGCCAGGTAGGGGGTCTTGAGATAAAGCCATAAACTAGAAGTCATGCACACAAAGGCAAAGGAAATCGAGCTGCAAGAAGAGGGAATGGTATTACTGACAGGTGCAGAGAGAAGAGAACAGGAGGACGTGGAGGACTGGCCTCTGTGCTGTGTGGGGTGAAGTAGAATGTAAGAACTGTTTGAACATTTGAGGAGCAGCCAAAGAGAAGAGGAAAGCCAGCCTGATGTCATATTCCAGAATCCGGGGAGACAGGGCTGTTCAAAAGAAAGACAGAACAACAGTGGGGACACTATTGAGCCACAGAATACAATGAGGAGCACAGAGTCTATCAATGCAGGGTTCACTGGAGACCTTAGTCGTACATGTTTTAAAAAATGGTTGAGGGAATAGAGAAAGCATGTATATCCAAATTGTCTAAACCATCTATTTCCATAAAAAGATATAATACGAGTAGACAATGATACTTGGAGCCCTGAATAACTGAGAATTCAGGAACTTTATTTAGATTAAGAAGACATCTGAAACAGTCTTTGGAGTAGTTAGAAGAAAAGACAGAGGGAGGGAGGTGGGAGATTGAGAGCCATGAGTCAAGGAGAGCAGAGAGCTTTGAGGGAGACAAGGCAGTTTAGAGATGTGATCCAAACCATAGGGCTGGGAACAGCAGCAGAGGGTGTGGGAATCAAAAAGCATGTGGCTGGTAGCCATCCCTCTCCATACTGTTCTGATTACCATGGTTTTACAAGGTCTTACTCTTAAAAGTATCTAGGATATTTTCAGTCTTTTCTTATACCATTTATGGAAAGCTAACTGAACTCAATACAAAAACCCTATTGGAATTTTGATTGTGATTGAATTTATCTGTAAAAACCAAACCAAACCAACCAACCAAACAAAGACCCAGTCATCTTTTTCAACCCAAAATTTAGACTGCACCCATTTACCTTTGCAGTCAATTCCAGATGGGAATGCATCTACAGATTAAGGAGTTATGGGTAGCGTTTGCAGGCTATGCCAAGCAGTTGCAGAAGCAGAAGCCAGATTGCAGCAGGGCAAGAGGTAAACTGGAGATGAGAAGGCAAATAGACAGAAAGTATTGTTTGGAAGCCTTTCGTGTCTGCTAAGGTAAGCAGATGTGTGGTCGCTTGGCTGAAGGGGAGAGATCCTGAGGGCTCGGAGGCTATCATTTATTTTTAAAGATAACACTGTGTTTATAAATGTTTTAAGAGGTAGGTAAGCATGCAAAAATACAGGGGAATAATGGAACAATACCCACAAGAGGGAAGAGGACAACAGAGGAGAACCGTTCTGAGTGCAGGGTGTTGGTTGGGGACAGGGGAAGATCTGCATCTTATCTGTAGCCACAGAAGCAGTGAGGCTGATAAGGCAGAAGTGAAGAGTTGGGGCCGAGGAAGGAAGATGACGAACTTCTGGCTTGGATCTGGCATATGGTCAGTTACATGGCTAGAGTGGAGAACCCTGACGAGATAGTTCAAGTTTGTTACAGACACTGTCAGAGGAGGTGTGAAAACGTCCATGTACACACACAAGGACTGCTGGAGGTAGCAAGCACAGAGGCTGTATTAAAGTTCTCCTGAGAGATGCCTGGCTATGGAGCTGGAGACCTTTAATCCCAGCACTCACAAGCAAAGGCAGGAAGGGCCAGCTTGGTATACATAGCAAGTTCCAGGCCAGCCAGGGCTACAATGTAAGACTGCCATTTAAAATAGGTCCACTGAGACTAAGACAGGAAGATAAAAGGAGAGGAAACATTCACAGGCACTTGTGTTATTGTCTAAGAGATTGCAAATATTTGTAAACAGCTTTTTACTTTCTGTCCATTTATTCTTTTCATTAAGGCAGATTTACAAAAGAATTCGTTCAAGCTTCTCAGGGTATTTACAGCATTAATATATGTGACCATTAATTAAACTTAGAGAAATCAACAGAGGAGAAGGAAATGACAGTAATTAGCATCTTCAGTTACAAACTGATGCTTAAAGATAACTCCAGAGAGACTTTATTACCCTTGGTTTAGTCATCATTAAATGACAGTGTCCTCCAAATTCCACAGAGGCAGCAGATTTTCTGTGACATCAGTGGGCGTGGTACAGTTGCATGGCATCTTGAGCCTGTCTTCAAGGTCAGGACCCATTCTTTGTCCCATGGAGTTAAAGTTGAAGCTGGGGCAAGGGGTAAGGGAGGTGCTAGGGGGCTGAGTGGGAACTTGGGGCTAGTGTGGAAGATGGGAGGATGGGTGGGGGAAGGCTATTCCTTATGTCTAGTATAGCAGAAATCAGTAACTTAGAGCCTACTCCTCATTACCAAAATAATATTTCATGGTGTGAAATTTATATCTCAGTCTTCATAAAATTTGACTAGAGCATAGCCTTGTTTTGCTGCATGCTGTCCTTGGCTGGCTCCAGACTGAGTATCTCCAATAGGAGCGGCATGGCCTGGAAAGCCTGAAACCTTCACTGGTAGCCCTTCACAGGGAACATCTCCTTCCTCCAGTACATAGCTTCTGTGAAGTCCGCTGGGATGTTTACTGTGTGTCCTGTGCTTTCGTGATGCTTTCTAACATCCTGAATCTATGTTTCCCATGCCAGAGATCAGCAGCCATCCTCTCAAGGGTCCCAGAGCCCCTTTCTATCAATTCCTTCCTCTATGTATGTTGGGCCTTCTGGGTTTTTATCTTCTAGCCAGCTCTACAAGTTAAAAAGTCTAAAAGTTAGAGCAGAGCAGCTACAGCAAGGAGTTCTGTGCCTTCTTTTCTCCTTGGAGGATTTTCAGAGACAAGCTGATGAAACAAGGCCTCTCTTTTCCTGGTCTTCTTCATGACCATAAGTCAAGCTCTCTTCTGAGATCCAGTAAATGATCTGGTTCCCTGAAGGCAGATGGTAAGCCCATTGACTATGGTTCTCAGGGAGCAATATTTAGAAGTGATAGATTTTTCAGGAATTTCACGTCAATCTTGGATCTCAATTTTACCTCTAGACTATCTGTATCCATTTCACAGATTGGAGAAAAAGTGGACTGAATACTGGCTGAGCTCACGAACCTGTATCTCTACCTTCAGAATAAACCCTCCACACAACTCTGAGGGGTGGAGTTCATTTGTTTATAGAGAGACAGGGTCAACCCTGCTTTGAGCTAGGTTGCATGGCAATAGCCTGTAAGAGAGGAAAGACTCTCCCACCCATTCTCTCATTAGTTGACAGAGAACTGATTTTGAGGAAGTGGAGCAAGGCTTTCCATGTTCCATCTCAGTGACCTTTAATAGCAAGGACACATGGTGTCTGAAATGCATCTGTCATGGCTTATTAGCCAAAGATTTAGTTCAAGAAAATATTGTCTTTTTTAAAAAAATTGCGATTTGCAAACTTTCTGAAATTTATATTATTTTTATAATGCTAATTAGCAAGGTCACGATTCTTCTTTGCAGAGATAGAAAAATACAGATTTTTCTTTGAGAAGCTGAAACCTCTTTAAAATATGTTTCTTTAAAAAAAATAAAATATATTTCTTCATTCACATGACCTCCCAGTTCTTTATCCTTCCCGCAGAAACTGCCCTTAGGTTTAAGCACAGTACTGCTTTCTGTTCCTCTGAGGGCTGTTAAAGGTGCCGCACCCACTCCACTTCAGAGTATGCTCTCCAGACAGGATTATTTATGACATTTCAGTAATACAGTCAAGCTTTAGCTCTCAGACCCACATTTTAAAGAGGCTCACAGTCTCGTTTATAAAATGTTTGGCCTCTTTTTTTTATTTAATAAAACATAAGGATGAGGAAGTGAGGTGCATAATAAGAGCAGAAAAGCTTAAAACACAATTTAGAAAAAGCCCATAACCTTTACTGACCCATGGCAATATTCGGCAATAGAAATTGGATGCATAACCATTGTGGAGGCTACCAGCACCGGCAGGTACTGTGTCTCTGAGTTTAGGGATTCTTTTTATCCACAGTTTCCTCACTCTACCTTCTTAATCACTATATGGAAATGTTTTGCCAAAGCCAGGATGCCCTGCTTTGGTTACCAATTCTTCATGATCATCCCACCAGATTAAAGGGGCAACTTCTCAGCAGCATCAAGCCTGCCTCTGTCTTACTGTGTCCCATGGTAGGTAGGGAGCGTTCCTTTCTGCTTCAGAATTCATTATACAACTCCCACACCCTGGTGCATATGTCCTGGTAGGCCTGTTTAGACATTTATTTGATCCTCACTGCCACAGGCAACTATGACTTTCTGTGTTCTTATAGTTTGGAGACAGCGCCGTGCTTGTCAGCCGCAGTTACCACAATCCATTGCTTTCCCAGACACACAGAGAGCTCATACCAAAGGGTGATGTGTTCCTCAAGGGCAGCGGGCTACAGGGCAGTGAAGCATAATTGGAAAGAGACTCATTCAGTGACTTTAAAGCTCCAGAACTGATTACCCCGGCCCATGAAATAGCTGAAGGAAATGTTTGCAGAGGAAAGCCCCAGGTCGAACTGCTCTGGCTGTTGGCAGCAGGCTGTGACTGAGAAGGACGACGAGAGGACCTGCATGAAGCTGACAGGAGGAACGCTTGTCTGAAAGAAAATGAGCAGCTAGACAACAAAAATGAGCCAGTAATGTAAAAGGCAAACAGTAGTGCTCACCAGTGAGGCAAGCATGGAGAATATGCACAAAGACGCGACTGTGTAAGACACAACAAAAACAGACAAAGGACGAGGGTCACATACAAGTCTAGGGACAGCTGGTGTTCCTGTGAACCCAGTGCCCTCTGTTCTATTGTCTCTGTCTGGATAATCCCAAGCATTTCCTCTGCTCTCCATATCTAGCCTTGACTGCCGGCTGTGATGGCTATGCTTACATCTTGATGTGTTGTTATGGTTGAAACCAATGCCCCTTCCGCACCTCCTTAGGCTACAACTAGACATCACTGTTCCGAATTGAGTCCCATCACTTTACAGTAGTCTCTTTGCCCCAAAGCTCTTTGATGACCTTTCATTGACATGGTAGAGGCTCATGTGCTGTGCCAGGCTCAGAAGAACCAACACGATGGCCAGCATGATCTTTAAAAGTTCAACATTGTTTTCTTTCCCCTTTCTTCTCTACCCAGGTTGCTGCATTAATGAGCTCTAAGATTCTGCTCTCTTTAGATGGCTACTACTGTTCTTTCCCTGGCCTACCAAATTCGTTCTTTGTCCTTCCATGTATTTCTGGTCTCAAATTATCTAAAACTTTCAATAATGCACATCCTGAGTCTTAGCCCTGGTGAGATTTATTTTGTGCAACTTGAAGAGAATTTTTTGTAGAATTTATTAACTATTCCCATTGTGCATAAGATAATTTCTCAGTGGAAAAGAGTCATCTTGTTGTAAGTAGCGTCTCTGACTTCTACCCATTGGAATATACTAACTAGATGGAAATTGTTCAATTGAAGTGTCATCTGGTGAGGGAATGTTAATTGAGGTAGTTAATAACCACGTTTGGGTAAAATATTTGCAGTCTAGATATCCTTCCCCCCTAAAAATGAGTGCTTTGAAAGTAGGAACACTTATACATTCATATTATCTTCCCCATTCAATGTATGTTCAATGTAAGAGTGGGGGGATTTCACTAGTGGATAAAAAATTGTCAGCAGTTGATTTGAGTCTCATGTCCCACAACTACTTTCACACCCAGAAAGAAAATGTAAAACCGTTCATAGTATCATTGAGTTTCAAAGTAGTGTAATGTCAAGATGGAGTTCACTGGAGGACATTAGTGATATTATAGAAGTGTCTGAGCTACTATGGAAAAGCTCCAGGTTCTTATGGAGAGCACATTGCTGCTTTGTGTCTAAGTAAGAGCTCTGAAAACCACTCACATATGACAAGATAGATACTAATAACTTGGAAGAGGATTGTACCTTCATCATAGATAATAATTAAGCTTAAAGTAGAAAAGAAGAACAAAGCAATGTTTAGACTTATCAGGGACACATTCATTCATTTAGTAAGGCAGGGGTAGGTGACTAGTTTAAGAAACAACATGGACTTTAGCATTAATAATAAATGAGAAAACAAAGCCAGGTGGGGGGGTATATGCCTATAATTTAAGCATTTGGAAGTTGGAGACAGGTTGATAAAGAATTCAAGGCCAGCTTCTGTTACAAATGAGTTCTAGGCCAGCTTGGGTGGTGTGGGACACTGTAGATGGGGGAGGAGGTATAGGAATGATTATATGAAGAAAGTAACTTGATGCTAAGTTGGAGCATCAGGAATTTCTAGAAAAGGTGATGTTGAAATGTGTTGAATGATGAGTAGGAGGTTTCTAGATAAGGAAACTGCATCTGTAAAGGTCTCAGTTAAAAAGAGCACAGTTTATTCAGAGAGTGACTTGGCTGGAAGGAGCATGGCACATCATCTGTAGTGTTTGATGAAGGGGGAAGGGTGCTAAGACTAGAACATGCAAAGGTCTAAATGCTAGCTTAAGGAATTTGGATCTCTATATAGCACACCTGCAGTGATTTATGAAGGGTAAAGATATGGCGCTGTTGTGTTTTGCAGAAATCTCCCTGGCAGAATGTGGAAGGTAGCTCAGAAAGTGTGAAACTGGAAGTACAGAGACCAGTTATGGATCTGTTATAAATCTTGCAAGAGAAGCAGTGAAAAACGTGACTGGAAGCAGCAACCCTAGGAGGATAAAAACGGGAATGATGCCCAAAGACCAGAGGAAATGGAAATGTCTTTATGTTAGCAGTGGAGATTTCGAATTTCATTTGGGTTTTGAAGCCTTTTATAGATAGCAATTAGAAGGAACAAGATTTGATATACAAAAGTGAGTTTGGTTTATATAAGCTAGGGTTCAGTCAATTGTGGAATGCCAGTTGGCCAAATTATGACAAGTTTATAAGACTAGATATAGATTTGAGTTGACTCAAGGGAGTGGTCCTTGATGCTAGGCAATGAAAGGCTAAGGGAAGAAATACTGTGAACTTCCTGTGGTGTATCATCAGGAGAGGGTTGAAAATATCCCTTAAATAATTTGTATTTCAAGATTCAGAAATATACTGTTCACTCTCTTCACTATTTGTACTGCTTAATTTATTCTGATGTATCAGAACTAATCCCGAGTGTCTTGAAATAAATAGCTCTATTTACAGCTATATGTGAGTCAGTATGTCATAAATTCCTGTAAATTCTGTGAGTTTGAGAATAGCCCCCACAGCGTGTGCTTTCAGACTGCAGGCAAATTGTAAGAGAGTTATCGCTTTTCAAAAGCAGTGACTGAAAAATAGGAAGCTTTAAATATAAGTTAGATCGGTTCTGAACCGATTTAGCATCAATGAATCTGTTGTAATAAGTTTTTTATATCCCTTGATATCATACTTTAGCCATAGTCTCCTATATATATATATTTTATCTGACATGTAGTTCATTCATGTTAATAACTAGATGTGTAATTTTTGCCTATTTTAATTAGTTAGACTAAAAGCATTTTACTTATTTATTTCATGGGCGACATGCTTAAATCAATTCAAACCTATTTGCTAGCTATGTTGGCTTACTATAAAAATGTGTCTGACAGAAACAGTTGATGTGGACACTAGGTAATAGGAATCGATTATGATGTAAATGGTTTGGAATATTTAACAGCAAATATAGACAAGATTTATTTTTCCTCAGATAGCCATGAAACAAATCATCAATGTCTAGAGAGGTTTTAAATCAACAGATGAGCTGGGGAGACAAATCCGGGGACTCTGCTGCTGGCTTTGATGGCGGCCACACGGTTTTATTGTTCTCCTTGTTTTCATGGTGCCCTTTAAGCTTAAAAGGCAGAATAACTTACAAACCGAAAGGTCACAAAATCCTTCTTGAACTGTAAGAAGTTAAAGTATATTTGAAAAAAGATCGCATCAGAATTGAATTCAAGAAGTTACTGGCTAGTAAAGTGAAGCTTTATACACCCTACTAAATGGGGTTAGAATTTAACTATAGATTTTATACGCTCTTTCTAAATAGTAATGTGCTGGGAGAAACAGACACAGTTAGATTTTATACAGTTGGACTACATTTTACAGTTCTTTTTTTCTTTTTCTTTTTTTATTTACATTTATTTATTTATTTATTTATTTACACTCCATATTTTATCCTCCCCATCCACCCTCTGACTGTTTCACATCCCATACCTCCTCCCTACTCCCCTGACTCCACGTGGATGACCTCACCCCCCACCCAACCTGACCTCTAAACTCCCTGGGGCCTCCAGTCTCTTGAGGGTTAGATGCTTCATCTCTGGATGAACACAGACCCAGCAGTCCTTTATTGCATGTGTGTTGGGGGCCTCATATCAGCTGGTGCATGCTGTCTGTTTGGTGGTCCAGTGTTTGAGAGATCTCGAGGGTTCAGATTAATTGAGACTGCTGGTCCTTCTACAGGTTCGCCCTTCTTCTCAGCTTCTTTCAGCCTTCCCTAATTCAACAACAGGGGTCAGGATTTCTGTCCATTGGTTGGGGGCAAATATCTGCATCTGACTCTTTCATCTGTTCGTTGGGTCTTCTGGAGTGCTGTCATGTTAGGTCCCTTTTTGTGAGTGCTCCATAGCCTTAGTAATAGTGTCAGACCTTGGGACCTCCCCTTGATCTGGATCCCACTTTGGTCCTGTCACTGGACCTTCTTTTCCTCAGGCTCCTCTGCATTTCTATCCCTATAATTCTTTTAGACAGGAGCACTTATGAGTCAGAGTTACGGCTATGGGATGACCCCCCTCTTCCTCATTTGAAGGCCTGTCTTCCTGCTGGAGGTGGGCTCTATAAGTTCCCTCTCCCTACTGTCTGGCACTTCATCTAATGTCCATCCCGTTGAGTCCTGAGAGTCTCTCACCTCCCAGGTCTCTGGTGCATTCTGGAGGGTCCCCCCAACCTCCTATCTCCTGAGGTTGCCTGTTTCCATACTTTCTGCTGGCCCTCAGGGCTTTAGTCCTTTTCTCTCATTGAATACCAGATCAGGTTCCCCGCCTCCTCCCCCCTCCCTTCTCCCATCCACTTTCCCTCCCAGGCCCCTCCCTCCCTCCCCACTTGTGATTGCTTTCTTCTCCCTCCCAAGTGGGACTGAGGCATCCTCACTTGGGCCCTTCAGCTTGTTGACCTTTTTGAGTTCTGTGGATTGTATCTGTACTTTTGTTGTTGTTGTTTGTTTTTTTGGCTAATATCCAGTTATTAGTGAGTACATACCATGCATGTTGTTTTGGGTCTGAGTTACCTTGCTCGGGATATTTTCTAGCTCCATGCATTTGCCTGCAAAATTCAGGATGTCCTTGTTCCTAATAGCTGAGTAGTATTCCATTGTGTAAATGAAACACATTTTCTGTATTCACTCTTCTGTCATGGAGCATCTAGGTTGTTTCCAGCTTCTGGCTATCACAAATAAGGCTGCATGAACATAGTGGAACACGTACCCCTGTGGGATGGTGGGGCATCTTTTGGATATGTACCCAAGAGTGGTATACCCGGGTTTTCAGGTAGATCTATTTCTAATTCTCTGAGGAACCTCCAGATTGATTTCCAGAGTGGTTCTACCAGTTTGCAATCCCACCAGCATAGGAGGATTGTTCCTCTTTCTCCACATCCTCTCCAACATGTGTTGTCACCTGAGGTTTTGATTTTAGCCTTCTGATTGGTGTCAGGTGGAATCCCAGGGTCATTTTGATTTGCATTTCTCTGATCACTAAGGACTTTGATCATTTCTTTAGGTGCTTCTCAGCCTTTTGAGATTCCTCAGCTGTGAAATCTCGGTTTAGTTCTATACCCCATGTTTTGATTGGGTTGTTTGTTTTTTTTTTTTTTTGGTGTTCAACTTCTTGAGTTCTTTATGTATTTTGGATATTAGCCCCCTATATGTTGTGGAGTTAGTGAAGATTTTTTCCCAATTTGTGGGTTGCTTATTTGTCTTAAGAATTAGCCTTAAATTAAATTTTCAATAGCTTTTAAATTATCATTGTGAAATTCCCATTTCCTAGTATTCCTCCTGGTGATGATATTATCAGCCTTCAATTTTATTTTCAGCCTTTTAGATTGAAAGGAGAATACAGCTGGCTTTTCTTATGTGTATTCTTCTTTCATAGCTTCATACTTGTGTGTGTGTGTGTATGTGTGTGTGCCTGTGTGTGTGTGTGTGTATAACATTCTTTAAAATATTTTATCTGTATTAAATGCATACATTTTTTGTCATCAATTATATAATTCGTTGTGTAATTTTTTTTCCTTTGGAGACATGAACAAATATTGATTTCTGTCAGGGCACTGAAACAAACCAAATAAATGCCTTAACCTAAGGTAGTTTGTTGAACCAATTAGTTAACAGGGCTTACTTACAGGTGGAGGAGAGACTTTCTTACTGCACATACTGACAACCTTTCTAATGCTGTGTGTGATGCAACACCATGACAAGAAGCCACCTTGGAGAAAGTGTTCATTTTGGCTTAGGGTCTAGAGGGATAAGATTCCATCATGGTGGTACAGAGAGGCATGGCAGTAGGCAGTGAGCATGGCAGATGGAGAGGGGAGCTGAGAGACCACATCTTTTATTGTAAACACAGCAGAGAGACTGACCTGGATACAGTAGCATGAGGATTTACACTCTCCAAGCCTTCCCCCCAGTGACACTCTCCCTTAGGAAGGCCATACCTCCTAAACCTCCCAAACAGGACTTCCAAACGGTGACCACTTATTCAAATGTCTAAGCCTATGGGGGAAATTACCATTCAAACTGCACTCTGAAACATGGATAGCTCAGAGACAGATGCATCGCTAAAAACCACATCTGATCTGGTTTGCTTTCTCTTGCTCTGATGGACACCATGACCAAAAGCCACTTGGGGAGGAAAGGGTTTATTTTATTTTACAGGTTATAGTCCACCATTGAGACATGGCCGAGCAGAGACTACAGCAGGGAAGGAACTGGAAGCAGAGACCAGGGATGAGTGTTCTCTACTGGCTTGCTCCCTGACTCACTGTGTAAATAGCTTTTTTATTGAGTCCAGGCCCACCTATCTAAGGATAGTGCCACCCATAGTGGGGCAGGCCCTCTTAAATCAATCATCAGTTAAGGAAATCTCTTATAGATGTGAATATAGGACAATCTGATTGAGATAATTCTTCAACTGAGGGTCTCTTTTCCCAGGTGACTCTGGGCTTGTGGAAAGTTGGCAATAAAAGCTAACCAGAACACAACCCAGCATGAATGACTCAGCAAACAACCCAGTGGCTCAGGAAAGCCATAGACCTGAAGCTCTCTGCTCAATTTTCAGGCAGCTTCACAAAAGAGATTCCCCTCCTAGCAACTATTTCCTGCTTGTTTAGCCTAGAGGAGAGTTTTGGTAAATATTTTTACTTTCTGAGTTTCCCGAGTCTGTGATGAATACAATGACCAAAAGTCAGAAGTCTTATGATCTTGATCTGTATAAGTTTCTTGTTATGAGACTCCCTCTGGGGGTAATGTTTCCAACTCAGAGGCAATAGCTGTGCCACCTAATCAATGTGCTTTACATTAAGTTATACCATCTAAACGGTGCACTTTGCATTGTTTTGTATTGGGTGCTGTGAGTAGTACAAAGATGATTTCATGTACATAGTAGGTTGTGCACAGGTTTATGAAAATGTCGCATCCTTTTATATGAAAGACTTGGCTATTGTGGATTCTGGTGTCTGTGGTGGACTTTGGAACTATTTCTCTACAGACACTGAGACAACTGCTATCTTATTTTAATTTACAGTTTCCAGTTGCTTGTGGAGATCAACACGTTTTTCACACTTTCATTTTGGTTTCTGCTTTGAACTGGGAGATCACAGCAGGGCTGTGGTTTCTTATTTCCCACGCCCTTTGTATTTCAGTGAGGTCAGGAAAGGTGACTTCAGGAGCCGATTTCAGATGCTATTTTAAATGACAGCTTTACAAAATTGGATTTCGAAAGTCCAGGGGCCAAAGAAGAGCAACACTACTGTATAGCCTATGCATGACTTCTCCACAAAAGAACTGTAACCTCCTTAAACCTCAGGCTCCGCATTTACAGGGTGGATATTAGAATGACGTCCATGCTTTTTGGGATGGTTGAGTGTTTCTGTGAGGGTCAATAGATATGAAAAGCTTAGAGTAATGGCTTCTCCAAGAGCTCCACTATCTTCATCAGTGTCAATGGATGTGAGTGTGCCCCTTGTTGCCAGCCTCATTAACATTTTGTTGCAGAATTTGTGTTGCAGAATGTTTGTTGAGAAAGTGTGTTCCACAGGGAACATCTTGTTGAGTGAGTGAACTAGCAATGACAGATTCATTTCTCTGTACATTGGCTCTGACTTTTCCCATCTTTTCTCTGAAGTCAGCTTTTTGCTTCTAGAATTTCTCCATTTATATACCTTATGGCCTTCAAAATGTAAGGAAGGCAGAAACCGCGGGGATTTGCAGCAATGGAGTGTATGCTTGGAGTGGACAAGCTCTGGACCTGCTGGTGACAATTCGCTAGCATGGTGCGATACACAGGAAAAGCTTGTTTTGAAAGAAAACTTTCTCATTGAAGCATGCCAGTTCATTTAGCTTGCTCTCAGCAAAGGCTTAGGGGGCTCACTGTGGCAATGATGTGGCCCAGCAGTGGCTTGTTGCATTTTAAGATACTTAATTATCAAGAGAAGTTATGCATATTCAAGACACATGAAGCAGTGAGTTGGCAGATACTATTCAGTATGGATCACGGTCACACAAATCTACTTCTAACACAACCCCTGCTGTACATCAGGTTCCTAGAAACCCACTCATCTCAACTGTCAGTCTGACCAGCATCTCTGAATCTCCTCTACTCTCTGCCCACTAGCTGTCACATGAGCTGTTCT
Source organism: Tokudaia tokunoshimensis (assembly GCA_036184795.1). Lineage (NCBI taxonomy): Eukaryota > Metazoa > Chordata > Mammalia > Rodentia > Muridae > Tokudaia > Tokudaia tokunoshimensis. The sequence continues at coordinate 57,881,892 of BTHU01000022.1, read as the reverse complement.
GTCCATATCTGTTTGTCTATTGGTGGATACTCAACTAATTCTGAATCTTGGCTATCATGTCGTCAACATAATGGTTTCTTATTCTTCGAATATACTCAGAAGTGGAGTTTCTAGAACATATGATAATTCTCTTTTTTATTTTTAATTTTTTTTGGATCCTCTGTACTGTTTTCCATTATGCTTTCAGTAACATGCACACCCACTGACAGTGTGCAAGGGCTCGCAGGGCTCACTTCCCTTCACAAATTCTTGTTAATTCTCCTCTTGTTGGCAGTTACCATTCTGATTGATATGAGATGACATCACATTGCGGTTTCTTTTGTTTTTTGTATGTCTTTCTAATGATTGCCTGATGTTTAGGACATTTTCAAATATCACTGGCTATTTATCTTATTTTGAAAAGTGTGCGTTCATATCTTTTGCAATTTCTAATCATCTTAAATTTTGTTACTGTATTATTTGTCTTTTGACATATTTTAAATAGTAACCTCTTATGAAGCATGACTTTCAGGCATTTTTTCCAACGCTACAGATTCAACATCTTTTATTCCGTTGACTGCTTCATCTTTGCTCGGCAGAAGCTTTCAATTTTGACACTCACATTTGTCTATTTTTGCATTTGTTGCCTGTGCTTTGGACATGATGTCCCCAAAGCCCCGCCCAGACCAATGTCACAATGTCTGCTTTGTTTCCTTCTGAATGTGTTACTTTTTTGTTAATTAAATATTTAATCTGCTGGGGGCATGCTGTGTTAGATAAGGGTGTAATTTCTGTTTGGGGATCTAACTTTTTTTAAGAAGCTATCCTTTACTCATTGTGCATTTTGACACCATTTTGAAAATCAGTTGACTTGAGTGTGTGAATTCATTTCCAGGCTTTCAACCCCTTCCAATGGTTTTGTTGTTCATTCTTCTACCTGGATGATGCTGGTTAGACTGACAGCATTTTACTGTGTTTTGGGATTAAAGATTATGATGACATTGACTATTTTTGCTTGTGGTTGCTTTTTACTGTTAGTATCATTTTGCAATTCCATATGAATTTTAGGACTTCTCAATTTCTGTGAAAAAAAAAAGAGAATGTCCTTTATATTTTGATAGAGAATGCACTGAGTCTGCGTATTGTTTTAAGTGGTGTGGATTTTAATAGTATTAATATTTTTGAATCATGAGCATTCAAATTCATGTATGTATGTGATCTTGAGTTTCTTTATTCTATATTTTATGGTTTTCAGTGTCTAGCTCTTTCACCACCACTAGGTACCTGATTGCGTATAAATATTTTATTATTTTTTGTTTTTGCAATTGGAACTGTTCTTTTATTCTTTTTTTGCATAAGTTAATGTTAATATATTACATATATTATATGTAATATAGTATATATACAATATTATTTTTTATTTTGGTCTGATATCCTGAACTGTAATGAATTTATTACTTATGGTAAAATTCATGGTAAAAGCTGAAAAGAAAAAAAATCTTTTTGAAATAGCAAAATTTCTTTCTTAAAAATGTGGTTGAAATAAAATATGATAGTATACCTCTACACTATCAGTGCTTGGGTGACCTATGTAAAAGATTGTGAGCGCCACTAGTCTGAGATACATGATACAAACCCATTTCAGGATAAAAAATATCTTTGGCACAAAATACAAAAAATAGTATCCTAATTTCTGATTAAATATAGACACATTGGTTAACTTTAATGTAAGATTAGTATCAGGGAAAATAATTTTGGATCAAGAAAACCCATTCTGTTATTCTTACTCTGAAAAGCATAAAGAATTTCATGATAGGTTTTTTCATAGTTGTAATTCTAGCAATAGGGAGGATGATAGGGGATGATAGGATGATAGGATGTCTAGGATGATAGGGAGTTTGAAGCTAGTTTAGGCTGCATAGAAAGACTAACTTAAAATACAAAGCAAACAGAATTGTCTAAACAAGAAGGAAGGAACGAAGGAAGGAGTGCAGGAAAGAATGAAGGAAGTAAGGAAGGAGAAAAATTGATTAAAATAAAAATCAGAGATCTTTACCTCTGTATTTTAAATATCATCTATTTTGTCTTCCAAGTTCTATCTGGAAGGATAACCACTAATTTATTACCAACACTTACCCTTTAGTTATAGGCTATAATGTATTTTATCTCTTTACAGCAAGCATGTAAAATTAAGGTACGGCAGAAATTGAATATGCTCCCATGTTCAATTAAAGGTTAAAGGGCCAATAGAACTTCTCTGATATAAATGTTCCTAAGGACACATGCTCCACTATGTTCATAGCAGCCTTATTTATAATAGCCAGAAGCTGGAAAGAACCCAGATGTCCCTCAACGGAGGAATGGATTCAGAAGATGTGGTATATTTACACAATGGAATACTACTCTGCAATTAAAAACAATGAATTCACGAAATTCCTAGGCAAATGGTCAGAACTTGAAAATATCATCCTTAGTGAGGTAACCCAATCACAAAAGAACACACATGGGATGCTTTCACTGATAAGGGGATATTAACCCAGAATCTCGGAATACCCTAGACACAATTCGCATATCAATAGATTTCCAAGAAGATGGAAGGAGAGACCCCTGGTCCTGGAAAGACTGGATGTAGGGGAATGCCAGGACAGAGAAGCGAGAGGGGATAGAATGGGGAACAGAGGGAGGGAAGGGGGCTTATGGGACTTTCGGGGAGGGAGGAAATGGGAAAGGGGAAATGATTTGGAATGTAAATAAAAATAATCTTAGAAAATAAAATTTAAAATAAAATAAAATAAAATAAAAATGCACAGAATTTTTTCAAGGAAAAAAAAAAGAGGCAGACCTGGATGAGATGTCAGAAAAGATGGGTGTTTCTGTCGCCTGTGGTGGAGTTGAGAAAGAAGAGCACAGCAAGTCAGTGGGAAGCACACAAGAGAGGCCACGCTGCAGCTTCTGTTCTGCTGGGTCCTGCCTCATCTTCATCTCTCCAGCCCCTTCACCCATTTTTATCTCTGTAAGACCAAAAGGTGATATTATGTTAAATCAGATGTAAACAGACACTTGTTTCTCTTATCCACCTTCCTTTTCTTCCCTCTTCCTTCTCCTCCTGCTCCTCCTCCTCCTCTTTAACTTACTGACCAGATCTAAGGGAAAAATACACAAAAACAAAATTTTTCTTCTAACCATGAGCCAGCTTGCATGTAGCAATTCAGTGTTATCATTCTTTTTCAGTTGATCACGCATTTAGTGAAACATTTGACCAGAAAAAAAAGGGGAGTTCTAAAAAACAAATAAATGTATGAATGTATTTCCTTAATAAAACAAGTTCATTTCACTTAAATTGTATAAGTGTATGTTCAAGACATAGCTTGAATATAGCACTGGTAAATTCTTAATTGGTAGAGAGAATCTGAATACAAGCATAGTTGGGAAATTTAGTTTATGGCTTCTTGAATATGAAGTAACTCTAGGAAGGTGAGTGAGAATATAAATTTAGAGATTCAGGAAGCAGTTTTTGCTGAAGATTATATATATATATATATATATATATATATGTATATATGTATATATATCTGGAAAACCAGTTTAACTCATTGATATTTAATCACAGTAGGTCTTAAAAATCTATTACATTGTAAGCGTTTTTGGATACATTTTTGTTTGTTTGTTTCTTGACATTCATTCAATCATTCTCTACTGTCAAATCTATCATCAAATTTCTATATATACTCAATGATTTCACTTGTGCCTTTTGAGTTCATTCTCAGATCCTAATGCACTAAACAGCGTATCTCAGGGAAAATGATCCATCATAGAGAAGAAAGAAACCAATTAAAACATTTGTCAGTTAATATGACCTTTTTGAGTTTCATATGCAAGGGTTAGCACTTATGGTCTACTTAAAACTCATGAATTAATTATTTGAAATCTTTCCTGAGCCAAATTCATGATATAAGATATAAAATTGTAAAATATCAAGATAATTATTTAATTACAAACATTCAGTTTGCTGAAAAGCACAAAGATGGAAAGAGAAAAATTAAATGAAAGAAGAGGTTAGAATTTACATGGAAAATATAAACAATAAATAGATAATTTATTAATAATTTCCTGAATATCTTGTAGGCAGAGCAAATTTTGGGTTGCAGCTTTTGTGGGTGAATAGATGTCGCCCTCTATCTTCTGGAAGTTCGGCCTGGCTACAGGAGGTGGCCACTTCAGTCTCCATAACCCCAGCTGCTAGGAGTCTCACCTCTCACCTAGAATTACCACCACAGACTCCTGGGAGATATCCCAGCTCCAGGTCTCTGGCTTGTCCCAGAGATGGCCCCTATCTATTGATTTCTGTTCTTTCTCCCAGCCACCTCCTGCACCCTCCCCACACCTGATCCCTATCCTAGTTTCCCTCCTCACCCCCTCTCCAATACAGTTCCCATTTTACATTCACCTCCAATAATTTATTTTTTTTCTGAGTGAGAATCAAGCATCCATCTTACAGTCATAAGAATGGTTAAGATCTCAAACTCAAGTTACAGCACGTGCTGGCAAGGATGTAGAGCAAGAGAAACAGTCCTCCATTGCTGGTGGGAGTACAACCTTGTACAACCACTTTGGAAATCACTTTGGCAGTTTCTCAGAAAATTGGGAATAGTTCTACCTCAACACCCAGCTATACTACTCCTAGGCATATATGCAAAAGATGTTCCACTAGGACACTTGCTCAAATATGTTCATAGCAGCTTTGATCGTAATAGCCAGAAACTGGAAACAACTCAGGTGTCCCTCAGCTGAAGAAAATGTGGTACATTTACACCATGAAATACTATTCAAGTATTAAAAACAAAGACATCATTGAATTTGCAGGCAAATGGATGGAGCTAGAAAAGATCGTCCTGAGTGAGGTAACCCAGACCCAGAAAGACACGCATGGTATGTACTCACATGTGGACATTAGCCATAAAGTACAGAATAACCTTACTTCAATCCACAGACCCAAAGTAAACTAAGTAACAAAGCATTGGAGAATGCTTGAATCTCACTCAGAAGGGAATATTTTTTCAAAAGGAAGAATTTGTTGTTTCAATAATTACTTTTTATTTTAAAAAGCATCCATTCATCTCAGTGTTTTTTAATGAAACACTTAAAATTGAACTCACAGTAAATGTATTTTGGGGATTCTGTGTCCTCTCTCTCTCTTTCTCTCTCTCTCTCTCTCTCTCTCTCTCTCTCTCTCTCTCTCTCTCTCTCTCTCTCTCTCTCTCCCTTTCTCTCTCTCTGTGTATGTGTGTGTGTGTTTGCTTCTTTTTTTATTAGATATTTGCTTTATTTACATTTTGAATGTTAACCGCTTTCCACGTTACCCCACTGAAAACCCCCTATCCCATCCCCCCTTCCCCTGCTCATCTCTCCACCTCCCAATTTCCTGACATGCATTTCCCTATTCTGGGTAATCGAACCTTCACAAGACCAATGGCCTCTCCTCTCATTCATGTCTGAAATGGTCATCTTCTGCTACATATGTTGCTGGAGCCGTCGGACCCTCCATGTGTACTCTTTGGTTGGTGGTTTAGTCTCTGAGAGCTTTGGAGATACTGGTTGGAAATCCAAAAATCATCAGATCCTACTACAAAAGCCTATACTCAACAAACGTGGAAAATCGGTGTCTTCTTTCTTAAGGATGCACAAGAAGCTATCTAGAGAAAGATGGCCATGTGTTCAACCTTTACATTCATTCCTGTATGCTTTCTGGGCATGTGGAACATTTAGCTCAATTTCGTGAAACATGTATTACTTTGTTTAGTAGTTCCACAGGATAGGAGGAGATGGAAGATTACAAATAGACCAGAGTTGTAGCTAAAGGCTCGCCAATGAGTATATACAGGATACGGTCCTTAGTTGAAAAACACATTCAGACAATATCTTAGCAAGAAAGAGGACAGCTATCAGAAACCTGACAAAGGTTTTATCATAGACCAGTGAATTGCTTTCCCAGATGCATGAAGGTGGAGTGATGTGAAGATCAGTCAGGATGTTTACTCTCCTGCATCTGAGCGCTTCTGCTTCTCTGCAACAATCAGACATGCTTGGGACATACTTGAAATGTTGACTTGATTTGAAACACAGCAAAGTGAATTGGTAAAGTGTCTCATTAGTTAACTCTACAAAATAATAATAATGCCTGTAAAAAATGTTTCTGCCCAGAAATATGTGGTAAATCATGATTAATAATAATGTGGGGTTCATGATTTCTAGTTTCACAAGCATGAAATTAATTTATTTATTCACTTTACATCCCAAACAGCACCCCTGTCCACTCAGCCCCTGTCCCCACAGTCCTTCCTGCTTCCCCTCTCTTCTTCTCTTCTGAGGAGGAGATAATTTTTTTCTCTTTATTTGGTATACTATGCTATTTTAAAAATTATTAAACTATGTGTATATTGTTAACTTTCAGATAAACTTTTCAAAAGTTAAGTTTAAATTTAACCATAAGTGATCATGTCATATGACAAATAGAATTGAACTCAGAAGTTAAGCATCTGGTTTAGTGTCACAAATCCGAAAAGCAACTAATATTATCATTCCAAACCAGTTAAATATGACAGTTGTCCACAATGTTTAGATTTCTCAGAATTACTCAATTTTTACTTCAGGAGTATTTTTCTTATCCTTCATTTTGTTTTTTTACCCCTTTTATTGCTGATTTTTTTCTGAAAAGGGGAAAATTGATTTGAATAGATTAAATTTATTACAAATATCTCTGCATTGGTTGAGTTTTCAGCATTTCATTGCAGATATTCTTAGTATATTTGAGCTTCCTGAGGTCTCTCAAGAAGGACAGTCTATTTTTTACCCATTTGTAAAAAATTAAAATTATTGAACAATAACTTCCTCTAAATTGCCAGTGTTAAGCATTTCTTTAATATTGCCTTTCACATCCTGTTTCCATCCTATTGGAAACCTATTGACACCATTGTGTCAAATCTTTGTCAAGTATCACTGAAAGGAAGTCTCTCATCTGTGGCTATAGAGACAGAAGAGTTAGCAAAACAGGTCATCCCGTGAGTCTGTTCTGTATCTAAGTCACTTTGTAAATGAGAGATTTGTGGGCTATTAGTTTCTCTCCGAGTCCTCTGCTGTTCATCCTTTGGAAAATATAATTCTATTGCTACCTCAGAGTTTACTCATAGATCATGAAATTGAGCTATTCAAAATGTTTTCTTACTTAGAGATTTCTTTTGCAATATAAGGAAAGTTTGCAAGGAAAATATAAAGAAATATTGCAAGGTTAAAGACATTGGCAATGATCAAAAATAGCTACATTGTGTTAGCAAGATGTGTGTTATTTCCCCAGAGGTTCAAACTGTTTAAAATATGAAATGAAATAGAGTTAGTCCCGTGGAGCCAGGGAAATAATAACAAGCCTTTTAAATTATTTTTAAAAAGCACAGCCTTCAGCATTCCTGTTCTTTTATTACTCAAATGGCTTGGGCTTCTTTGGAGGGTGACGTATAAGGATAAATCTGCCTCTGGAAGTTGCAAGCATGCACTGGGTCATGTGCCTCTGCACTTTGCATGCTAGGGTGATGGGAGTTAGAGGATGGCTTTGACAAAATTTGATAAAATTAGTAGAATATCATTAGTCTTTTCTTTGATCTGCAGGTTTGAGTTTGTTATTTCATCTTCATAATTTATCTTTGGGGGTTTAGGAACTGGGAAAGGAATCCAGGGTGAGAACAGAAGAAAGCTAATGTGTACTCTCCATTACAAAGTTTTGCAATCATATTTATTAATATTAGTTATAAGAAAGGTTCTATTTAGACTTTTTGCAAATTATAACTCATAATCATAGAATTTTATAAGACATGCGATAATAGACTTTAGATTTTCTTCAGTTAATTGCTAAAAAGACTTATGATTCAGAAGTCTCTGACTGCATCTCCTTAAATCAAAAGAAAGATTTCTAGGTTAGTTCTCTTATGCCCAAATATAATCTCTGCTTCAGAAGAGACCTTTACTGTTAGTTTAGGATGAATCCTCTAGACCAAGGATGATGTGGCATTGTTGTCTACAGTGGTCTGCATTCAGAGCTATCCTGGGCTATGCACAGCCTGTGATCCACTGGTTGGACACACCTATGAATCCGAGCCTTTATTTATGTAGGTACACATGTATGCTGTCTAGTTGTTTTACATAAATAGCATCATAGCATATATTGTTAACTATCTTTCAAGAAGGTGCTCCCTCCCCTGCATTTCCATTTCATAACTCTAGTTAAAGTTAGTTCTATCCCACTACATCTATCTCAAGATAACCTGCTCAGGAGGTAAATGTTTTCCTTGTCCTCTGTCACTCTGCTCATTATCTCCATCATCGGTCACCATGTTTCAGTTCTCCTCTCCCACCCCCAAGCACCTCTTCTCTCACATCTTATGCACTTAATCAGTACATGGCTCAGAGTAATTGTATATGAATCCTTGGTACCAAGTGTAAAGCAAAGGTTTAGCCCAGTTAAAAGTTCTAGTACCAGAAAGGCAATGGGGAAGGTGGTGGAGTATTTGAGGTCACATACAATGCTTCTTTGACCTGAGGAACCACTCAGGTCAAACCTGAGGTGGTGTTTGGCTCATTCTGTTTGAGTTTGAAGCCAGATCCAGCACAGGATATTTTTCTCATTAATTATTCACTTTACATTCTGATTGCTGCCCTCCGACCTAGTCCCCCGCTCCAGTATGTTCTCCTCCTCCCTTTTTCCTCTGTATCCCCCGACCCTGGCACATCAAATCTCTGCTGGGCTAGGAGCATCCTCTCCTACTAAGACCAGACAAGGCAAATATTTTGAGCAGGGAAAACATGCATATTTAGACTATGTCTCCCATTTGAAGATGGAGCCACATGTCAGAGTTCCAATTTAGAAGCTGGAATTCTAGGCTTTCCTGTTTAGCCAGGATGGAGGCTACGCAAAGAGGTACATACATCTCTCATGTAAAGTATGAAGGAAAAAGTTAGTTGTGAGAATATACACAAACACACATGACTGCTACTGTTGTATTGTTGTAATAGCTGAAAGACAGACATGCAGTCCACTGCTCCTGAAATAATCAGAAGACATTGAGAAGGGAAGAAACCACTACACCATGGCATGGGTTCTTGGACCTTCTGGTGTAACTTTGAAGTGAACTTTTTTATTATAGTGTGTGTATTGTTTTAAAATAATATATATGTCGGTGCACATGAGTGCAGATGTCCCTGGAGTCCAGAAAAGGCTGACAAGTCTCTTGGAGGCAGGATTACAGATGTTTGTGAGCTGCTTGACATGGTCACTGGGAATCAAACTCAGGTACCCTGCAAGAACAGTATATGCTCCTAACAACTCTGCTATCTCCTCTGTCTCTTCCATAGTCTTTTCTATTCCAAACATAAAATAAATTTTGTTGCTCTCAAAATACACCTAGAGTTTTCAAATTCATCAGTTAGGGGCTGCCTTAAAAGCTAGATATACAATTATGTGCCCCAAGTCCAATGCTAGCCATTTTTATCTAACTTACTGGGTTTAATAGGGTCTTAAAATACTCATTTTTATGGGTAAAGCTATTGAAATTCACTGTTGCCTACTGAAAAAGCTATTTCAGAATTCATAATAAGGCAAACTTAACTGCAAAGCCTGTTATTTATTTTTTGTTCATTTATTTATTTTTTGCTGTTCTCTCCAGCCCTTACTCTGTTCCTTTGTCAACATTGCATAGATTATTTTATAAGAAGTTTTGCATAATGGTTTGGAGTCTGCATCTTAGTGACATATTAAAAAAATTTAGAAGATAAGCTATAAAAAATCCATAGGTAGGTATTCTTTGCAAATGTAATTTTCCATTTTAGAAGTTTTACCTGCCCACACTCAAATACTGGTGATAGAAATTTCCTTTTCATCAAAACATCTACTAGGCAAAACAATAATCCATATCAAAAAGCCGCAGAGAGGCAGAAGATGTAGTGGAGGTAAAGACTGCCTGACTAGTGTAGGCTTTGGGCTTCATTGTCAGCACCACAGAAAAAGAAACTGGGAAAAGCCACTCAAACGATCGCTACTGTACACCATCCTCAAACCCTTAGATATGAGTTCCTTTGAAGGATCACACAACACAGTTCTGTGTGGTTAATACATTGCAAGATTTCAGAAGGTGAATTAGAATTTTCTTTTCCAGGCTCTCCAGTTATCAGATCGTTTTCAAATGAATACAATGTTCTGTTGTAGTTTGGATTCTGAGCATATTTTGGTTGTTGCAGAATTAGTTTACTTGCTTCACATAACTTTCCTGATAAGTAAGACATCTGTATGTTGGTAACATGTATGCATGTTTTATATTAAATTTCATAAAAGCATAGGGATACCAGAGAGACTATCTTGAAACTTTAGCTCATTTAAGGCAAATTTATTGTTATAAGCTAAGATTGATTTAGTATTTTATTTCTTGCCTCAATCCCATTTTGCCTTAGCAATTTTTTACTTTGCATATTGTATATAAAAAAAAATGTCATGAGGTGAAGAAGGGGCTGGCCTTCAAGCAACTGAGATGCAAGATGGCAGCCACCACAGTCTCGGGAGTAAAAGTTCCACGAAATTTCTGACTGTTGGAAGTGTTGGAAGAAGGCCAGAAACGAGTTGGCGACGGCACTCGTTAGTTGACGTCTGGAGGACAACGAGGACATGACACAAAATGGGCAGGCATGGTAATTGGGCCTCCACAAACAATATATGAAAACCGAATATACAGCCTTAAACTATAATGTGGGCCTAAGTACCCAGAATCACCCCCTTCTGTAAGATTTGTAACAAGAGTCAATATGAGCGGTATGAGCAGTTTGAATGGAGTGGTGAATCCAAGAGTCACGGCAGTGCTGGCAAAGTGGTAGAATTCCCACATCATCAAAGCCATCCTGCAGGAACTGCGACACTTTATGATATCAAAAGAGAACATGAAGCTACCACAGCCACCAGAAGGACAGTGTTACAGCAATTAGTCACCAAGGCCCCGGCCTCCCCTCCCCATTCAACCCGAGTCTTCATTTTCTACAGTAGTGAATTTTCTAGATACATCTGTAGACCGCAAAGTACTGGAGAAGAAGCCCCACTCAGACTTCATCCTGAGACACTGTTCTGATACTAACTTCTTGTTCATTTGAAATACCTAAGTTGGGCTGTGTAACATCATCTGTCAAGTGTAACCGCTGCCTGCCTGGTTGAACTTCTGGGATCAAGAAGGGGTTGAAATTGGTTTCCTTTGGGAGCGGTGGGCACAGCCAATGTAACTGTGAACAGACACGTCACACAATCACCTGCTGCTAACATCTGGCCTGGGTCTGCCTTTGCCCGCCCCACCCTCTGTCACAGCTGTGTGGTGGCCCTTAGAAAAGATGGGAAGGCTTCAGGTAACAGCCATGGGAATGACTACTGCTGGGCTTGCGGGTGCTTTGGCTGTACCCCTGCTTTCTTAAGTCTTAAGTGATGCCCCATCCAAGAAATGATCCCCACTCCTCCACTCCCACCCTTGGCCAGAACTTAGATTGTAACCCTCCCCTCCCTCTGAAATTGGCCTCAGGTGAAGAATTCAGGGCTTCCGGTCTCCTCACCTTTATCAAGGGATGCTGCTTTCCCCTCCTCAACTCCCTTGTTGCCCATCACCACCCAATGCTTGCTGCGGCCAGAAGCCATCAGGTGAGGTTGGAAGAGCCTGGCCTCCCTCACTTAACTTCCGACCACACTCGTTCACCTGCCACCAGTCTGGGAAGGGAGCGCCAAGTCCCTGGCCCTGCTGCCACCATCAGCCCTTGAGCTTTGAGCTCATGTCTAAAGGTGAACAGAGCAGTCACAGGATGATTCAGACAAGCCAGTGCTCAGGGTCGTTGGTGGATATGTGCCTAGAGAAAGGCCATGCGGAGCGTCCTCAGTGCATGTGGTTCTGAGTTGGTTCTTTTTCCCATAATTGCTTTGCCTTTACACATTGAAGAAGTTTGAACAGGGCTCTCGAGTCACCCTGTCTACCCATTGGGTCTGATGTGAAGCCTGACAGCTGGAACCGGAGGCCCTGACCTTGCAGACTCGGGTTTTAGTGTTGCTCCTCAGATCATTTGCAGATCGGTGGTCCTGGCCTTGTGGCTCATTGTCACGTTCCCCACTCTGTTCAGGACAACTAAATGTTGAAATGTGAATGCATACTGGAATAAAGGCAATTCGTTGTGTTGCAAAGAAGAAAAAAATGTCATGCCCACTGCCAAAGGAGAAAGAGGTACCTTGTTGGTGGTGGTGTTCTTAGTCAGGGGCAGAGCAGATGGCAGTTCTTTGTTCGTCCTAGCTTGACACCAGGCTTGGTAGCAAAATCTGTTTTATGCCTAGGACTCATACAAATAAAATACAATCAAGTTCTGGCAGTGCAGAGTAGGAGGAAGACAGACAAGGACCTGTGGACCACCCTGCCATCTACAGAGCTGTCCTTCAGTGCACGACACAGGTGGACCATAGACACCTGCTTTCTGACACACTGCTTGCCATGCAGTCCAGACGGAGAATACCACCCAGGAGCCTGCCTGCTGCATGTTCAGCCTGCAGCTGGAGCAACCACAATGTGCAAGTCTGTGGTGGTCAGTTGGGAGAGAAAGAGAAGTGGGGCAGCTTGAGCATTATGAAGAGAGATGGAACTGGAGACTCAAGGGTGGAGAGGAGTAACGTGCTGTGAGTGGGCAGCCCTGCCACCTGGGGCCATGGTGAAGTTCCAGCCTAAGATGCTGCTGAGGGCCATCTCTGAGTCCATAGCTAAGCAGCAGCAGGGGTCACTGTCAATGTCCATGATTCGTATTACCATTAGAGAACACAGGGATTTCCCTGGTAGGGGTAGCCACTGGATGTCCAAGGGCCACCGATGACTGGTCCTGCTCCTCACTGGATGGGGCACTCTGGAGAGCCAGTCCCACTTTTTAACACTGGCAGAGTTCAGGAGAGCTGGTTCTGTCATGCACTAACTGCAGCACTTGGGAGAGTGGACCCTGAACTTTGCCTGGACAGCACATCAGAGCTGAGCCTGGTGGGGGGGGGGAGTGAGCCAGCCCTGCGGATGAAAACAAAGAAGAGCAGACTCTACACCTTGCCCAGAAAACACAGTAGGGCTGTCTCTAATGGCAGTGGTGTGGGTGAGCCTCGCCAAGGCATGAGTGTGGGAGAGCAGATCCTGCCATCTCTCTGCCATGGGGTAGTGTGGGCACAGAGTCCCAACCCTTGCCCCTTGCCCGTTGCCAACTCTTGGCTGCCATGAGGTAGCATAGGTATGGGGGATGATACCTTGGCCCCTCCCTCTTGCCGCCTGCAGTAATCAGGAACTCTGACTTTGTGGGTATAAGAGCAGGAGAGCTAGACCTGCTCCATCATTGGCTGTAGCACTCAGGAGAGTGGACCCTGCACCTCACCTGGGCAATACAGTGGGCCTGATGGTGAAGGCATGGATGAGACAGCCATGGGTTGTGAGAGCAGGAGAGCTGGCCCAGCTCCTCACAGGGTGCAGCACTTGGGAGGAGAGTGGGCCCTGTACCTTGACTGGGAAGCACAGTGGAGCTGACTCATGCCGGTGAGCTAGCCTTGAGGGCATGAGAATGGGAGAGTTGACCCTGCCTCCGCCTGATGGTGGGATTGGGTGGCCTAATCAGAACAGGGCTGGAGATCTGTCCTAGTGCTGCAGATAAGAGAAAGCCTGTGGGCTGACCAGCTCTGCCATCCCCCAGACCCAGATCCAAGGCTCTGAATCAGTCCACTCCCAAATCTATATAATCTGTGAAAGGTTGGGCCAGTCCTGCTATTCTAAAGCTGCAGGGTCTCCATGACCCAGGGCTACAACAGAATACTTTTGAGCAGTCCCAATGAGGATTAATGGTGTCACAGAAGCCAGAGATCTTGAAGCAGACCAATGCTTCATTGCAATGAACATTTGTAAGCAAAGATGTGTAGACAGACAGATATATATACTGTGGGACACACTGTAACATACCACCACTCCCGAGATGAGATGTCTATGTTTTGTTGTTGCTGTTTGTTTGCTTGGGTGTCTTTTATTTGGGGGGAGAGTTTGTAAAGGTGAAGGGTAGAGATGGGGGGAGGGGAGCTAACTGGGACAGGGGTATATGATGAGACACTTGCAGAAAATCAATAAAAATAATTTTTTAAAAAATGCTATAAGGCTGTTAAATACATTCATGCTTAGAAACTAAATATTAGGAAGTCTACTTGAAAACAACTTAGTCTTTTGGGTTTTGACTAGGATAAATAACACTTAAGGTGAAGAACATTTTATATGAATATGATTCACATTGTTTACACAATTAAGCTGTGTTATAGGGATTATATTACATCATTGAGATTACAGGTCTTTATATAGCTCATACACTGAGACTTTAACCATCTACAGTGATCCAGGAGGTGTCTGTAAAATGCCTTAGGGTACTGGTGGCTTATGTCTTAGAAATAGAGAAAAGATTTGGAATTTTCCAAAATTATAGGAATCTTCCAGGTAGTGTTCTTGGTTTCTCAGATGACTCAGTAACTCAAGTTGAGGAGAATGAAATTCTGTGAAATTCCTGATGCCATTGTCAGGCCTGTCACCCCATTATAATCAGATGTCCCTCCTCTGTCAGCTGTTCACCCACCTGAACACCAGCTAGATTTCATTTATTTACTTAATTTCCCCCAGAAGGATGCTGTTCTCAGGAATGAGGCATTTTTACAGTAGCATAAACCCTCTCTGTCTGGAAATTAAGTTAACACTGACATTCTCAATTTGTCTTTTAGAGCATCAGGGCATCTGGCCTCATCCTGTTGGAAACAATACTCTTTGGTTCTCTGCTCCTATACTTTCCGGTAAGTGATGTCCTGCTGTTTTAAAACTAGTCACCTGTTTTGATTGTCCATATTTTGTGTGTGTAGCATATTAATAAAAATCTGGTAGATATTTAAATCTGACTCATACAATTTCAATATTAGATATTTATGAATCTGGTGGGTTTTTTTCTTCCAAATTAATTGTACTTTTCTTCCTAATTTTCTGAGGAAGGTCAAATATTTATGTAAGGTAGCATATGAAGGTCCTATTTAGTGCACATGTTTAACATATAAAAAATATTACTTTATTCTTCCTGCTCCGTTATATGAATTAGAGCTGCAAATGTAGCAACAAAGCAATGCTAGAAAGTTCCCTATGAATAATTATAAAAAGAAATAAACTCAATGTAATAAGTGTATATATGGTACTGCTCCTAATTATCATAGCAGACTCATTTTATCACAATAGTACTATGTCTGTGATGGTAAATACCAATTACTAATTCAGTTCAACCATTAGTGTTCTGAGGTTATCATGGGATAAACACGGGGGTAATTTCTGGGAATACTCTTGATTTCTTACTTAAAGAAGCTTATGGTTTACAGGAAGAAATGAGTTAGTACAGATCCCTGTGACACAGCGTGACAAACATTCAGAGCATTTGCCACAGGGGTACTTAGGAAAGACTCATAACCAAATCTAGGGAAGACGATATCAAATAGCGTTTCCAAGATCTGAAAGCTGAGCTGGCTTTGGAGAAAAAGGCAGGGTTGGCCCTACATCACGCTCTTTCCTTCTTGTTCCTATTGCAGTTCCCTCTCAGATTTCTCTATGTCTCTCTCTCCGTAATAGCCAAGTGTCTTCGGATTCTATGCAGAGTATTTCTTAAAGACACTGTCACTGACTAATCTAGCAACACATACTGCTGCTTATATGCTAATGGCCATAGCATCTGTATCTCCAGACATGACTGCTTCCCTGAATTCCAAATTCATATTCAATTGATTACTTTCTCCTCCACTGAATCACAAGTAAATTTCCCAGTTGAGGTTCTAATGTTTCCTAAAATCCAGTCTCTTTGCTCTCCACATAAGGCTACTTGATTTTTTTAGTTACTGGGGTCAAAACCCTGCAAGTGACTCTTGACACCTCTTCTCTTATGTTAGCCAGCCAGCTGACCTTTGAAAATACAGCAGCAATACAAATACTCTCTACAATCAGCTCCTACCACCCTGATCATCTCTGGGTTACAATAATCAGACGCCTCTCTTAGCTTCTGCCCCTTACACTCTACTTTTAAACATTAGCCACTTTTAACACTAAAGTTAGGCTAGCCATCTTACCCTTCTCACAACTTGTAAAAGGTACCCAAGTAAAAGCAAAATCTTTTCAATTTGAAAGCCAAATATCATATGGGTTATGCTCTTTCCATTACTTTTCTATTCCTCTTCTGTCAGTCAGCTTAGATCAAGTGTTCTTAATCTATTTAGGTCTAGAATTTCATTTTCTACTCTCTTTAAAGATCCAAATGTATCAAGATATAATCTCTGCAGTGACCAGAATGTGCCTCCCAGATTTGTGTTTTAGCACTCCCCTCCCTAGGGGACTTTGTTGGGAGATGGAAATTTCTCAGAGATGCTTCTGTCCAAAGAGCTGTGTTCTAATTCTTAGAATAAAGCAGCTATAAAAAGAGCTAAATAGCAAAAATGTCATTCCTTCTGCCCTTCTGTCTTCTACTTCTGGGATTACTATTGCTGTGATAAAACACCATTATCAAAAACAACTTGAGGAGGAAAGGGCTTTTTCATTTATATTTGTACGCCACAGTCTGTCATGGAAGGAAGTCAAGGCAGGAACCTAGAAGCAAGAACTGATTTGAAAGCCTTTAAAAAATGTTGTTTACTGGTTTGTTCTTAATGCTTTTCTCAACTTGTTTTATTATACTGTCCAGGACCATTGTTCTAGGGATGGTACCTAGGGAAGGCCCACAATGAACTGGGCCTTCTCACAAAAAAAATCAAGAAATGCCTGAAAGGCTTGCCTATAAGTCAACCAAAGAGGGCATTTTCTCAGTTGAGGTTCTCTCTTCCCAAATAACTCTAGCATGTGTCAAGTTGACACATCACTAGCTAGCACATCTACCATATTTTCTTTATACATCACCCAGTCTCAGGTGTTTTGTCATAGTATCTCAAAGGAACTGAGAAAATCAGATTTTATTTTCCTATAGAAATAATCTACATTAATGTTTCTAACTCATACATATAGTAAGTAATAAAGAAGTGATGTATAGTTTAAAGACTGGGTATTTCTCATTTATTGTATTCTGACTCTGTAAGTGATATGATTTGCACCCTAGTATTTAATCTCCCCATAGAACTACCAGGCAGGTATTTGAACAGAATCACAGAATGGCCTAATAATTCAGTGAAAGATTTAAAATGACCTGACTAGCCTGAAGAATTATCTTAATAATCTGAAAATATTTTGCATTATCTGTTTTTATTGTTTGTTTATTGTTCATGACCCTCTGCTGTGCTTAAACCTATTTTCTACCCAGTCATTAACAGATCTTTGAAACCATCAGTTTTAAGCAGTTCTAATGCTACCTCATCAATGTTCTTAGAAGAAAAGTGAAAACTCCTGCCCTGGCCTATGATGTAATTTTGCTTGCCTCTACTGTCTCACCATGCAATATTTCCTCTTTTCCTTCTGATTTCCAGCTTTATGACCTTCTTTTTGTTCTAAAATAAATGCAATCCCTCTCATCTTCTCTGGTCCCTTTCCTGTTGCAATGACTTGCAAAAATTCTATTTAGCAGGAGGAAACTAAGAATAATGGCTCATTTATTGTTTGCTTTTAGTGTCTACAATTAGGAAAAAAAGCCGTTGAAAGGTCACCTATAATCTGTAGAAGAATTGTAAAGCCTGTTATAGAGAAGACATGTTACAGAAAAGTAGAACATTTGAAATAACAATGTCTGGTTAAATATTGAACAGTTATTGGGGATGCTTTAATTGAATAGAACCCATGTCTGAAAGTCATTTGGTGGCCTTATACCCATGGTAACATTAGATACAGTTAGAAAGGGGAGACACTTGATAAATACAAAGGCAAGACTTCTCCATAAGCCCCCATAAGAAGGGAGGTTTACCATGCAAACTCTCTTCACCAGCATGGTTCACCCGGCTGGCTTCATCCTTAGCTGCCTATTTCACCTTTGGGAGAATGCTGCTTGCTAGCTTGCTTCTTTTGGCCTGCATAGCTATCTTTCTTCTACAGCTCAGACACATCTATGAATAGTACCACTGATAGTGGTGTGTGCCCTCCTACATCAATTCACAATCAAGAAAATGCCCCCCACTGTCTGAGGAGACAAGTTTTCAACCAAGGTTTGCTTTTTCCAGGTGTGTCAAATTGATAACTGAAACGAACTATGGCATAGTCCGTGTTCTGAAGACCAAAGGGGTCAAATTATTTAAAATGGATTAAACTAAGGAGTATAGTGTACAATTCTTGAGAAAATGGATATTAAAATACAATATTCATAAAGCATAAATTGGAGAATCATTTTACTTTACATAATAGATCAAGAAATGCTCTTTTGGTGATTGATAATAAAGTTCTTTATGGGAGTGTATGCAGGTGTGGATGTACATGTATGAAACAATCTTGACCAAGATAATCTCATCACTGGTGCAGGATGACCTGAGTTTCTTGGAATGTGCAGAAAAGAGGTTTACAACATTTAGATAAAGTTTTGCTGGTGCTGAATTAAATGTTAAAATCATCAGATTAACAAAATGCAAATTGAAAGTTCTTTATCTAAAAGGGAAAAAGAAGTGTTTCAGATATTATTAGTATTTTGGAATATTGTGATAGACTGCACCAACTGAGCATCCCTAATTGAAAATCAAAAACCTACAAGGTTCTGAATTCAGAAAACAAGTTTGGGTTGGGGATATTCATACTGTGTAGTGAAAAGGTCAAATTTGCTTAAATGTGACCAAAACCTCCCCTGCTTTTAAATACCTTGCGCACGCTCTGAGCTCCTGCTGTGGATATACCAGAACTGCTCATGAAGTTTGCTGGGAATTACGGCCTTTTAAAGTACACTTGAATAAAACAGACTGTTTTTAGGGCTGGGTTCTTCCACAGAAGGAGACTGGGCTGCTCCCTGCTCTTCTGTGTTATGCAATGAACTTTTTATTCTCTTTATGCTGCATATTGTTGTTCAGATTTGCAAGAATTAAGGTTATTTTTGCCATTTCTAAGCAATCTTGGACTACAGATGATTTCGTAACAATGCTTACATTGGAAAGTCCAAATTAGACATTATCATCATTGTGCAGACGAAGACAAACCCAAATCTGCCTCAAGTTAGCATTGTTATAATTGGTAGCTTGAGCTGCTGCTTTTGAAGCCTTTTCTTACAGATTTTCAAAAGAATCTCATGGTTTGAAGCCCATGCATTGTGAGCAAATGATTTATCACCCATGATCACTTAAATACTTTTGTGTAGTTTATAAAAGAAGTAAACAGACTTTCAGGAAAAAAAAACCAACAACAACTATAGTGTATGTTTCTTTTTAAATTGCACCAAAAGACATTTTCAATTTATAACACTTATTTGTAATGTGAGCCTAGAAGTTTGTTTTGCTTTGACTAATGCATCCATTTCAGTTGATAGTAGCTTCTTATCCTATGGGTTCCTTAATTGGTTTATGATCAATAAAGGGCACAAATACATGTGTCAATATGGTATACATATTAAGCTCCCCAAGCTTACGTAAAAGAATGATAAAATATTTGGCCTTGAAGAGAAATATGATATACTTTTGTATTTGCTCAAACTCTTAATTTTGCAAATGAAAGAGAGGCAGAGAGATGTTTCTATGTATACAACCTTTCCCAAGCAAAGAACTGTCTCTCAACTTTTTACCTTTCTCTTCACTAGTGATAACAAGATACTGAAACAACATCTGCAGGGAGTAGGGAGGCCTGCGTATCCTCGGTCAGTCAATAACCCATCCCTACTTTATCTGCTGGAAAGAGAAGATACAAAGGATGAAAGCAGGTTTTGAGTTTTGATAGTTAATGGTTTGACTTGATGCTCAATGTGAGATTCCTTATAAGTATGAACGAACCATTGTCAATCCTGCAAACTCCAGGAACAGACCTGACTGGGATGGGGTGGAGCAGATGCGTGCACTGGAATCTACAAGTGCAGGAGGAAGCAGAGGTTTGATGGACTCATCTTTTGGGGAAACGGTATCACCCACAGAATCTTTGTGTTTATTAGATAGAATTGAACAGAAAACCGGGGTTATTGCATACAAATGAACAAGGAGGCAGGGTTTATGGTATACAGCTGAATCAAGGAGAGGGCTTTACCTAATATTTGTAGGAGGTCTCTGTGTAGGCAAGTAGCCTTTAGGCCATAAACATCTTTGGGGAGAAAGTCCTGTTGAACACTTTCTGCATATACTGTCTATTCACGCTTGGTCCCCTGAGGAAGATTTTGCCAACTTCTTGATCCCAAGGCCAGAGACATTACCATAGCTATGTCAACAACACACTTATACTCACGTGGAACTTCTTCCTCTCTGTACAGACCACAGAGATGAATCATCTGAAGTTTCTGATTCTCAATTATTTTACCCCCAAAGTGACAGTTTTCAGGCCAGCCTCATGGAGGTGGGTGGGTTTAAATGGCGTAGAACCTTAGTCAGTTAGGAGATCATTTCTACTAGGATAACCACAGCACAAACTAAAACTTGGCTTGTTCTGGAACTCTGAATAGAGAAAGCCACCTAGAGCATGTGGCAGCCACATGCAAAGGAAAGCAAGAAGACATCGCTCCCAGAACTTTAGAGGAAGGTAAAGAAAGGAGACAACATCTATACCTTTTATATAATCCCATCATTTGTTCAGTAGAATATTCCAGAATAAGTTTATCCTTTTCTTTCCTAGTCCTGCCTCTTCTGCCATGGTTTCTGGTCCTGAAACATTCACTTCCACTGTGATGAGACCAGGAGTAAAAGATTCTATCATCATAGCTGGGCTAGTGTTTGTTTAATTTTCACTTTATTGACTCTCACTTGAGATACTTCCCTTCAGTTTAGTGTTTTTAAGCTGATCCAGAACCCATCTCACGTGAGGCCTTTAGACCCATTTGAATTGGTACCTTTCATGTTTTTTTTTAAATTTTATTTTCTAAGTTTTTTTTATTTATATACAAAATCATTTCCCCTTTCCTGTTTCCTCCCTCCCCGAAAGTCCCATAAGCCCCCTTCCCTCCCTCTTTTCCCCATTCAACCCCCTCTCGCTTCTCTGTCTTGGCATTCCCCCACATCCAGTCTTTCCATGGTTTATTTTAATGTCAACTTGCCACAAATTAGAATCACCTGAGTAGAGAGCCTCACCTGAAGAAACTCCTGATTGCTTTGATTGACATGGGACCCACCCAGACTGTGGGTGTCACCTTCTGGTAGTATCACAGATAAAAACATATGTCAGAAGGAAGATTGCTCTCAGTCCTTGGCCTTCTTTCCTGTCACTAATTACTACTGCTGCTGCTGCTATTGCTGGTGGTGGTCATTCCTTTACCAACAGCAGAACAAATCGGTATTCCCAAAGTTGCATCATGGATGTGGGACCTGTGGTTCTCCAAGATATCTTCCAGGCTTCTGGTACCAGATTTGGGACCATGGAGACATCCTGTTTTGTGGAGGGAGTAGATAGGAGCTGTCATCCTCAGTGACAGACAGCTATCATGGGGCTTCTCTGACTGTTGAGACACCCAACATCAAATATTGAGTAACACTGGATTCTCAGCTTCTCAACTGTTCTTTAGCTGTTGCTACTTCTTTAGATCTGACTTAATACATTCTGATATATATATATATATATATATATATATATATATATATATATATATATATATATGTGTGTGTGTGTGTGTGTGTGTGTGTGTGTGTGTGTATGGCATTAGATCTCATCTTCTGAAGAACCCATATGATATATAATATTATAATACATTATACAATATTATATATATTATTTCCCAGAGCAAATAAGAAAAAGCAATAAGGGAAAAACAGGGGATCATTATCAAAGGCAAAGTAGCTTGAAAGCTTGCAAAGGGTTAGGAGTCTCTTCAATTCAATTCTCAAAGCTCAGACTAGCTCAGCAGCACAGGCTGAAGTACGAAGAGCAAGTGTTATCTGACGTCTGGGTCTCCTTCCTCAAGGTAGTTTGAGCAATCTCATGGAAGAACTTTTTTTTTCTCTCCATGCTTTAATTTTCTTAAAAATTAATTTAATTTTTTTGGCTTGTTCACTTTACATCCCACTCACTGTCCCCTTCCTGGTCACCTCCTTCCATGATCCATTTTCCCTTTCTCCTATTGGCAGGCGGGGGTCCCCTGTGTATCCTCTCCCACCCTGGCACTTCAAATTTCTGCCAGACCTCTCCCTCTGAAGGCAGACAAGGCAGCCCAGGTAGAAGAATATTTCCTACTGATAGGCAACAGCTCTAGGGACAGCGTCTGCTTCAGTTGTTCATTTTGCATCCAAAAATGCAGTTCCATTTATCCACTTGGCTGTGCTCATGTCTCTGTACAATGAGTGGAGAGTTCAGACATAGGAGTAGTTACCAACATGCAAGGGTGCTGATAGATGGCTAATGGTTTGTGTCTTGGATGGGGTAGAAATTAACCAACCACCACTGCCATATTTTAATTGAAAGAGTTAATAAGCAGAAAGAGCTTCAAACAATTGAAATTTGGAACCTTTAGTTTCTAGTGAAAAACAACAGTATTGTGATCTTAGATAGGACTAACACGAATTTGACTATACTACCTGTTATAAACACCTTTTTGGCTTTGTGAAATATAGTAATTACCACAAGCTAGAACAAAATGAGGAAAAAAATACAAAGAAGAGGGCTTAAATAACTGATTCTCAGTGCCTCAAACACAATGCAGAGAATAAGTTCTTTCTAAGGAAGAGGCTCAGTGAAAAGAGGGAAAACAGAGAAAGAGATAGCATTGTGCCAGGAAAGCAAGAGCAGAGTGAAAGAAATGAAAATAAATCGGAACCCTTACACAATTAAAGAACAGTGAGAACCAGCTCAAGCAGCATAAAGCAAACTGAGTAGAGGTGACAGAGTGTGGACTGGAGGGAACCACCACAGAAAACAGACGAGGACTTGCAAAACAGAGGGGACCATAGACACAGAAGAAATGCAGGTCCAGGAAACTGAAGTTCTGAAGAAGATAAGAAGTGGTCCGTAAAATGATTGATGCAATTGTAAATAGTTCAGGAATAAACAGAGCCTCAAACCTGGTAAGGGCTGGAAGCACTGACAAAGGGGCAGTATGCTCAGCTTACAGACAGGGGTGCTGAAAGAGAGGGACCAGGGGCAGAGGCACAAACTGGCATCCTGGCTCTACCTGTGCACAGATATTTCTGTTGGTGGTCTTCCTTGGTGGGTTAGACTACCTAGGTTACATCCTCTGCTGTCATGCTGTGATTGATATTGGATTTTGAAGTCGCGTCCTGTTTCTAGTCTCTGTGCATCCCACATAGGATGAGTCCAGTAGATTCATCTATCTGCTGTGGGGGAGGTAGTTACCAGAAAGTGGCTAGACCTGTGTTGACCATACTGAGGAACACAGGAAGGCACAGAGCTGGAAACTGTGTCATGGTGAGCCTTATGTTTGTATATAAACATCAAACCTGTTCAAACTGCATGCTGAGACAGTGTTGCAGACTTTTAGGGGCTCCCTCCATGCTTTGATAAGCATACTGGTATGTGTTTTGGTTCTCACTTCTCTCTCAGCATCTGGGTATATGCCTAGAAGGGTGATATTTGTATTATAAGGCTTCACTGTCTTTACATTTTAAACTATTAAACTGTTTTTTAAAGTGAGCACACCGTTTTGCATCCCTGCCAGCAACACTTCACTTTACCCACACCCTCAGCAACACCTTCTCAATTCCCATTATTTTGAAAAGTAATAGCCATCTCAGAGTGAGTGAGAAGCATGATCCTCAGAGCACATCTAGAATCTAGCCTTTCATGGTCTTGTTTTCATCCTCGTTTGAATCACCTCCATCAAGATGAATTAGGTTGTTACAGTAAGCTTCTAGCCAGTCTCTCTATTTCTACTATTGGCTTCTCAGTCTCTCTTCTAACCATAGAAGCTGGAAATCTCTTGTTTACGGCCAAGACAGATATTATTCCTGCTGCTCAAACCCTATCACAGCCATCTCCTCCCTCTATTTCAGTTCCCAGGGTTTTGTTTTCAGGCCAGGCACTGTACTCTGAGCCCTTGTGTTGATGTAGTCTTAGCATGAAACTTGTCCCACTTATGTGACCTGTTCTTCCTTTCCATCATGTCCTGTCTGAAACATCACACAAAACCTTA
Source organism: Tokudaia tokunoshimensis (assembly GCA_036184795.1). NCBI lineage: Eukaryota > Metazoa > Chordata > Mammalia > Rodentia > Muridae > Tokudaia > Tokudaia tokunoshimensis. The sequence continues at coordinate 57,857,625 of BTHU01000022.1, read as the reverse complement.
CAGAATCCAGCTCATCCTCACCTTTGATGCTTCAAAACCACTGGCCTTCCATATTTTGCCTTCTGCCCAATACTGACATTCTTATTCTTCTAGGAGCAGGCCTGGCTTGTGCACCCTATGACCTTGGTGTAGGCTGCCTTGTGGAGTGCACTCAGATCACAGATCTCCAGGGGAACTCCCTTGATTTTAAAAATACTTCTTCAATGCCAACTTCTTAAGTTAAAAAATTAGTTATTTTGGAAGAAGCAAGAAAAGATTAATTTTAAAACTTGTGATATGGAAAAAGGATAAATCAGCACAATTGTAGAGAATCTGAAATTGGATCAAACAGACAGAAGCAGGGACAGTGTATACGAGAGAATTTGACAGTCAGATGGTTTCTGTTCAAAATGAAGAAGCAGGATCTGCAGCAAGGTTTCATTTCTGGTGTAGCCTGACATTTTAGCTCTTACTGAAATATCATGAGAAGACCAAAGTATCTGTTCCCAGTTCACTTACTATAGTCTGTAGAGTAAGGCTTTTGCTCATGGGTAATACATGGCAAGGGCACTTTCTGTTATCCATGTCTCTGTCTCTGTCTCTGTCTGTCTCTCTGTCTGTCTCTGTCTGTCTCTCTGTCTCTGTCTCTGTCTCTCTCTCTCTCTGACAGAAGTGAATTTTGATTTTTCCTGTGCTGACCTAATAGTGTATAAGTCACTTTCCATTATTGAAGTCTAATACATTATTTTTAATTAATGTAAAGCTTAACTAAATTAGATTTCAGGATTTGCTACCTTATGTTAGTATATGATTTTAGAGAATTTTAACTGTCTCAAGGAAATATTTTCTTAGATGTCAGATCCTTTATACAATCATGTCCAGGTTCATCTCTGTGGAGCTAATACAGAAAATGTGATGTAAACATCATGAAACACTTGGCAATGTTTGAGGAATAGTTAAGAAAATAACTGTAAACAAAACCAACAGGAACCCTGGTAAATGGCTTCTTATTCAATGATATTGCTGTAAATAGAAAAGCCAAAACCTTTGTGGCTAGTTTATAAATGTTTTTGAATATATAGCTTATAAATGATTACAAGTGGCCTTTAACTACATTTAAGATGGCACTTGTTATAAGGTAAATTCTACATTAAGTGTCAAGGTCTACAAAGTATTTCTAAACTGTCACAAACCAGTAAAGTAGATGTACTATTTAGAGAAAACTGGAAAAGAGAAAACACACCACTCCCACAATGATACACTTCTTCCATCAAGGCCACACCTACCTCAACAAGGCCACTCCTCCTAAAAGTGCTACTTTCTATGTGCCAGGTATTCAAAATAGGGTCCATACCTATTCAGACTGCCACCCCCACCCTCACCCCCCCATCCCCATACCCCTCCCATGGCAAGAGCCATGAGAATTCTTGAAGGAAGGGATGCATCTAGAAGTATCTCTATTTATAAGCTGATTCAGTTACAATTTATCTAAAAACTTGAGTTGTAACGTGTGAAAGGTTATTTATGTTACAATTTGTGGGAAAACTCTAATTAAGGTCAGTCTACCATTGACCAGATAGCCTTTTGTGGCTTGGCACATAATGGGTCAGTCCCTTAATTAGTGGGGATTCTCCTTCTGTGGCCTACTCTGGGAAATTCTAAGCCCATACATATGCCTCAGCTTCACCTGAGAAATGTCACATAGCCTCAATTAGCCTATAGGATCAATTTCCTCTTTCCTGATAAAACCTGTTCAGGCAGCTCCTGAGTTTCCTGAAATGCTTCCCCATGCTAATGAGGCATTCCAAGTACCCTAAACCCCTCGACAATGACCTTTGCCCATCCTGGATATTCCTCTCTTCAGTCTCCCAAAACTTTATAAGTCTTGAATCATCCTAATTAAAGTCGATCTGCCTACTGATGCTTTGCTGTCATTCACCATATGTCCTCACAGGACTTCCCCACCCCCACTGGCTATCTCTGCTCCCACTGCCCTTGTGGATTGTTTCAGCTTATGATCCATGAGAGTGGGGAGACCCACACAATTCATTCTTCCAGTGCCTTGATCTTGGAGCTGTGAGAAATAAACAAGTTTTTGGCTATCGGGCTGTGATTCTTTAACAGACATCCAACATTTGATATTTTTGTTAGAGCACCTTAGACAAACACAGGGATCCTACAAATAGGACCAGTTCAGACGCAGACACAACTATGTACCATCCTAATCCAAGGCCTTTGACTCTTTGATTACACTTGTGTTTCTGTAGCCAGTGTCTGCCTCTCACCATGTTTTCCAAAATGTGGGGAGGTGTGGTGGTGGTAATCCTGCTGCTGCTGGATGATCTTGTCCACGTCTCAGTCTGACCACAGGCAGCCCTCACACAGGGGGTGAACAGATTAAATTGCTGATATTGATTTCTCTCTAAATAGTTGTCCATTTGCCCTTGGCATAGCACATATGATAAAATCAAACATGATCTGTGAAAAGGATGTCAGATAAGGCTTGCTTCTACCTGGGAATGACTTCCATTGTCACTGATATAAAAAAGGCTCTGACTCATTAGCTCTCCCTCTTCCTATCTACTTATAATGCTGTTATATATATATCCTTTCCCACATAAGACCCATTTAAAACTAATGCTCTAATATAAATCCTATAATATTTGCCTTAAAATGTATCCTAGAAGTCATATAATATTGAAGACATATTATTTCACCTGAATAGAGTAAGATTGTGTGTTCTGGGTGTGGGGAGATAACCTCCTGGTGTGTGTGTGTGTGTGTGTGTGTGTGTGTAGGGCTGTGGGGAGATGACCCCCTTGAGGTAGATGAGAAGGAAGGAAGAGAGCACACTTATAATTCAGGAAGCCAGTTGCTGCTGTGGAGGAAGGAAAATATGATACCAAAAGGAGAAAACTTTACCTGATAGTGATATCCTTAAACTGAGAGGCAGATAAGGGTTACATCCACTTATTGTATCACAATAAATAGTTTTTCCTCTTTCAATTGATTCAGCCTTGGAAATGATGGATTATCTGCTTTCATGATGATGAAATCTAGATGAACAGGATTTAGAGAGCGAGGAAATGAGCTGAACTGGTAAGCAAGTCACCTGACTGATCGAAAGTATATATTGGAATTTAAAAAAGGGAAGGGGTCAGTCCTTGATGTTGCTGGCTCATCTCCCAAGATGCAATATGAGATTGGTCACTACATTCCAGTGTTAAGATGACCCTGATGGGGGCAGAGGCAAACAGCCTACTGATTGACAGAATGACTGAAGCTGAACATTGGAAGTCACAGATGTGTTAGGCTAGCTGTCCATCAGTTCTTATCCAGTCCCATCCAGACAAGACCATCAAGGGCCCTGGCTGCTTTAGAAGCCATCACAGTAACATTTACTACATTACTTTGGGTATTAATTCATAAAGCCAACACTGAATGGCTTCTAAGATGTGCGGACGTAAATTCTTAGCATGAAAGCTGAATTGGGTTGTGACATGAGTTCATGTAGAATTTTAAGAAAACCTTTTCCCTCTGTACAAAGCTCTGGTGGCTCTTGATAAGATACTAGGATATATTAGCATTTTTTCTCTTTTTCTTCACTTGGTGACCTTTGACCTTTGTGATAATGATTACAGAAGGTAAGTAATGAAAGTTGAAAAATCCCTCTGCTTTAGGTACCATGCAAATGGCAGCGTTTTTACCCCAGCACTCTTGGCTCTGGTGAAGTAGGACATTTATCTTTAGGTGCCTCTCAGTTCTTCCTTAAGGGAAGCAGATTTCATTTCTGCTGCTATCTGCCTGAGAGAGATGAGCCCATGTCTTAGTTCTTCATGGAGTCTTATGGTGACTCTGTAAAAGCATTAAACAACAGAGTGCCGTGTCCGAAGATGAGGAGGAAGAAGACGATCAGAGCGGTGCTGTGCTGTTCTCCCTGTTAACATTGCTACAGACGTAGAGGTAAAGCACAGAGTCAGTGCTACAGCTTTCTCGTGTCCTCCTGCGGCAGCAGCAGTGCTGTGTGCTCTCATGCTCTGTCCCCTCCCTCTCTCACATTACTTTCTTAACGGTAATGCCACTGACATTTGTCGGCCATCTTCCCTGTTTCAGCTCATAGTCTATATCCAAATTGTTTTATATGTGTTGTATTATTTCTTACTTAGCTTGAGTTCCCTGATATGCAGCATAGCATATCTTAATAATTCAAGATAGGGGCCAGGAGCCACTCAGTGATTAAGAGCACTGGCTGATTTTCCAGAGAACCTAGGTTTGAATTCCAACAGCCACATGGCAACTCAACCATCTGTAACTCTAGACCCACAAGGTCTGGAACCGCCTGTGGGCACCAAGCACACACATGGTACATAGACACCTGTAGGTATGTTTACCCTTACATAGTCAATAAATAAATTATATATATATATATATATATATATATATATATATATATATATATTTGTAAATAAAGAATTCGAATTGTCGGCCAACCATGCAGATGTTAGCAAGACAAAAGATGTAAAAATTGGCTGCCAAAGGCTCTGACAGAATCATGTGACCAAATGTGTGTGTGTGTGTGTGTGTGTGTATGTGTGTGTGTGTGTGTGTGTGTGTGTGTGTGTGTGTGTGTGTATGTGTGTGTGTGTGTGTGTGTGTGTGTGTGTGTGTGTGTAGAAACCAGAGTCTTGCTTAAGAGCTTCTGGAGACACACATATTAAAGCAGTTGTTTTCTGAGAGGTTAGGATTAGGGTTAGGGTTAGGGTAGTTGTATTTCACAGTGACAGGAGGAAACTTAGATGAAGTCAGGTCCCTCTGACACGCACACTCTCACTACTACTCTGGTGTGTTGTGTTTTGTTTATTTAGTTTGTTTGTGTGTGTGTGTGTTTGTGTATGTGTGTGTGTTTGTGTGTGTCTGTAGGTTTGTTGTTGTTATTTCGAGACAGGCTTTCCTTCTGTATCCTAGGCTAGCCTGAACATGGCAATCTTACAGTAATCTTCCTACTCGGCCTCCCATGCGCAGAGACTGTAGGCATGAGGCACCCAGTCAAGACCTACCTTTGTCTCCTGACCCAAAGATCAAGTAGTAGAGGAAGCTAAAGGCCAGGGAGTGGTAAACTTCCTTCTATCTCACTAACCTCTTCACTGAGAATGAAGTCTTAGTGGACTGGTGGACTTGAGGGAGGTTAGGAAATAGTCATTCCTCCTGGGACAATGCATGGTTCTGGAAAGTTGGGATGAGAGAGAAAGAAGTTAGTTGTGCAGGGGACCTTTAAGCCCCCCAGGGCAGTTTTATCTTCTGTTTATCTTCTTGCGTCTTCTGGGTTGCTGCTGTTCACAGGAAAACACAATTCTTACCTTGAAGGAGATAAGAGATAGTTTTCTAGATCAAGGACGTTTGACCATGGCCTAGTAACACGGATTTGGGTTACCCCCCAAATTCCATGTTGCAACACAGTAGGAGTCATATGAAAATGTACAGTCACAGAACAAAGCAATTCTAAATCAAGGCATTTCTCAAATACATTGGTGGGAAGAGCAGGTAGCAGGCTTCGGAAAAGCACAGAAACTTCTTACACTCTTGGCCTTATGAGTGACAGAACCTAGGGGTCTGTTTGTACATTTGGAAGGATTTGCCTCATAGTCACAAAGATGTCAGATCACATGAAGAGATGGGTAGTAAATAACTCTTAGAGGGCTGAGATAGTCCAGGAGAGTTTGTAATGTGTCCTGGACCCGCAACTATCTGACCTGTCCGCAGTCATTGAATAGCTCATCATCCTGTGGTAATGTGGATGTGTTTTCGCTGCAGGAGTTTCATTTGCTCTGCAGCACGCATGTGTCGTCTTCAGAAAGAGAGAAAATAAGACCAAAGTGGCCCTGTACTTCGTCTGCTCAGTCACTGCTTCTGTTACTGATTACACAACTGCCAACACAGGCTTGGTTTTGTGGCAAACTGCCTGTCATTATTAATTGTAGCCTTTCCATAGCTCCCTTCTCTTGCTTCTTCCATTTGCTTGGAAAAAAAGGGATTATATAACAGGCATGATTCAGGCAGAAGAGAAAGCACTTATTTAACCCACAGGACTATTAGGTAACTACTGAAGAGGGATTCACCTAAGGTGGAATTTTTTTTCACCCAGATAACAGCTCAAATCCTTTTAGGGTACACTAATTTCAAAACACTTTGGAAGTTATTTTAAGGCACAGTGTAGGCACACTAAGTATAGCATGCTAAAGCTGGTGGGATAAAAGGGGAAAACCCATTGTTTTACCTGAGCTCACTCCCTTTGACTTGGATTATGGTTTTCCAAAATGATAATAGTTTTGAAAATTTGCTTTTTAACAAAATACCTGGAAGAAAGGAACTGGACTAAAATTTGGGTTGTGCCTGAAAGACTAATCAGAAGAAAAATAAGGAAGTAAGCAGGTTTTCTTTCATTTTTTTTAAAATGTAGAATAAGGTAAATACTGACTGAAATATCTAAAAACTGAAACCATATGAAGCCATTTAAGGAAGTTTTCTTCCCTCTCAGGGAAGCTGTTTAAGGAAGTAATTTCCCTGAGAAACTGTGGACATCTCCTATGAGTAGAACTGGGCTGTCACTCATAATTTGATGGTGTTCTTGGGAACCAGTGGGAAGTGGGGTATGGTGAGAGAGAATAGGTCCTGGGGTGTGCCTCTGAAGGATTCCATTCCCGCCCCATCCTCTCTCTCTCTATGCTCTGCTGGTTTGAGGCCAGCAGCTGTGCTGCAATGGAGCCTCTCTGTGGAGATATTGTGCCCCTGCACACACCCATAGAGATGGGCCAGACACCTGTGGATCAAAATCTATGATACCATGAGTCAAATAAATCTTTCCTTCTTTTAAGTTGTATGTCAGGAATATTGTAACACTGGCAATGATAAATCAGACTTCATTTGCAATTAGTATTTCTAAAGAGTGAAATCAATGACTGCAAAGGCTTCATGCAGATGGTTAAAATATTATTGACATCAAGTCCTTTTGCAAAAAGAGAGGGTGGAGTGTTTGCTATTGAGTTTTGTGTGTTTTTGTTCACTGAAGATTAAGACTTGAGGAGGTGTCTTTGCATGGGACTGCCTTAGACCTAAGAGCCAGAAAAGCCATGTGGGCTTTGTCCTCTCTAGCTTGACTCCAGCATCACTCACTTTGTCTTCTCTGTTTTATCACCCTGTGCCCGTCTATTCTAGCCGAGTTTATCTCTGTGTCTTTCTGATAAGCCTTATGCTGATCCATTTATACAGGCTCTTAGGAGATATTCTGCTTTCTGGAATTATTATATTTTTATTATAATTCATGAACTAAGTTTATTTTTAATGGCAGTGTGGGCAGGGGATTTTAATTTTGTTTTGCTTCATGTCCATTGTTTAACCTTTCAGAAGGAGAGCATCTGGAAACAGGTAGCATGTGATTGACACAGGGAACTAGACTTGGTAGGTGGACAAATAACAAGTGAAGAATGGCCCTAACTGGATGTTCCTGCAATGTCGGGGAGGCCGGCTTCTCATGGCTTCACCTGCTCCAGATCTCCAGTATCTGCATTGAGAAGCTAAGTTATTAACACTGTGGGCCACTTAGTAATTTGTATATCTATGACAAAACTTCATTTGAATTGCAAAGCTTTGTAAACACCTGTTGTATGTCCATTGGTCAGATTGTTTACTAATTCAGCAAAATAGATAACCTATTATAATATAGATAACTTATTATATAAATAAATAAGTTTAATAGGGCATGAGGTGATTTTGCAGCTGTTTGCTATTGCGCTAAAGCTTTCCTGCGAAGTCACAAATGTCTGCTTATGCTATTTATTCATTCTATTCATTATGTATTCATTGAGACATTCATGTATTTAGTGTGTGTGTGTGTGTGTGTGTGTGTGTATCCGTGTCCTTCCTCTCTTGTGTGTGTAGAGCAAAAGCTAACCGTAAGTGTCATTTCTTAGAAGCCACCCAACTTGTTTCTGTTTTGAGGTAGGATCTTATTCTGGTGTGACTCTCACCAAGTAATCTAGGGTGGCTAGTCAGTGAACACCAGAACTGCATCTGTCTCCACCTGTGCAAAATTGACATCTGTGCTACTTGACAGGCATTGTTTATGTATTTTGGTGACTAGCTAGCATTAGGCATACATGTGGCCTTTTTAGACATCCTTACTGTCATTTTAGCCCCCTTCTTTCTTTTGTATTTCCCTCCCTCCCCTCTCCATAAGCAGTCTCCCTTTCCCATTTTCCAATCAGGTAGATCACTTGAATCCTGATATTCCACTTTACCCTCCTCCATCTTCTTCTAACATACCAAACTAGACAGAGAAAAACCCACAAGGCCTCAACAGAGAACTGCAGGAAACTGAGAAAAGCTGGGAACAGGAGATGTGGCCTTCCACAGGGAAGAGCAAACTAATTGGTTGTCCAGTGCCAGTCATTCCTGAAAACATATATGCAGGTAGCATTATAGATGGACTGGATTATATTTAGGAATATATATATATATATATATATATTCCTAAATATATATATATACACACATATATATATATACACATATATATATAATATATATATATACACATATATATTATATATATATAATATATATATATATACACATATATATTATATATATACACATATATATATAATATATATATATATATACACATCAACAAACGTGTGCAATAAAAATTAATAAAAATAGGTCATGAATTTGGAAGAGAACAGGGAAGGCTACATGGGTGAGTTTAGAAAGAAGAAAGGGTGGGAAGGGCAAGTTGTAATTAAATTATAATCTCTGCGAATTGTATCTTGGGTATTCTGAGCTTCCGGGCTAATATCCACTTATCAGCGAGTACATACCATGTGTGTTCTTTTGTGATTGGGTTACCTCATTCAAGATGATAATTTTCTAGTTCTATCCATTTGCCTAATTATTTCATGAATTCATTGTTTGTAATAGCTGAGTAGTATTTCATTGTGTAAATGAACCACATTTTCTGTATAGTTGTACTGGCTGGTTTTGTGTGTCAACTTGACACAGGCTGGAGTTATCACAGAGAAAGGAGCTTCAGTTGGGGCATTTTCTCAATTAGTGATCAAGGGGGGGAGGGCCCCTTATGGGTGGTGCCATCCTTGGGCTGGTATTCTTGGGTTCTGTAAGAGAGCAGGCTGAGCAAGCCAGGGGAAGCAAGCCAGTAACATTCCCTATGGCCTCTGAATCAGCTCCTGCTTCCTGACCTGCTTGAGTTCGAGTCCTGACTTCCTTTGGTGATGAATAGCTGTGTGGATGTGTAAGAGGAATAAACCCTTTCCTCCCCAACTTGCTTCTTGATCATGACGTTTGTGCAGAAATAGAAATCCTGACTAAGGCAGCAGTGGAGCATGAGTCCTTGTTACATGTTGGAGCATCTTTTGGGTATATTCCCAGGAGTGGTACTGCTGGGTCCTCAGGTAGTACTATGTCCAATTTTTCTGAGGAACAGCCAGACTGATTTCCAGAGTGGTTGTACAAGTTTGGAATCCCACCAAAAATGGATGAACGTTCCTGTTTTTTCACATCCTCGACATCATCTGCTATCACCTGAGTTTTTGATCTTAGTCATTCTCACCCGTGTGAAGTGGAATCTCAGGGTTGTTTTGGTTTGCGTTTCCCTGATGACTAAGCATGTTGAACATTTCTTTAGGTGTTTCTCAGCCATTCAGTAATCCTCAGTTGAGAATTCTTTGTTTAGCTCTGTACCTTGTTTTTAAATTGGGTTATTTGTTTCTTTGGAGTCTAATTTCTTGAGTTCTTTGGATATATTGGATATTAGCTCTCTTTCAGATGTAGAATTTATAAAGATCTTTCCCCAATATGTTGGTTGCTGTTTTGTCCTATGGACAGTGTCCTTTGCCTTACAAAAAAAACCTTTCAATTTTATGAGGTCCCATTTGTCAATTCTTGATCTTAGAGCATAAGATTCTGTTCTGTTCTGTTCAGGAAATTTTCCCCTGTGCCCATGTGTTTGAGGATCTTCCCTACTTTCTCGTTTCTAAGTTTTAGTGGATCTGGTTTTATGTGGAGGTTCTTGATCAACTTGGACTTGAGCTTTGTACAAGGAGATAAGAAGGGGTTGATTTGCATTCTTCTGAATGCTGATCTCCAATTGGACCAGCACCATTTGTTGAAAATGCTGTTTTCTTCCCACTAGATGGTTTTAGCTCCTTTGTCAAAGATCAAGTGAACATAGGTGTGTGGGTTCATTTCTAGGTCTTCAATTCTATTCCATTGATCTTCCTGCTTGTCAATGTACCAATACCATACAGTTTTTATCATTATTAGTCTATAATACAGTTTATGGTCAGGAATTGTTATTACCCCAGAAGTTCTTTTATTGATGAAAATAGTTTTTGCTATCCTGGGTTTTTTCATTATTCCAAATGAATTTTCAAATTGCTCTTTCTAAGTCTATGAAGAATTGAATTGGAATTTTGATTGGTATTGCATTGAATCTGTAGATTGCTTTCAGCATGATAGCCATTTTTACTATATTAATCCTGTCAATTCATGAGCATGGGAGATCTTTCCATCTTCTGAGATCTTCGATTTCTTCCTTCAGAGACTTGAAGTTCTTGTCATACAGATCTTTCACTTGCTTGGTTAGAGTCACACCTAGGCATGTAATATTATTTGTGACTATCGTGAAAGGTATCGTTTCCCTAATTTCTTTCTCAGACTATTTATCCTTTGAATAAAGGAAGGCTCCTGATTTGTTTGAGTTATTTTTATACCTAGTCACTTTGCTGAAGTTGTTATCAGGTTTAGGCATTCTCTGGTGGAATTTTTGAGGTCACTTAAGTATACTATCATGTGATCTGCAAATAGTGATAGTTTGACTTCTTCCTTTTGAATTTGTATCCCTTTGACCTCCTTTGGTTGTTGATAGGGAGAGAGTGGGCAGTCTTGTCTCTTACAGACCACATGAAGCTCAAGAAGAAGGAAGACCAAAGTGTGGGTTCTTCAGTTCTTCTTAGAAAAGGGAACAAAATACTCACAGAAGCAAATATGGAGGCAGAGACTGAAGGAAAGGCCATCCAGAGACTGCCCCACCTGGGGATCCATTCCATATACAGTCACCAAACCTGGACACTATTGTGAATGCCAAGTGCATGCTGACAGTACCCTGATATAGCTGTCTTCTGAGAAGCTCTTTCAGAGCCTGACAAATACAGAGGTGGATACTCTCAACCAACCATTGGACTGAACACGGGATCCCCATTGCAGGGGTTAGAGAAAGGATTGAAGGAGCTGAAAGTATTTGCAACCCCACAGAAAAAACAACCAACCAGAACCCCCAGAGTTCCCAGAGACTAAGTGGCTAACCAAGGAATACACATGGAGGGACCCATGGCTCCAGCCACACATGTAGTAGATCGTGGCCTTTTCAGGCATCAATGCGTGGGTAGGGGAACACCCTCATAGAAGCAGAAGGGGGTGGGATGGGGATTTTCAGGGGTGCAACTGGAAAAGGGGATAACGTTTGAAATGTAAATAAAGAAACTATCTAATAAAAAATTTTAAAACAATTGTAATCTCAAAGTAAAATTAAGGAAAAGAACTATGAATGACTACCTATGAGAATTAAATCATTTAAAATATTAAGGCAAATAACATTTAACTCTTACACCATTTTAGAGTTGAAACAAATTGTGCAGAGTAAGTTAACAAGATTGTTGTACAGCAGAGAGGAAAGAGGACAGATGTATGTGGGGCCTCACTATTGGATGCTAATGTCAAGGAAAGGGGAAGGAGAAGAAGCTGAGTATAAAAGCCTCCAGGCACTCCATGAGAGGAGAGAGCGGTCTACATAAACGTGTTGCTAAGTACTTGTTTTGTGTAGCAAAGAGATCTTGTTACTCTTATTTGATATTTTCAACTCAAATACTTAGGTGGTACATCCCAAATAATCTTAATTCTCACATTTTCTAAATGTAATTTAATATACTTTAATTTAGAAATATACCAAGTGTAAACTGAAATGGAGAAGAGAAGATAGACCATACCATCACCTTACCTTCAGTTAGCTACTGTTAATATCAGCATACATTTTGCTATGGCTCTTATTTAAATATGCAAATTAGAAGCCTATGATGATAGAGTGTGCTGTTATCCTATGTTTTAGTTCTTGTGGCAGTAATCAGCCTTCACTAACATTATAATTTATAATAGCTACATAGCAATTCGCTTTGTATATTATATTAGTGATATTAATTTAACTAAACTGTTTATTCTTGGAGTTCCTTTTTATTTTATTTATGTATTTAAAGATTTTATTATTTTATGTAAGTGTCTTGCCTACATACACATCTTTGTGCCACATGAATGCCTGGTGTTCACAGAAGCCAGAAGAGGACAAGAGCTCTCCTGGAGTTGGAGTTATAGATGGTTATGAGCCACCATGTGGATACTGTGAATAGAACCCATGTACTCTGCAAGAGCAGTGTGCTTAGTTGCTAAGTCATACCCTCATCCCTGATCTTCCCTTAAAAACTGATCAGATAAACAAGCATCATGTTTCAAAGCTATCTCAAGCCATTACAGCCAAGTTCCATATGGCTATCTGAGTTTCTAGTTATTTTTATAAAATAAATTTTATTTGCTAAAGAGTCTGAATTTTTTTAAGTTTAAAATGAAAATGAAATGCTATTTCAAACTAATTTATGATATTTTAGAGTGGGTGTTTTATCTACATGCATGGCTGTACACCATGTGACTGCCTGGTGCTCAAGCTGAAAGAGAACATTGGTACACCTAGCACTGAATTTAAAGATGGTTGGACTGCCATTTTAGTGCTGTGAACCAAACCTGGTCCTCTGGGAGATCAGGAAATGCTTTTGACTACTGAGACATCCCTCTAGTTCCTATTTACTATTTTAAAATGAGGTTTTATTTGAGCACAGTAGCTTGTGACTCTAATCCAAGTATTTGTGAGGCTGAAGCAGGGGAATTGCCACCAAACTGAGGCTAGAATTGACTACAGACTAAGCTCCAGCCCAGGCTGGGTTCCTTAGTGTCATGCTGAATCAAAACAAACAAACAAATAAACAAACTAAAACTAAAACAAAAAAAAAACAAAAAACAAGCTAAAAATAACAAAGCTAACAGAAATTTCTTTAAACATTTATTTAATTAGAAACTGTTTAAGAATGAATTTTATTACTTAATCTTCAAAGTCTAGAATTGTGAACAACGTATGGGTGAACATATATGTTGCCCCAAACTGAACATATCACTACTCAGAAAAAGCGCACATCCACTAAGATTCCATTTGTTGGAAGCTCGAGGAAAGGTGAGCCTGCTATAACATGCTGAAAAACAGGGTTGCTGAAGGCAGAGTCATAGTAGTAGTGGGTTTGTGAAACACAGATAAGCAAAGAGAAGCAGAGGTTTGTGTTGCTTAAAGATGTATATAAACTGCAATGGTGCTGCTTGGGCACAGGCCAGGTGTGGTGAGGTTCATGTGAGCATTGTTTATCAGATAAAAATATTGCTATGCCTTTACATGAGCAATACTTCTACTTTACCTATCCTTGACATTACATGAAGCTATCATTCTTTTCTACTATTTTGATGTGCTGTCTTTCCACAGCTTTAGTTTCCATTTATTAGAGAACACAGAAGTCTTTAAAAATATTACTTAAAATTACTAATACACATTTTATTAAACAATTTCCTTTTCTTCACCAGCCAGGGGATTTTGTATGCTCCATTAGCTTCCACTGTTTACCTTGAAGCGAGCTTTCTTGGTCCAGCGTTACTGGCATTCTGAGATGGCTCATTCTGATGGAGGTGGACCTAGTACACTGAGGATGTTCAGCATATTTGGTTTCAATCAACTGCATGCCAGGAGCATGTGTATTTCCAAATATTCTTTGAGAGGCAAAAATCACTAGTGATTGAGAATCCACTAGTTTAAAAATAATACAATAAGTTATTCTGAAAATATTCTCACCGTTACACTTGACATCCCTTTACCCACTTGACACTTTCTTTGCATCACCAAGGACTATTCTTTCTGTTTCCCAATGATTTCAGTTTGGTGAAGTAGAGTTTTTGAAGCCTTGAAATGTAATTCAGCAGGTTCTCATCCTAGTGAGTGGAGATCAAAAAGCAAATATGGCCAAAAGAGTGAAGATTTATTGCCTGCTGCAGGTGAGGAGAGCCCTAGACAAAGGAGACTGTGCATGTTCATGTGAGAAAACTTCTGACAGCATATTCCAAGCACATTCAGTTTGAGATCAAGGTTCTAGAAGGAAAACTAATAGACACATTTTGGGGCAAGTTAAGCTCAAAGTCATAGGGTGCATTTCCAAAGTTAAAACAGCAAAAACAGATACTGTTGGACATGCTCACTTGTGTCACAAAGATGGCAGATGGGTTCACCTCTGGGCATGTCTGTTTTCTCCAAAAGTTTTGCTTCAAACTAAGAGTTGTTTAGGGGGAGCTGGTAATGCAAGTTCCCCTAAAGGTGTTTTCTTCACTTTGAAGCTAGCAAATGAACACCCTCAGCTGTCTCAAATACACACACTACCCCAATTATTTCTGAACATCAACAATGCAAAGACTGTTTTAGGAATGCAGTCATATTATATAACATGAGATATGGAGAGAGACTTTGCAGGTGTGGTCCTCTTTAAAATGTTGTGCTTAACCTTAGTGGCATAAGACTCTACTAAATCTCATTCTAAAATCAATAAAACAGATTTAATTTTACTTCTGTAGTTAACCACTCACTGTTAAGAATAAATTCAAGTTAGTGTTCAAGTAATTTCAAAATGTCCAGCTTAGTGGAGACTATTGGTGCTTTCCTAGTTAGCTAGGAAAGGGTTCTTGGAAGAGTTAGGCAGTTAGAGGCAGAGACTGGATGTTGACAGTAGAAGCAGCTGTTCTCATTCTCATCTTGTGCTAAAGGTTAAGTTCCAAGGATGCAAGAGCTTACACTAAAGAAACAATTACCTGGTGTTCTACTTTCACTCTACTAAGGGTACCGTGGCCAGACCATTCGAAAAAGTGCAGAGTTCTGGTCCTCAAGGAACTGAAGTCTAGAGGAGATTGCACACTGTTTATGCTGAGAAATATCATCAGGTGGGAAGCGGTCACTCCAGCTACAGGCAGGTCTTCACCACCTGCTTCTTCAGTAGACCAGATAGCAGTAACGGGAGTCTGAGAGTGAGAACCCAGCACACTGGAAGACAGCAGTGGACTTTGAATAGATTAAATCTGAGGTGGGAGTAGAGACAGGTACAAGGAGTGGGGAAATACATCCTCAAAGGAATAAGAAGGATGGATTAAGAGCCAATGGTTCAAAGCATATGTGATATACATTAAGGACATCCCAGAAACAAGGTCATAGGAGAGACATTGAGATCTTTAGGGTCCTTGGACTTCAGGCTACTGAATTTTGCTGGTATGCTGGAAGCTACTGTTCCCCAAACAAGTTCTATGAAACAATGACTCCAGAAGACCTTCGATTAAATTGTTCTGTGACTAAACAAATGAGAAGTATTAGACACTAAGAACAAATGAAGAGCTAAGTGCGCATCAGAACATAAAAGCTATGGTCAACATTATTTAAACAACATTTCCAGATATATTTACTCAAAAAGCAGATGTTGGGGAGCATTTTAAGAAATAAGGAGACATAAGTTCTCACCAACGGTCAGTGGAACAACTTAAGAGAACTCTGTCAAATGATAATAAGGCATACAAGCCTTTATCTTTTTTAAGCAGGAAGTATAATCAGTAAACATGTAAACTTATGCTGATGTTTAAAATATTCAGGAGCTAAATACCTTAAGAGGAACTTTTAATCATTCTGCCATTTCATTCTTTCATCCATTCATGAAATATCTGTTAAGTAAACAATATATGCTATGTGCTGCACACAGTTAATATGCCAGAGTGGTAAGAAGTGACACCTGCCTTCATGAAGATCAGAATCTAAACAGGGAATAAAAACTGTAGAATTATATTCTTCTTTTCTTATTAATCCTTCCATTCATTTACATCTCAAATGATATCCCACTTCCTGGTTACCCTCTCCACCAACTCTCAACCCACATCTGCCCTCCCCCTCCCCTTTGCCTGTATGAGAGTGTTTCCCCACTCACCCACACTCTCCCTCACCACTGCTCCAGCATCCCCCTATGCTGGGGCATCAAACCTCCCCAGGACCAAGGGCCTCCCCTACCATTGCTGTCAGGCAAGGTCATCCTCTGCTACATATGTATCTGGAGCCATGGATCCCTCCAGGTACACTCCTTGTTTGGTGGTCTAGACTCTGGGAGAACTGGATGGTTAGGTCAGCCATGGTCAAGAGGTGCTTGCTGACAGGAATCTAGTGTGGCAGTTCCTTGGGAGGTCCGGCCAGCAACTGACCAACATAGATGTGGATACTTGCAGCCAACCATCAGGAAACACTGTGGGGGAGCTGGCAGAAGGACTGGAGGATCAGAGGGGGATTGCAACCCCATTAGAACAAGAGTATCAGAAAAATGATGAAAGATACGTTCCTACCATTACTTGAACAATTATAGTGAAAGAGAATTTTCCATTTCCTTTTGAATATATATACCATCAAAAAAATTTGACTCAGGTGTAGTTGCACATATCTTAATTCAAGCACTTTGAAGGCTGAATGATGAAATATTGCAATGAATTTGAGATGGTCTGGGATGCATAATGAACTCCAGGCCAACCTAGCGAGGTAAATATTAAAACTCTGGAGAGAGAAAAGAGAGGGAGAGGGAGAGAGAGATTTTAATTTAGAGACATCCCCAAACTTCTCAAATATTACTTTATTACACTTTAATTGTGGCTTTATTTGATTCTAGACAATTTTAACATTTAGGAAATAACATTTGAAAATATTGAGACCCATGATTACCTAATCCCAAGTGGTCAGCCCTAAACACAAACATGTATGAGCAACACTAAATGGGCTCAGCATGTTGTAATATACATATGCTAAACATATGTGTATACACACACACACACACACACACACACACACATATATATAATTACTATTGCATATAATATTAAAGAAGAGGTCATGAATCTGAGAAATGGGTACAGAAAGAGTTGGAGTGAGGAGAAGGCAGAATGAAAATGGTGTAAATTTAGTTTTCTTTCATAAAATTCTAAAAAGTAATTATGAAAAAAATTGATTTATATTATGAAAAAGCAGTAAGGAGTAGATATTGGTCAACTTGGTTAACTTTTCTTTCCCTTATTTTTTTGCTCAATATAAAGAAATGGATATATATCATAATGTGCAGTTTAAGGTTTACATAGACTGAGACATTGGTATAACAAAAGTCCATTATCAGTCTCCTGAATACCCCCTTAATTCTCTTGCAACTACATTCGCAGTTGTTGTGACTGTCTTTCACACAAAATCAGTGTGTGTGTGTGTGTGTCTGTATCTGTGTTGAGTATATAAATGCAATTATTAGTTACTTACATTTTAAAAGTCTAGAAGGTACCCTCATGGCTAAATGTAGATCATTCTCTAATGTAGCTGTTTTCAAATTCTGCCACTTACTACAACCAACATCACACATTGCCATCAACCTGGGACTGTGAACATTTCTGGTGCCTGAGTTCCTCCCAAAGAGCTGGCTGCGTAGCTGGTCTGAACAGAGCTTGAGAATCAACTTGTTCAAATCCCCATAGGTGATTCTCATGTGCACCCAGTGTCGAGAATTTTTCTTTTGTAATATGTGGCAGATAAAACCCTAGATGGCTACATAATATTATGTGTTACGTTAACTCGAGGCCACACTGTCTGACTAGTATTTGTAAACCTGGCTTTCTATGTCTAGATGTTGGGCTGTAATTCAACAGAAGAAGTAGAGGCTACATGTCTTATACTCCTCCCACAGTGATCCCTCTGAGCAACAAAGTGCTCTGGATTCTTGGCTATGTGGAGGTTAGTGGGGCCACCTTAAGCAGCCTCTGCTCAGAGGATGTTAGTGAGCCAAAACGTAGATGCTGCCTGGAACTACCAGACTCCACAGAAAGCATTTTATTAAGGCAGTGAGGCTTCAGAGACAGGCATCATTCATTTGATGCCTAACAGTCACAGGGCCTAGGCATGGCCTTGTGGGCTATACCACCTTTCTCAGAGTCCAAGAAAGATTGCATAGACTTCAAATTTGGAAGCTCACACAGTTGAATCCCCAGGAATGTTGCTAACAAGAAAAGTCAGGGAAGATTACATTCTATGAGGTTATTTTGCTGTTACATTGAATGCTGACTTAGGAGAAACCTAACAGAACTTTACATCTTTCCTTTTCCCAAAGTTCTCTGATTTTAGTTAAAAATTCAAAGGATTTTATGTCAGAAATGATACATCACAGTTTCAGATTTGGAGTCAGGGAGGAGTTCATGCAAGAAGAGTTTACTTTCCCTGAAATGCCACAGGCTTCCCCTTCCCTAGCCAGCGTGCCACTCAAGTGTGCAGAGATTCCCAGTGTATGCTCTGCTCCCATTCAGAGGTTAATTCCTAAAAGCCTCTGTACCAAATGACATGCCAAGTCCCAGCCTCCCTGGAACCTTGGCTGCTCCTTACTGGTTTTCCTTGCACAATGTCTTCTCCTTGCTCCATAGTTCATTGGCTTACCCTTTTGATTTCTTTTAAGGATATTGCAGTGAAAGAGAGGCCACTACTCTTGTGCAATTTGGAGTGTAGTAAAGAAGACAGATGTAACTAATGAACACACTGAGAAATACCAGGGAGTAATGACAGCTGCTATAGAGAATATCAAACAGGGAGGGTCTGGAGGGTTGAGGTAGCATGAGAAGACCATTCTGAAGTCATGTGATGCTAGATGGGAAAAGGAGCCACTTGGGAGAACACCATAGGAACAATTTATAAAGAATACCTTCTTCACGTGTGTGTGTGTGTGTGTGTGTGTGTGTGTATGTGTGTGAGGTGGGGTGAGTGGGTAGTTGGATTGGGGAACACCCTCTCAGAGGCAAATAGGATGGGATGGGGTGACCGGGAAGGAGGCAAGATTTGGCATGTAAATAAATAAAATAGATAATAATAATACAAATAATAAGAATACCAAGAATAAGAATACCTTCCAAGTCAGCAGTCAATTTTACCATGTTTATGGATACTAAGTGTTGGATAACTAAAGCTCAGAGGCTGCTGGGGTGATGAGACAAGGATATCAGGAAGGGAGCAAAGCAGAAGAACTCAGTCATGGAGGGCCTGAGAGTCCATACAGACTTCAGAATTTGCTTCAAGTTCAATGGAAAGTCTTTCAGCCCATTGTATTTAAATTTTCTTTACTCAGCTTGATTTTTAGCATGTGATTAACCAGATTTCTTTTTCTTTTTTAAAAGTAGAATGAATTAATTCTCTCAGATCCAACATTTGGGAATTTCTTTCCAGTTACACGTTAACTTGATGATTAATCTTGTGTTGTCAATGGGAGATATGAGAGAGAAGCCGGTGTTTGAATTCTTGCCTTTAGCCCTGCTAATAATTGTACTTGTGACCTGTGACAACCATCACTTTCATTTAATTTGGTTTGCTGAGAGCTGGAGACCTCTGTGAAAACCTGCATTTTACAAATTAGAATTTCTATGTGCTGTGGATAAATATGGAAGGAAGTGCTGGGGTGAGGCCTATGTTGGCTTTGGGAATGACATTTGCTTTTAAATTAATGAGATACTTTGGCTTTTTCAAAGCACCTGGGAATGCTGCCTGCTTTTTTGGTAGAAAAACAAAACAAAACAAAAAACAAAACAAAACCACAAAATGTGAATATATTCACTGAACCCTTCTCACCTCTAAATCCTGAAAGAAATCTCAGCAGGGCCTCTATCAGATTTCTCTAGAATGCAACAGGACTTTAGAGTGTAACCTACACACAGTATTTGATATGATCAATATTAACTAAGTAAACACAATGTATTCATTTGGAATTGAACCAGGAAGGCTAATAGGTATTCTGCTTTCCTTGCCAACCAAGTGTCTGAGTTTATACTAAAGCAAATGTATAAACTTAAACCTTGGTGAAGTGCATGTACTGAGAAACATGTGCAGCCTGATAAGGCACAGGGTTTACAACCACAAAATTATTGTGCATGGAAGCTCGTGGCATATAAATTAAATGGCTTCAAGGTGGGAGAATGGAGGGAAAACAGATTGCAATCAAATTAATTTAGAAACCATTTGGACATTTTATTCCTCTGCATACTGTTTGCTTGGAGGTCTCCAGCTGTGTTTGGCACCAAGCACACCACACTGAAGAAAAATGTGCTGGGAAGTTGAAAGTTATACAGTGCCCATTGGCATTTGACTGTCTAGTGTATGGGAGAGTGGACACTTTATGAAGATAATTTCTGGTAGAAAGTGGGAGCCAGAAGCAGGTATAGAAAAGTCAAAGGCCGAAGACCAGATCAAGGTATGGCTGGCAGGAGAAATCTCCCAGGTCTTACATAAACAGAAATCTAGAGGCTGCAGTAAGTGGAGAATTGTTGTGGAGCAGAGGGCCAACTGGGTTCTTAAGAAGGACAGGTGCCACAATCTGCACAGAGTGCACACAGGCTTCTTGCTTCTATACCCTCAGGCACCGCACTGCCTATAGAGGGATCCTTCTTGAACACCTCACAAAATTTCCCTTCCATTGTGTTCTGTAATCAGATAGTCTTTTTTTTTAATCTTTGTCATCATTTGAAATGTTATCTTTTAGTATGTGTATGGTTTACTAATTTTCTCTCCCATATTGAGCTAACCATTTTTATTAGGAGATCATGTCACCAACTCTGTTGTCTGCTTGGCAGATAGTAGCCACCTACAGAATATTGGGTAAAAATATGGAGTCTGGCAGGTCATTTGGGAGATGCTGAGGACTGGGTGACATTGTGCTGAATGACCATGCAGAATGACCTTAATTAGCACTGGCCAGCTCAAGCAGTCAGGAAAGTTCGACTTGAAATTGTCTCATATCCTGTGGACTAGTCTGCAGAATGTCATAGTCCTAATTTCAGTGGCTACAGATGGAATCTACATGGTTAAAAATAATCAAGAAAGGCATGGTGTCACGTGCTTCGGGAGGCTGAAGCAGGAGCATCCTGAGTTCCAGGCCAGAAAGAACTCACTGGGTAGTGAGATAGCCTATCTCAAGGGGGCAAGAGAGACCAGTTTACATTATCTACAAACAGCAGAGCTATAGTATGAGCCACAAATCCCATCTCCAGCTCCCTCCCCTCGTCTCCTGTCACTATTCTCTTGCAGTATGATGATTCTCCCTGGCATGCATTAAGTACCAGTGATTATGCCTCAGTTCTGCAGAGCTCTTACCTCTGGAGAAATCTGCTACTTTCCCCACAGAACACATAAGCTAGCCCAGGGATAATCCCAGTCCAGGAATGTCTTGAGTCTGAGTGCCTCCAAAAAGAAACTGGAGAGATCACACACTACCAGCTTAAGAGCACACCTGAAAGCTCTAGAAAAAGAAAAAGAATCTAATATGCCCAAGAGGAGTAGACAGTAGGAAATAATCAAACTCAGGGCTGAAATCAACCAAGTAGAAACAAAAAGAAATATACAAAGAATCAACAAAACCAGGATCTGGTTCTTTGAGAAAATCAACAAGATAGATAAACTCTTAGCCAGACTAACCAGAGGGCACAGAGAGAATCCAAATTAATAAAATCAGAAATGAAAAGGAAGATATAACAAAAGAAAGTGAGGAAATTCAAAACATCAGCAGATCCTACTACAAAAGCCTATACTCAACACAACTGAAAAATCTGGATGAAATGGACAATTTCCTAGACAGATACCAAATATCAAAGTTAAATCAGGATCAGATAGACCATCTAAGAGTCCCATAACCCCTAAAGAAATAGGAGTAGTCATTGAAAGTCTCCCAAAAACAAAAACAAAAAACACAGTACTAGTTGATTTTAGGGCAGAATTCTATCAGACCTTCAAAGGAGACTTAATACCAATCCTCTTCAAACTATTCCACAAAAGAGAAACAGAAGGAGCACTACCCAACTCATTCTATGAAGCAACAATTACTATGATACCAAAACCACACAATGATCCAACAAAGAAAGAGAACTTCAGACCAATATCCATTATGAATATTGATGCAAAAATACTCCATAAAATTCTTGCGAACCAAATCAAAGAACATATCAAAACGATCATTCTCCATAATCAAGTAGGTATCATCCCAGGAATGCAGGGATGGTTCAATATAGGGAAATCCATCAATGTAATTCACTTCATAAACAAACACAAAGAAAAAAAACACACGGTCATTTCATTAGATGCTGAAAAAGCATTTGACAAAATTCAGCATCCTTTTATGTTAAAAGTTTTGGAAATATCAGGAATTCAAGGCCCGTACCTAAACAAAATAAAAGGAATATACAGCAAATCAGTAGCCAACATTAAACTAAATGGAAAGAAACATGAGGCAATCCCACTAAAATCAGGGACTAGACAAGGCTGCCCTCTCTATATGTATTTATTCAATATAGTACATAAAGTTCTAACTAGAACAATTACACAACAAAAGGAGGTCAAATGGATACAGATTGGAAAGGAAGAAGTCAAACTATCATTATTTGCAGATGATATGATAATATACTTAAGTTACCCCAAAAACTCCACCAGAGAACTACAGCTGATAAACAACTTCGCAAAGTGGCCAGATATAAAATTAACTCAAACAAATCAGTAGCCTTCCTATACTCAAAGAATGAAAAGGCTGAGAAGGAATTAGGGAAACTAACCCTTCATAATAGTCCCAAACAATATAAAGTATCTTGGTGTGATTCTAACCAAACAAGTGAAAGATCTGTATGATAAGAACTTGAAGTCTCTGAAGAAAAAAAATGAAGAAGACCTCAGAAGATGGAAAGATCTTCTATGCTTGTGGATTGGCAGGATTAATATAGTAAAAATGGCCATCTTTCCAAAAGCAATCTACAGATTCAATGCAATCCCCATCAAAATTCCAAATCAATTCTTCATAGAGTTAGAAAGAGCAATTCTCAAATTCATCTGGAATAACAAAAAAAATCCCAGGATAGCTACAACTATTCTCAACAATAAAAGAACTTCTGGAGGAATCAGAAACCGGAACCTCAAGCAGTATTACAGAACAATAGTAATAAAAACTGTATGGTGTTGGTACAATGATAGACAGGTAAATCAATGGAATAGAATTGAAGACCCAGAAATGAACCCACACACCTGTGGTCATTTGATCTTTGACAAAGTAGCTAAAACCATCCAGTGGAAAAAGTCTTTTCAACAAATGGTGCTGGTTCAACTGGTGGTTAGCATGCAGAAGAATGCAAATCGATCCATTCTTATCTCCTTGTACTAAGGTCAAGTCCAAGTGGATCAAGGACCTCCACATGAAACCAGACACACTGAAACTAATAGAAAAGATATAGCTTATGCTCTAAGATCAAGAATAGACAAATGGGACCTCAAAGAATTTCAAAGTTTCTATAAGGCAAAGGACATTGTTAATAGGACAAAATGGCAACCAATAAATTGGGAAAAGATCTTTACCAATCCTACATCTGATAGAGGGCTAATATCCAATATATACAAAGAACTCAAGAAGTTAGACTCCAGAGAACCAAATGACCCTATTAAAAATGAGGAACGGAGCTAAACAAAGGAATTTCCCAACTGAGGAATACTGAGTGGCTGAGAAGCACCTAAAGAAATGTTTGACATCCTTAGCCATCAGGGAAATGCAAATCAAAACAACCCTAAGATTCCACTTCACACCAATCAGAATGGCTAAGATCAAAAACTTAGGTGATAGGAGGTGGTGGTGAGGATTTGGAGAATGAGGGAAACTCCTCCACTGCTGGTGGCATTGCAAGCTGGTAAAACCACTCTGGAAATCAGTTTGGCAGTTCCTCAGAAAACTGGACATAGTACTACCAGAGGACCCAGTTATACCACTCCTGGGCATATACCCAGAAGATTCTCCAACATGTAATAAGGACATATGCTCCACTATGTTCATAACAGCCTTATTTACAATACCCAGAAGCTGGAATGAACCCAGATGTTCCTCAACAGAGAAATTGATACAGAAAATGTGGTACACAATAGAATACTACTCAGCTATTAAAAAAAATGAATTCATGAAATTCTTAGGCAAATGGATGGAACTAGAAAATATCATCCTGAGTGAGGTAACCCAGTCACAAGAGAACACACACAGTATGCACTCACTGATAAGTGGATATTAGAAGTGGATTCCAGAAGCTTGGAATACCCATGATACAATTCACACACCAAATGAAGCTCAAGAAGAAGATGGACCAAAGTATGGATACTTGGTGGAACAAAATACCCAGCTGCATATGTAGCAGAGGATATCCTTGTTGGACTTCAAAGGGAGGAGAGACCCTTCAACTTGAGAAGGCTCAGTGTCCCAGTATAGGGGAATACCAGGACAGGGAAGACAGAGTGGGTGGATTGGTGAGCATGGGGAGGGGGCATGGGATAGGGTGTTTTTTGAGGTGAAATCAGGAAAAGGGATATTTGAAATGTAAATAAAGAAAATATCTAATAAAAAAGATTATTTATGTAAGAGACTTTGGTCATACCTATAAAAACAAATTAATGTAGAAAGCCTCTATATAACATAAAGAAAATGATATGCAGAGGCATTAAGTCAACCAGTTCCTTCGCAGACAAGTCCACCAGACTCAAAACTGTAGAACACATACAAACTGAGCTTCCTAAGCACCTCTTCTTTCTTTCTCTTTTTCTTCCTTCCTTTCTCTCAATTCAGCTAAAGATATTGTTATCTATAAAATGACAGTTCTGTTTTTAGTTATGTATGTATAACTATATACATATATATATGGTATGCATGCATGTAAGTGCATCTCGGTGATTTTTAAGTCCTTAGCCTGAAATCATGACTATAATCTTACAGTTGTGGGGAAAAAAAAAACCCTAAAAATATATGAAATAAAAATCCAACTTAGTCTTGCATCAGCATTAATAAAAACATCTCAATCTCTGTCATAGATTCGTCTCTTGATCCATCTTTTAGATTCTGCATTGTTGTGAATAGGAAAACTAGAAGTCCATAGACATGGGCATGGACAAAGGAAGGTAGTTATTCTTACAGCTTCATATTCTCTTCGGTCTCAGTGTTAACAGATTATCTCTGGGTATTTTCAACCCTTTTCTGGTTCCCCAGAGAATCTGTTTTGCACACAAACACTTAGAGATTCTAACCTTAGGTAGGCTCCACCAAACAGCTCATGACATAACAGAGATAAATTTTCCACCCTGCTTCTGGGCCACATCCCCAGAGAGGCATTCTAGTCTAGCCTCCATGCCCATACCAATTGTTGGTTTTCGTTGGTTGTATAATTGACTTATAATTAATACCCTGTTTGATTTCTCCTTCATCTGAGTTCAGTTCATGTGTTCATAATACATTTTTTAAATGAATGTACTGTCCTTGTATAGCACCGTGCCTGTCACATGCATTCAAATATTTGTTGAATTGATTTGTGAGTAAAGACAGAGTAAACGAACCAGTGAGACAGAATGGCTGACAAAGTGCCTCTTCCTTTTTCTAAAATTCATAAGCTCTCTCGCTTAGCCCACTCTGATCCTCCTGAGCTCTGAAGGATCCGTTTTTCACCTGCAGTCAAAGCATGGGCCTAATGTATCACCTTTGCCTGTTGCCTCTCTAGGTTCTGTCAGGCTCCACACATTAGAAATCTAGCCTCTCAGAGATGTCCTTAGCTATCTTGTCACTTCCAGATCCAAGTCTGACTCAGACAAATCTCCAATATGCTATTTATCCTTTGGGGTCACTAAGACTGAGAGGAGTCTTCCTCCCAGGGTGACTATCATCATCAAGGCCCCTATTCCTCTTACAGGAATGTACTTTTTTTTCCTACTAACTCAGACCATTTGTCACAGCTAAACCCTAATTCAGATAGACATGCTTTTATGCTTCATTGTAAAAATTTTATACTCTTTACATGTCCTCAATTGGAGATCCTGGCATCCATTCTGGATTGTCCATGAGCTGTGTGACTAGAGACAGCCATGTGTAAAGTGGAAAACACAAAGTGTCATGTATTACTATCATTCTTCTTGTTTAGTACCTGTACAGTCTTAGGAAAATGATTTATCTTAATGTACCTCAGTTTCTCTATCTGTTAAATGGAATGAATGCTAGTATGTACTCATTAGACCTACAATCAAGATTAAATATGAGCATAGTTTCTATAGATTTTCATAATAATCACACTAATGCTGGCTCATGCTTTCTAAGACTTTGGTTAATCACTTTGAGGAAGAAGGGGTGGGAAAAGGGGGAAGGGAGAGGGAGAGAGAGAGAGAGAAAGAGAGAGAGAGAGAGAGAGAGAGAGAGAGAGAGAGAGAGAGAGAGAGAGAATGAGAGAATGAGAACTCGTCTCTCTGAGAGTGCCATCACAGACATACTCAGAGATATATGTTTGCCATTCTCCTACACAGGTCACAGTCCAATCAAGTAAACAATCCAGGGTGAGCATGTGAGCGGCTTTATAATAATGCCTAACTCACATAGACACCCTCTAAACAATGCCTAACTCACACAGATACCCTCTAAACATTCTCTCTTATGGTGATGGCGATGGTGACAACTCTATACCATCTATATGTTTTCTTTAAAGCTAAGAAACAATATGATATTCATTTTGAGGGCCCTTTTCCACTGACCCAGACTTGAGGGTACACTGACTTATTCTAATTTTAGAATTCTAAGCATGTAGAACAAATCTTTATATTGAATGGAAGTAAATTCTAGATAACCTCTAAGTAAACAAGGCATTTGAGCTCTGGGATTATGCTTCAAATACAATCATTTCTTTCCAGAAGTCCTCTCCTCTCCCCTCTTCTCCCCTTCTTTCCCCTCTCCTCCTCTCTCTTCCTTTTCTTTCCTCTCTGCCTCCCCAGTTCCAAGCTTAGGTGTTCCCCTCCATATCTCCATCTTCCAATTCTCCAGGTCCTTAGTCATCACTCACATCTGGGCTTCTTTCATACTTCTTACTTCTGTTGACACCACCACCAGGCTAAATGTTCAAAGGTTTAAATGCATTTATGCTACTTTGTTGCCCGGAAACTTCCCAGGATGTCATAGTAACTGTGGGATAAAGATTGGCCTTCTTCCTGTGGTACCCATGACCCATGATAGCTTGACCTCGCCCCATTTTCTTGTGCATCATTGAGTAGGTGGTATTCGTATTCTCTAAACTCACAGTGATATCCCAACCTCAGGCAACCCCTTCCCTCTTCAACTGAGTCTGTATGTAACATAAGGCTTATCCCAAGTTGCATGTTACCAGGGCTATGTTCTTTCTCCTCCCTGCTTCCCTGTTTATATTTCTCAACCAAAACCCCTTTGCCAATATTTTGAAATGGTTCCAGCTGAGTGTTATCTCTCCTTTAAAGTCTACATTCCTCTACAACAAATACAGATCTAATTGTCTCCATGTTCCATAAGATTTAAAACACCTATTTAAATGTTGAGAGCTAATTTGCATCTCTTTGAAAATCTGGTGCTGCGTTCTCCATGTGCCACAAGATGCTGTTTTAAGTGCTCTAACTCCACTACAGCCATTCAGAGGACAATTTTTGTTTCATGCCTTATACATTTCTAAAAATAAGCCCTGAAAAGGAGTTACAGGAAATGTCTATAGCAATAAAAACATTAACATAATTACATTCCATCATATCACCATCAAGAGTGACTTTCTATGAAGACAAGTTAACAGCCATAGAGATCATTTGAACCTATCCTTCAGAAAGTAGGTCATGACTTCAGCTGATTCCTCATACTGGAAAGGTAGATTTCCATCAGTCAATTCCTGATGTATCTAAATGGCAAGAGAGCTAAATAAACATGTATACATATAATGAGAAAAGGAGGCAATTTTTGAAAAATCTTACATTATACTTTGAAACAATTAAAGTCTATAGGCTATACATAAGTTAAGATGCTTTCAATGTACTGTTCATTGATATGAAGTTTTAAAATATAGACAGAATGACATCCTTCCAAAATGAGTCGAATAACAATGAAAGAGCTGTGCTAATGACCTGACCTTGTTTTTGTATAGTAAGAAATTTCATAAAGTAGGATCTTGAAAAAACTTACATAAATCTCTTCTAAAATGTATACTCATTCCTAGCATACACCCACTTTAAAGGAGTTTGTGGTGACACCTATAGAAAAACAAAGTAGCAAAAATAGTTTATAAATTAAAACAACAGATTAATGTAGAAATCAAAACAAAGAAAAGTTTTGCAGCCAAAAAAAATTGATAACAACTTAGGGGGGCTCCCAGATATGATTTTGTAGTTTCAGAACATTGCAAGAATCGTGACACAGACTTGGAGTTTGCTAACAACTGACACAGAGTGAGAAACATAGTTACATGCCTTAGAGCCTGCCCAAGAGAGACGAAAGCCACTTGTACATGGGAGTACTTCAGGTTGAGTTCCATAGTCTCCTAAAGACAGGTATACTGCGCACTCCAATCCTGCAATCACTTTTTAGGGTATTTCCTGAGACAGGCATCAGTGAGAGCAGGCGATATGCCACTATTCACCAAACTCTAGCTGGCACTGTCTGAACAATGTGAGCAGGAAGTAGTCTTGTGTGCCTTTTTCATACATTTAGGAGGATCTGCAAGTGTCAGAGACCATGATTTCCTGCAACTTATTTTTTTTATTTGCTTATTTTTCATTTATCTGTTTCTCTTTTTTAAAAAAAATATCTTTATTTTTAAATTATATTCAACACCATATATTTTTATACCAATCATAAAAATAATGGACATGTTATTAAATGAACTTAAAAAGATAAAGTCTTTTTATTTGTTTGTTCATTTTGTTTTTAGTAGAGCTTACAATCTTGGCTCTTACTGTGGTAGAAGCCCAAAATAAGAAAAATTTTTAGACATTGGCGTTCATTGTAACAAGGCTGTACTTCAATGTCCCTCACATCACCAAAGGATTTTACCTCCACAGTAGCTAAGCTAAGACTTGACAGTTTTGCTGCGCCAAGGAATGAATTGTCGGCACAATTATTTGGATACAGATTTCCTACTATGGTCAAAGCTATTTGACTTGAGTGATTGTCATCATTCTCAGCCCACAGGGAACAGGTTACATTCATTTAAGAAATTATTTAAGATGGTCTATCCATGAAGTCATTAATCAACTATTTCAATGAAGAATGGTTCTGCTTGGAGGGTGGCACAGACATTAGGTGAGGGTAAGATTCTGGTTCATTGGCTGTGATAATTTTGAAAAGCATTTATCTCAGAAAAATGAGAAGATGACTTACAAGGTCATCTTCTTCAAAATTGATACAATAATTATAAATATCAAGCAAAATATTCAGTCTCACGCTTTATAGTTCTCTTACAAGCCACCTCCCAAATTAATTGTCTGTATTTCTTTTGGCTGTAGAAATAATTTTGAAATATGTAAGCTGTTCTGAAAACCATACTACAGTGTGAAATCATCAAATAAACAATCCTACTAATAGAGAGGCTAAGATAGGAGAAGCATGATTTCAAGACTGTCGTGTGGTACACAGCAAGACACTGTCACATACAAACAACCAGAAAGTGTATATGAATTGTACAATATTGGACATATTACTCCAATTACCAAATTAGAGAGAGACCATTGGGTTACAGCCAAGAATTTCTAATTCCTCATATTTTTGAATTTCAATTGATTAGGATATTTTGATAATATTAATTTTTATATTAAAAGATATTAAGGAAAAGTGATTGTTACTTCCTGTTATTTTTGTTGTTAGAGGTGGAATTATGTTTGTGTAGATTTGTTGAAATTTACATTTTTGCTTTTTCCCTCCTTGTGTTGGTGTTTTCCATCTATTATCTTTTGTAGGGCTGGATGTGTGGAAAGATATTGTGTAAACTTGGTTTTGTCATGGAATATCTTGTTTTCTCCATCTATGGTAATTGCGAGTTTTGCTGAGTATAGCAGCCTGGGCTGGCATCTGTGTTCTCTTAGGGTCTGTATGACATCTGCCCAGGATCTTCTAGCTTTTATAGTCTCTGGTGAGAAGTCTGGTGAAATTCTGATAGGCCTACTTTTATATATTACTTGACTTTTTCCCCCTTATGGCTTTTAATATTCTTTTTTTTGTTGTTGTTGTTTAGTACATTTGGTGTTTTGATTATTATGTGACACGAGGAATTTCCTTTTTGGTCCAGTCTATTTGGAGTTATGTAGGCTTCTTGTATGTTCATGGGCATCTCTTTCTTTAGGTTAGGGAAGTTTTCTTCTATAATTTTGTTGAATATATATACTGGTTCTTTAAGTTGGGAATCTTCACTCTCTTCTATACCTATAATCCTTAGGT
Organism: Tokudaia tokunoshimensis; assembly: GCA_036184795.1. Taxonomy (NCBI): domain Eukaryota; kingdom Metazoa; phylum Chordata; class Mammalia; order Rodentia; family Muridae; genus Tokudaia; species Tokudaia tokunoshimensis. The sequence goes on along the minus strand of BTHU01000022.1, from coordinate 57,827,158 downwards.
TTGGTCTTCTCATTGTGTCCTGGATTTCCTGGATGTTTTGGGTTAGGAGCTTTTAGCTTTTTTGTTTTCTTTGACTGTTGTGTCAATGTTTTCTATGGTATCTTCTGCACCTGAGATTCTCTCTTCTATCTCTTGTATTCTGTTGGTGATGCTTGCATTTATGACTCCTGAACTCTTTCCTAGGTTTTCTATCTCCAGAGATGTCTCCCTTTGTGATTTCTTTATTGTTTCTAGTTCCATTTTTATATCCTCGATGATTTTGCTCTATTCCTTAGCCTGTTTGATTGAGTTTTCCTGTAATTCTTTAAGGAACTTTTGTGTTTCCTCTTTAAGGCCTTCTAGCTGTTTATCTGTGTTCTGTATTTCTTTAAGGGAGTTATTTATGTCCTTCTTAAAGTCCTCTACCATCATGATAGAAGTGATTTAAATTTGAATCTTGCTTTTCTGATGCGATGGTGTATCCAGGACTTGCTATGGTGAAAGAATTGGCTTCTGATGATGTCAAGTGACCTTCGTTTCTGTTGCTTATGTTCTTACGCTTGCGTTCTGCCATCTGGTTATCTCTAGTGCTACCTGTCCTCAGTATATCTGACTGGAGTCTGTCCTTCCTGTGATCCTGGTTGTGTCAGAACTCCTCAGAGTCAAGCTTCTATGTGATCCTGTGATTCTGTGATCCTGTGATCCTGAGATCCTGAATGTGTCCAAGCTCCTGGGAGTCAAGCTACCTCTGGGACACTGAGATCCTGGTGTGACCAAGCTCCTGGGATTCTGGGCTTGTAAAAGCTCCTGGGAATGGAGCTCCTTCTGGGTGTTGTGGGACTGGCAGTGGAGTTTGCGCCCAAGGTCTGCTCAGGGCAATGGCCCAGACAGACCAGGAAGAACCCATGCCACTGGTCTGGCGGAGTTCCTGCTTGCCTGGGTCCTCCTGGTCCCGGTAACTCCAGGTGTTGGGACAGATGTTGAGTCCGCCTCACCTCTGATCCTTGAAATTTATCTTTTGATGTTTACTTGGTAGTATAAGATTATGTGCTCTGAGACTCAATATGCAGGTGTTACCTTTTATTTGAACATCGTCTTCATAAAGTTTTCTCTAAATGTCTGTTCTATGGAAGTATACCACACAGGCAGATCCTGATGTGGTAACAAATATCTCTAGGCTCTCTGTGGTTAAAAATAAGAATTAATGTTTCATGCTCATGCCTTATGTCAATCAAAGGTCACCTGGGTTCTGGCCCACATGCTGCTGGTCATCATTCATCACTAGCACAGAGACTGCTGGAGAAGAGAAGGTGACAAAGCACACACTGGCTCCTACAGCTCTGACCAAAAGTCACAGAATCGTTCCAAACTTACGAGGACATAGAAAGGTGATCTTATTCCTTCCCCGAAGGAGAGAAAAAAATTGTGAAAATCACAAATTTTAAACAAAGTTGTCAAGCCCATTGTACATTCCTACTTTTTAAAAATAAGAGCCAGGAAATACACACATTCAGTTTTATTTCTCTAACACACCTATGGAACCTGAGTGACTGAAGGTTTCTAAGTGGGCTCTGAATTCTGCACAGTTCAGGAAATTTATGCCATGTTTATATTTTTAAAATTCAATCAGAGAAAGAAAATCTATCTGTGTCTGTTGAGAAGTGTGCTTGCAGCAATGTTCAGCATACATTTACATGAAATATAGTAAGAATGCTTCATATCATAGTCTCTTAGAACTCTGTTTAAGGATATAATAACTATCTGACCAAATGACCGCTCAGAGACATTATTTTAAGTTAAAAATGTTGAGTCATCACTTATTTGTTATAGCAAACAGGGAAAGGGGTAATTCTAAAAGTTCTTTGACTAGCAAAAGTTTTCAAGTATTTATATTTCATATAAATTTATATATAATTTATATACACATAATATAAAATTTATAATTTATATAAATAAATAGATTTCAGAATTCCAAGATTCTTATGTGCATATGCTTACTAAGGGCAATTGGTTTGCATGCTTAATAAGGAAGAATTAAATAGGCTAAAATTATATTACATAGGATGTGACTAAAATTTCTGGTGGATAAGAAATTTAAATGAGTCCCCTTTATTGCTGAAACTTTGTATGGTCAGTTTTTAAGATAATAGCAAATATCTAACAACTGTCACCAGAATTCTTCTATTAGGCAAGTAAGGGTAGGTGACATGTTTGTGACTGTTTTAGTTTTCAACTTCACTGCAGTGTTCAGAATTACACTCTAGATTTAGTGAACAATCTTACTAATTAGTATCTGAGTTCTAACAGTGTTAAACAAGTAGAATCTTGTTTGGACTAACAACTCAAATATGCTTATGAATGATATAAAGGAGAATAAAAGATGCACATATTACATACTAATGTATTAGTCTCATAACTTTTGTTACATAGTAAACCCTTCCATGTTACTTATTTTACCATAATATGTAAACTGATAAAAAGATGATATTAATATTGTTGCTAGCTTGGACCAAAATATCTGAGTGTTTGGTTGATGACATCAATTAAGTTTAGCAGAAAGAAATTGGCATTTCACTGATGGGAAAGCAATGGAAGAAAACAGCTTACAAATTACAGCTTGTGTGAAATCCTGCTGAAATATGTTCACTCAGCCACTGTACCCACATTGACAAATAGCAGTGTAAGACACTGGTCCTGATTACTGAAATTTGAGGCACCCTGGGTGAAAGGAAATAGATGCCCAGGGACCAATTTCCTTGGTACTTTCCTTTGATCCTTAGAAATAATCCCTGGGATATCTTCACAGTGCCCAGTTCAATAACCACTAACTAGAAAGTGTCATCAGAAGATTTGAGTTTTAGTCCTGATTTGGCCAGTTGTGTATCTTAGTACACGGAGTCTCAATTTTTTTACTTCATGATCTTGTTGGTACTGATTCTCTAAAAGGTCCTCCTTGCTTCTGCAACACCTTGTAAGCTTTAGGAAATTGCTAGAAATACTGCAAGCAACTTTTTAACTAGTTCCTACTAATGGTGTTGCCCTCTTTGCAATGGGAGTCCAAAACTAGATGTGGTAGGAGATGTCACAGTACACTGCTATGAATGAACTCTGAAAACTGATTTGAGTTTGGATATTTTGAGCCTGCCCTTTCATAAAGATCCAACACAGTTGTGACTCCTTGCTCAGAACCCTGTTCACAATGATACCAGCTTATATCAGGTTCTCCTTTGTTTTAGGAATAAGATAAGGATGTTGTAGGAAATGATTAAAGGGGGGGTGGGAACCAAACTTAAATTCTGTTCTGATGACAATTGAATGTTTTGTGCAATTTATTATATAAACATACCTGTTGCAGCAGGCCAACGGACAAATTATGACTTTAATACAATGTTTATTTTTAGAATAGGTTCTTGCTATATGGCACAGGCTGCACTCAAACACTTAGGCTCAAACAATCCTCCTGTGTCAGTCTTCAGAGTGCTTGAAACTCAGTTGTATACAGTCACACTTAGACAAAGTAAGGATATATATTATTGGTAGATGCATACAAATGAAACTAAAGTAGAGAACACTCTAGATAGTGTATGTCAGATTCATTTGGTGAGGGAGGAAGACTATGAAGGGAAAACAGGAAGCTTTCACTTAACATACATAAAGTTTTCAATTTTACTTTCAAATGGAAAACAGTAATGATAAAAGTTAATATATATTTATAAATCTGTGTTGCGTGCAACGGTGAAGTTTATTATTTTCGGTCAATTTCTCTCTATTTTTAGACCTCATAAAATAAAAATAATTAGAAAGTAAGTGTTAATAAAGCACAGCTTCAGGAGCGGAGCCTGACCTGGGGTAGGCAAAGCTGCCAAGCATAAGCGTCAATGATTAAGATGAGGAGCCGAAATCACAGCCAGGGCTTTAAACACCAGGAATGATTAGGAAGTAACCGGGAGCGAGCCTCAGGAAAGCACTGGCATCCCACAGTTTCCCTCATGGGCGAGACCAGGCATTGAGGTCAAATGGATCAGCACAAGTACTGGCAACTGACTCATTGCATGGGGAAGACTGAGCGAAAGACCCTCAACGTTCTAGAGACTCGGTGCTGAAAGAAGGACTAGAAATGGGATAGCAATGGCTGCTGAGCTGGTGATGAGGAAAGGTCTTCAAGGTCCTCTGAGTAGGAAACCTCAAGGAGATATCTACAGCAAGAGCACAATTGGGGATAAAGGTACGACTGCCCAGGGGGCAAGAAGCTTTGCAATGTCTGCAATGCACCAGGACTGGGCACTAGGTAGGCATGGAACAGCATCCTGCTTCCAAATGAAGCCTTCCTTGTTGACTGTGGTGATGCCTGAAAGGTTTTCATCAGGAATAGGACTCTTTAGATTCTGTATGCTTGCTTTTGGAAATCTTAGAAGCAATTTTCAACTTAATTTTACATTTGCAGGTTTCAGATTTCAGTGCTTCTGGTGATGAATAAGAAGAGCAGCAAAGAAGCAATACCATCCCAGTAGACCTAGCAGATATCCGTAGAATATGTCTCGATGATCTGGCATGCACAATGGTATTAACCAGCTACACTTACATTCAAAATTATGCTTGAGGCTCTAGCAGAAAAGGTAGGCAAGAAAACTAGGAAGAAAGAAAGGTTTTGCTTTGTTTTATATTCATGGATAAGGTGACGTTACATAGTGAAACCCCTGAGATGCTATCTGGGGGGGGGGGAACACCGTGAGAAAAAATGAACCTGGTCAGCAAGCATGCAGGGTATGAGGTCAGTATATAAATCATGTTTATTTCCAAGAACCAGCTGTGGCTAGTCTTCCAATGAAATCAATAAAAACACGTTCTTTTAAAATATTAAATTATTCACAAACTAATTTAGCTCCAAAATGTCAAAACACCACACTTTAAAAAGTACACATTGTAAATCATGAAAGGACACCACAGAGCAGTACTAGCGTAACCCATGCTCATAGACCTTGAGTTTTAAAGTGCAGCCTAATCTACAGATTTGGGGCAAGCAAACGCTCCATGTTCCTTCTGTAGTATTCACAAGCTCACCCTACAATGTATGTGAGCATGCAAGAGGTCTAGAATATCGAAACTGTTTTTAAAAAGAAGAATAAATTTAGACGATTTTCATTAACTGCCACTAACCTTGCTACAAGGACTATACCACCCTAAAGCTGGTACAACCACTCTGGAAAGCAGTCTGGCGGTTCCTCAGAAAACTGGGCATGACACTCCCGGAGGATCCGGCTATACCACTCCTGGGCATATACCCAGAGACTTTACCTGCATGCAATAAGGACACATGCTCCACTATGTTCATAGCAGCCTTATTTATAATAGCCAGAAGCTGGAAAGAACCCAGATGTCCCTCAACGGAGGAATGGATTCAGAAGATGTGGTATATCTACACAATGGAATACTACTCTGCAATTAAAAACAATGAATTCACGAAATTCCTAGGCAAATGGTCAGATCTTGAAAATATCATCCTTAGTGAGGTAACCCAATCACAAAAGAACACACATGGTATGCAGTCACCGATAAGGGGATATTGACCCAGAATCTCGGAATACCCTAGACACAATCCGCATATCAATAGATTTCTAAAAAGATGGAAGGAGAGACCTCTGGTCCTGGAAAGACTGGATGTAGGGGAACGCCAGGACAGAGTAACGAGAGGGGGTTGAATGGAGAAAAGAGGGAGGGAAGGGGGCTTATGGGACTTTCGGGGAGGGAGGAAATGGGAAAGGGGAAGTGATTTGGAATGTAAATTAAAAAAATAAAATAAAATAAATAATAAAAAAAAGAGTATTGAAGGCACAATGATACACTGTAAGCTAACTGAATAAAATTGAGGATCTCCAAGAAAAACCCTGACACTTACGATCAGTTCTTAAGGGTGTGAGGATAGTCTAATGGGGAAAGAATAGTATATTGACTAATGGTGCTAAAACAGATAACCATTCCTGGAATAATGATGTTATTATTGTTAGTTTCAAGATAAAAACTTTGTGCATACTGTATAAAACATTAAACTCTGGAACAAATGGCAGGGTTTAAAGCTATACAACTCTTAGAAGGAAATGTTGATATAAATCTTTCTGTGTATGAGTTTTTAATGCAAGCCAGAAGTGATAAAAAAAGACTTTAAAAAATGGATTGGGTTTTCGTCAAAATGAGAAGAATAAAAAACACATTGCAAATTATGTCACTGAGAAAGTGAAAGAGATGCTAAGGATGACTCAACAGTCCAGAGTATTTGCTGCTTTTTCAGAGCAGCAGAGTTCAGGTCTTAGTACCCATACCAGGTAGCTCACAACTGCCTGTAACGCCAGTTCTAGAGTATCATTGATCCTCTTCTGGACTCTATGGGCAGCTGCATGACCACAGACACAGACGCAGATACACAGACACAGACACACACACACACACACACACACACACACACACACACACTTTTTGCAAAAGAAAGTGATAATTTTTGTGCATGAGAATATGTGCCTATTGTGTCTGATAAAGGACTTATGTCTAAAATGTATGATGACCATTTACAACCCAGAAATAAGAGAAACAACTCACTTAAAAATAACAAATATATACCAGACAATAAACACAGGTAACTGGTAATTACATGAAAAGGTGATCAACATTATTACTCATGACAGAAATGTGAAACAGACCGATGAAGTTTGTTCATTTAGCATCCACAAAGATGGCTCTCATAAAGGAAAAGATGGACAATAACAGGTTTTGGTAAGGAGGTAGAAAGTGAGACTTTACACATTGCTGATGGGGATGTACAGCTATACGGTAGTTAATTCCCCAAACTGCTGGGGATTTATCAAATTGATAATGCCAAAATAGAGTTCCATATGGCTCAGCAATTGCACTCCTAGGTATAGAACCAAGAGAAATGTAAACACATCTTTTCATATAATTAACCTTGAAAACTTTATGCTATATTAGAGAAGGCAATTACAAAAGACTGTATGAGGCATTATCCCATTACATGAATTCTCTCTAATTGATTTATAGAGATAAAAAGTACATTAGTGTTTCCCTATGGTAATGAAGGATTGTGGAATGACTTCTTCTCTTTCTAGAGATATTAAAATGGAAAAATGCTTGTGGTGCTGGCTGAACAACTCTATGAAATATTGAATTGTATACTTTAAATGAAAATGTGTCATGACATGCAAATTGCATTGTATCAAAACGATTTACAAGGTTACATAGTAATTATGATTCCAATAACAGATGTTTATGCTGAATTAACCTTCCAACAGATAGTGATTACAGAAGCTGCAAAATACCACATTAAAAAATTACTATAAACTGACAAAGAGAGCCAGAAAGTAAAACAAATTTAAATAAAGGGACAGGAGGATATGAAGGTCTACAGGGGTTCAGTTGATTTATAGATTAAAAGTATATTAGTGTTTGCCTATGGCAACGAAGGACTATGGAATGGCTCTATGTGATGTCTTCTGGAGACATTAAAATTGAAAATAAAAACAACTTAGTTTTCACAGTGCATGAATGTCAAAACCTAATTATAAAGCATCAGTCTGTTTGTCGTGAGGTACCAGACTCTGGAGTTCAGTTCTGCTAGAGAAGTTGGAAATGTAGGGTGTGAGTTGTGCAAGAAAGAGCCTCAGGAGTCTATATGGCCTTCTGTGCCCAAGCATGAGGCAACAATGCAGTAATTTGCACAGTGGCCATTTGCATACTGAGGCAAAACTGGCAAGAGCTGCCCTGGAGATGTGGTGAGAACACCACCATTTACAGGCTAGGAAGAGTATTCCAAGGAATTCAGAATGTGAAGAGGGATTCTGACCTCATTGTAGACATGCTAGCCTGTGGACTTCAGAGAAGTTTGCCAGGTTTCTCAGGTGGAGAGATCTGGTCCTCCGTGGTCAAGCAGGCAAGAAACACAAATCAAAACCACAAGCCCATGTGAAGTAGCTGACAGATGGGCACACGACAAGATTGGACACAGTCAAAAACTACTAAAAACTTGGATAGCGATTGGTAGACCTCCAAATTGAGAAAGGGCAATCTGTAGTCACAATACTAGAGACGAAACTCAGAGATAAAGATGCAAGTAAGAAGAAAGGAAAAGGATCAGGAAACTGATAAGAAGACTAATATGGGAGCTAAGCTGTTAATAAAATGCTTGTCACACGCAAGCACAAGTTGAATTTGATTCCCTAGAACTCACATAAAAAGCTAGACATGGGAGTAAACACTTGTAATCCCGGTGCTGGGGAGACAGGGAATGGTACATCCCTGGACAACATTGGCCTAGGAGGCTGGTGAGCTGTAGGCCAATGAGAGACCCTGCTGCAAAAAAGCAAAATCAAAAACGTACAAACAAACAACTCCCACAAACCAAGAAAAACAAAAACAAATAAACAAAAAACAACAAAGTGAACAGGGACTTAGGAATGACAGCTAAGGCTGTTCTCTGGCTTCTGTACACAGGTTCACACATATGTATATACATACACACACACACAAACACATGCACACACACACATGCACACACACCTGCATACACACTGTGTGCCTATACACACAAATGATGCAATTCTATTAGTATCAGACAATATGACTTAAAGAAAAAGGACATTTGGGTACTGCTAAGGTGGTTCAGTGGGTAAGTACTTGTTCATTTTGACTGTAGGGATTCAAGTGGTGGATGACGGAGAGGCCTAATGCTTCTAAGTTGTCCCTTGATCTCCATCATTTGGAATAAAAAACGTGTTGTGGTTTATGCCTTTAATCCCAGCATTCCAGAGACACGAGGCAAGCTGATCTCTGTGATTTCAAGGGCAGTCTACATAGCAAGTTCTAGGCCAGACTGGGCTAAATAATGAGTCCTTGTCTTAAAAGGATTTTTTTAAAGATAGAAATACTTACAAAGATATGGGTATTTTATGTAATGACAAGGCTGGCTGAACAACTAGAAGCTATGAAAACCCTAAACACATGCCTATAACAACATATTTCAAATGAATAAGATTTGTAACATAAACTTGGTGGGGTCACACCTTGTGCCTCAAGTCAGGTCCAGTCATCTGTCCTAAATAATTCAATTAAAAGAGCCAAATAAAAGCAGGAAGCAGAAAGGGAAATTTATTCAATGTGGCCTCATTGGGCAGAAGGCCAAAGAGATCCACCAAGCCCCTCAAGTCCTTCTTCAGGGTCATGAAGGAATATTAATGTTTAAATAGAGGACCAAGGATATGAACATCTAAGCAGTCCAGGTCAAGATATGGTTCAGTCACTATTAACCCACCACTGTCTGCTTTACAGCCTCATAAAGTAGAACTGTGTGAAAACTCTTTCAGGGAGACAAGTCACAACACTGACTGCTGACTGGTTCCTTTTCATTCTTCACCATGAGATTCCTCCTGAAAAGCTCCATTTATTTGGGGTCCATTTTTTTCAATAGTCAGACAGACTGAAAGATACAAAGTATCTTTTTAACATGTCTTTTTATTTGTGCCAGGCCAGATACAAAACCATAATAGAAGTAAATAAATATTTCAAGTACAACAATGGAGAAAATGCAAGATTTCTAAATTTCTGGGGGTGATAAAAAGCAGTATTTTTAGGGAACTGTGTAGAATTAAATGCTAATGTTAAAAATACAAACTATGATTTCTAACCTGAAATTGAGAAAAAGAACAAAATTAAACTCAAAATAATTAGAAGAGAAAAATACAGATAAAACTATCTTAGAAGTCTCCAGTTAATAGATGAAATTAAAACCAAGCTTTTTTTTTTCTGAATCACAGAGTTCATAAGTCATGGAAAAAGGAGCACACAGATCACCAATGTCAGGAGCAAATCCTGCAGACACTGAAAGATTATGAGGCAGCACTGTAATAAAACCTCCTGCCAGGAAACCACACCATGGATGTGCAATGAATAAGCTCACCAAAAGTGACAAGATGAGCCAGACAGTCTGAGCAGGTGCCCACATTCCATAAAGGACATTTATAATCTTAAACTTTCCTGGGAAGAAAGTACAAGTATAAGGAGCAATGATTCTTATATAACTCTTAAGAAACAGCACAAAGCTGAGCCTTCCCAGCTCTTGCCACCACACCCTGAAGGATGCCACATGATTTCACCTAACAAAATCTTGATGAAATGGAAGTTGAATCCCCCAAATTATTAGAAGATTAAATTGTAGCCAAGTTTAAGATTATTCGCATTTCTTTTAACCACTAATGTGCTTGCCACAATGATAGGATAAGGGAGAAATTTTATATGATCCCTCCAATAAGAAGAACATCTGATTGCATGCACCATGCATCTATGATTAGAATTAAACTCTCGCCAAAATGACCATGAGGACCCTTTCTCAGTGTGATGGAATACACCTATCTAAAATCATAATAAATAGCACTGCAGCCTGTGTTTAGGTTTTATTTAAAGTCAGGCATGGGGATGAATATCTGCTCAATTTATTTTTGTTAAAATTATACTGAAGGTCCTAGCTAGTGGAATAGGCAAGGAAAATAACTGAAAAGGCTTTAAGTTGAAGAGAAATATTTAAGTGTCTTTTTTTTAAAATTTATTTTATTTTCTAAGTTTTTTTTTATTTACATTCAAAATCATTTCCCCTTTCCCGTTTCCTCCCTCCCCGAAAGTCCCATAAGCCCCCTTCCCTCCCTCTTTTCCCCATTCAACCCCCTCTCGCTTCTAAGTGTCTTTTTTAAAAAAAAAAGCTGGAGCAAGTCCAGTGGTTTAACCTCTGTAAAGTTGCCCAAGCCTCTTACTAAGTGCTCCTGCAAGCAACTGAATTAAACATGTCATGACACAAAAGAGGAAGGAAGAAGGAAGAAAGTGGAACCTTTGACAAAAGGAAGAGGATCAATAAGAGTGGGAGTGAGTGAGGACAAGAGAGGGTGATGGGGAAGTTAACATGATCACAACACACAGTGTACCTGTGCGAGGGTGTCACAATGAAAGCCACTAAATATAGTACAGATGTGTTAATAAAAACCTAATAATACAAAATCCCAAGACTTTAACTCTAGAACTAATTAATTGATTCATAGACATTGTAGAATACAAAGTTAATACACAATAATTAATAATTGCTATGCACAGAAGCAAACAGGTTAAAATAGTATTTTTAAATCGATCCTTGGAAATAAATTTAAAAGACATCTATGTTGAAACTATTGCTGATTAAAGGAGGTCTGAAGAGAGAAGCACATGATATTACTGGATTAAAGGCTGTAAATGTCTCTGTAGAACCACTTCCATCATAACCCAGACCCCCGCTGACTCATCTTGCAGTGCTTGGCAAGCTAACTCAAATTCATAAAGGAGAGTAAAGGATCCAGTGCTCTAAATCAATACTCAGAGAGAACAAAGCTAGAGCTGTACTATCAGATTCTGGGTTTGCTCTAAAGCTTGGGACTTAATATGTTAATCAGTTTAAGAGAAGATAAATAGTTCAATGGAGAGAAATAATGCGACCAGTAGTAGAGTCACACATATCAGTTAATTTTCTCTCTTTAAAGAAAGGCTTCAAGGCAGTTCATCAGAGAGAACATTCCCTATTGATAAATGCTCCTGATACATCTGGGTAAATGTACTGGAGGTAGGATAGTTGACAACCTTGAATTAGGAAAGAAATATTGAGAGGGAACATAAATCACTGATCATAAGGGCAAAAATTGATAATTTTGGATTTATAAAAATTAAAGGCTCTTGCTGGTCAGAAGCCATTATTTAGGAAGCCTTCCATTGCCGGGAGGAAGGATGGTGTGGTTCCTTGGGTGTGGCCTTCCCAGATAGATGGTTCCATTAGTAACTGTTACAAGTAGAGACTAAAGTTGCAATGGAGGCACTAACACAGGAGCATTAGCACCAAACTGAAAACCATCTGAGGAACCAGAGCTTACTGTGAAACTTGAGGGGGAAGTCCTGGAGTGCCTGAGATAGACCACTGGAGAAGACTCCTTTCAGTGGCTTTACTCACTCCTGGCTAGTGGAGTGTGATCTTTGGATAGCTTCCCCTGGCTTATGTTCTGGGCCTGCAGAAGTCTGAACACACTGCCCTCTCTCACCAGGCCCCTCTGATCTACAATCTGCAATTATTTTTACTCATTGTTATCTCATTTTTCAATCATTTCGAGTTAAAAACAGACAAAAGCTACTTATCCAACTCCTTTGTAAGACAACACAACACATTTGCAGTTCCTGTGACAACCCCAGCCTTGAGTATGCTCACTTCTCCCTGTAGGTTGTAGGGGAGAGAAGGAGGCATAGATGGAACTAAGAGATCTCCCACGGTGGTCTATTTCCTGAGCCAGAGTGGAACTCTAATGGGAAAATAACAGATGTAAACAGGTTTGCAGCATCCATCCCAAGGGCCTTCTGAAGGCTCAGAGGTGCACTAATGTGAAGCTGGATACAACACCAAAGAAAGGGTCGTCATTTGGGCTCACAGGAATATGCTGGTTTCCCTTATTTCTGTCAAGTCCATGCTCAGCTCCAAGGAACACATAGTTCCACTGTAATCATTACAAATGGAACAACCATAGGGTCATTCACAGCTGACCGAATACTGGGAAGGCAGGAGTTCAGGCTAACAGTCCTCTGAAGGATTCAGATTATCTTCATCCTTCCTGTCTGAAGCAAGCACATGCCAGAGACAGAAGGATAAAAGTTTTCAGAATCAATAAAGCTTATCCACATAAATAAGCACACTTCAGAGAAAAGTTATGTCTAAGGCATTGCTTACATTAACCTTCAATATTGGTAACACTCTTAGTGGGGAAGATGGTTTGAGTGAAGCCTCAGAAAGTAGATGGTTCATCTGTTAGCTGGTCTTCTGATTCTTCTTGCAGTTCCTCTCAGTTTTAACACCAAGGCCTTTGACAACCTGGGGTCAGCTCTCCCTAGCAGGCCAGGCCATCAATGTTGTCTTCCTGTCTGTCTCACTTTAGGTATTACCTACTCCATACCCACTCCTTCAACAACTTACTTTGGCTATTTGTCTTTACGTTAATCCTTTCAGATGAGTTTCCTTTGGGAACATTTTGGATATATAAAAAGTAAATTAAGTTGTAGACTTTAAAAATTATAGTGACCAATAGGAAAAAATGTTTTTAAGTAATTTTGTTTGTTTAATTGAAAACTTTAAAATTACACTACTTATAGCACACCTAACCATGCTGGGCTTATAAAAAAAATCAAAAGAACACAATGGCAGAGTATTTTTGGGACTTTGGTCATGGGATATACTAAGACCTTCTCCTGTCCCTCATGACTTGGGCATGCACACATGTGCCTGAATATATTGGAGCATTTGATTGGTTAAGGATGAGACAACTGTATTTGCATCTGATGTTACCTAAAGGTGAAATACTTTCAGCCACCCATCCATTTATTCATTCATTCAATAAATATAAATTGAACATACTATCTAGCAGTGTAACAATTGGAATGCAATGCAATATACTTATTATTAAATGTGTATGTTTCATAGTGCAGACCCAGTTGCACAGAGGGATAAGAGTCTATCACCATCACTATACTCATCAGTGGGGAAGCATGGCAGCAGGAAGGCAGGAAAGAATGACTGATTGTTCAGATCTCAAACCAGAGTAGAAGGAAACAGAGAGTGCTGACTTGAAATGGTACAAGCTCTCAAAACATGCTCCCAGTAGCATACTTCCTCCAGCAAGGCCACATCTCCTAAACTTCCTCAAAGAATGCCACCGAGGACCAGATATTCAAATATGAACCTATGGGGACCATTCTTGTTTAAACTACCCCATATGCTCCAAGAGTTCTGGAAATCAAGTTAAATTTTCATTTGGGACTATAAAATCCCACATGGCTAGCATATAGGTACATGTTATAGGGTGCTAGAGGAGAAGCCCAATAAAGGATGGTAAGGACTTGTAAGAAGTTCAAATTGTTGGCCATTATAAACAATGCAAATTTAATTTGATAAAAGGAAGTAAAATCTTTCTAATCAGAAATAATTATCAGACATTTTAATTTGTACAGAAAAGTTTCTAAAAATAAATCATGGAAAGTACACCAGTGGAATTGGGTAGCAAACAGATATTGATGATCTACTATGTCCCAGGCCCTGTGAATCAGACCAAAAAATAACCTTCAGCCTCGTGAAGGATAGGTACAATTTGTATCCCCAAGAAACTCCAGATAAGAGAAATGCAAAATTTCAAAGGGTTATTACTAAAGTAAGACACTACAGATCATATCAATCACAAAGCTACTATTTTCTGGGACAGATTTAGAAGCCTCTCTCTCCCCTAGAGGTGACATTTTACTTCACCTTGAAGGATGAATAGAACTAAGAAAAGCATCAAGACAAGAGTCAGATGGACCAGGAAAGTTCCGTCAAGAAAGAAAACCTGACGAGTCTAAAGATGGTCTGGCAGGGTGGGGCTTAGGTGTGGCAAGAGTTGAATCTGAGCATCAGAATCTGAATATTTGGGTCGCTCCAAGGCATGTGGGTTTAATTTACAACCTGAGCTGAAAAGCACCTTTGGGCATTGGGATATTCAGATAGTTACTTACTTTCCAGTGGTTGCAGAAAAGGAAAAAGGCTGTCCTTCAATTTTTCTGAAAAATTAAGATTGTTGGAAAGCATAAATATAAATAAGAGGAAAAAGTCATCTTCTAAACACAGGAAATCTAAATGGAATGGATGTTTGGTAATGATTGACCAGGACAAGAGGAAAATGTGAATTTGTACTAGGACTCAGCTGATGCTGTAGAACTTAACAATAACGTAAGTTACATCGGCAGTGTGAGAGGTTGGTTCAGTGTCTTCTCCTGTCTGGGTTGGCACTCTATGGGACGGACTCCTGTGTTATCTTCCTCAATGGAGAAACCAAATGTCTGGTATAAACAACTAAGGAAGGAAGGAAAGAAGATTTGCTTGGGGTTATGGTTCAAGGTTGTGTAGTCCAGCATGAGGGGACAACGTGCAGCTGTGGAGACAGGTTGCTAGATACATCGTGTCATGACTAGAAAACACAGAGCCCAAGCTGGAAACAGACCTAGGCCATGACTCTCAAGCCCAATCCTCCTGACCTCTATCTGCCCTGAAGACCCCATGTCCTAAAAGTCA
Organism: Tokudaia tokunoshimensis; assembly: GCA_036184795.1. Taxonomy (NCBI): domain Eukaryota; kingdom Metazoa; phylum Chordata; class Mammalia; order Rodentia; family Muridae; genus Tokudaia; species Tokudaia tokunoshimensis. The sequence goes on along the minus strand of BTHU01000022.1, from coordinate 57,812,028 downwards.
CATAAACTTCCAAACCCCACCACCAGCTGCTAGCCAAGTGGCGGTACACAAGAGCCTAGAGAGACATTTCACTTTCAAAGGACAGTAAACGACAAGATGAGTATAGACACAGCTGACAGGAAGTGGGATACCTGAGGCCAGAGAAGCTTTGGGGATGCCTACCAGAGAAGCAGGTAAAGCAGAGAAGGAAGGAAGGAAGGAAGGAAGGAAGTCCACCAGGGAAACAGACACAGTTAGTGTGCAATGATAAAGAAATCTATCAAGGGTTTGAATATCTTGATTTAATTAATCACAGGGCAGTTGCTGAATGGGCATGAAGAAATGAAACAACATGAGAGAAATAGATTTCAGTGCTAGGACTTCCCAGGTAATGTTGGGCTCTAAGACACGATGGATGGGTAAGACCCAAGCATGAGAGAGAGGGCAGAGGCAGTGGAGTAGAGGAGTGTCAGAACTGAGAAGAGAGGGCACATGGTAAATAAAGTCACAAGGGTTTAAGGAGGAGTTGCCAGCGAGCAGGTCTGCTGTGGAGGGGGAACGCCTTGATATAAGATTGTGAAAGCAGCAGAATTTTGTATGAATCTCAAAACAGAGAGGGAGATTTGTCTCGGTGTATCGAATGACCTGACTCATCTAGTCTTGAAATCCTTAGGTTGAAGGGTGCCTACTCTGCTTGTTAGTTTTATTGTCACAATCTAGAGTCACCTGTGGCAAAGGAACCTTACTGAGGAACTGTCCAGTTAAGACTGACTCGTGACCATGTCTGTGAGAGATTGTCTTGATTGATTACTGATGATTGTTGATAATTGATGGGTTACTGTGACCACCACCAACCATCTGCAGATGATATGAGCCAGCGAAGGAGCCCACAGGAAGATTTCTTCCTTGTTCCTACCTTAGGTTCTCACCTTGACTTACTGTTCTGACTTTCCTCAATGATGGACCATAAACTGGAAGTATAAACTAAAATTAAACCTGTTTCTACACCAAAATCTTTTTGTCTATGGTATTTAACACAACAACAAAAATCCAACCAAATACTTACTGATTTGACCTTTGTCAATAAGCCAACTCTCCTTTTCCATGATCAGACCATATTTTATCACCTGAAAAATATAAAATAAAAATGGAGGAAGCCATCTGTGAAAATGATGCCTATTTAGGACCATTTCCCCTCTGAATGGGCTAAGATTTCCTAGTGGTCAAGTCAGTTACACTGTTGAGAATCTCAGTTAAGGAAAGAGGAAGTTGGCTATGTAACAAATCAGTAAAAACACTTACATGTTGGTCTCTATCAGTGACAGAGTCCATGTGTTTGTTAGAAAGAACCTTCTCCTACAGATGGCAGGAAGAATAGAAATATATTGAGGAAACCCATCATCCCTGCCTCCTGAGGAGTTCCACAGAGCTCTGTGGCAAACCCCCTTGATTTGAGGCTGAGTAAAAAGGACGAACCATCTCAGACAAGAGAAAGAGTGAGTCAGACCAAGGCAGCTGGCAGAGGGCTCCCTCTCAGATGATTTTGACATTATTTATGTTATTCATTGTTGAGACTGAATTTATAAGGATATGGCAGAATCGCCTGATGTTGACTTTAAATGGAAATAGAGAAGATTTTATACCAGAATCTAAGAGATAAATACAATGGTGAGGAGATAATTGTGCTACTTTAGTACACATATATAGCTTTCATATCTGTTTCTCCTGTAGGAGAAGGAAACAAAGTAACCACCCATTGTGGTTTCCAGATGAGGGAGGAGAAGGCAGAATAAATGGCTAAGGACATGGACACACACACAAACACACACACAGACACACAGACACACACACACACACACACACAATCTCCTGTGTATTTGTGTGTGGGGGGAGGGGGTAAGTAGATCATTGTGTCTCCAAATCTACGGTCTCTCCACACTACTTCCTGAGAAGTACATTCTTCACTTGCGTAGATGGCAAAATCTGCAGATACTCAAGCCTTTACCTGTAGTCTACATACAATCTCCTGCCACCTCTTTAAGCTGCTTGCAGTAGCCATACTAGTGACTGGAAATACCTGTTATACTCAACTTTAGAGAACACTGTGAGAGAAGTGTTCTAGTATTTAGTGCAGATGTTGTCTCCTGGTTTTTATTTGTGGTGCTAGGACTGTAAGCAGGGTCTTCTGTATCCAAAGCAAGACTTACTTCTGGGTACAGATGCAGTTTTCTTTCACAGTATGTTCAATCAGCAAATGACTGAACATGCAGTGTCACCTGCATCTTCCTATTTCTTCTCAGAGCTCTGAGCACTGTATTTGCAGTGATGATGTACAAGGAGACTTGAGCTAAAGGGCCATTCTGAGCCTTGTTCTTGAGTGTGGTTTGGGTGTTGCAAGTTTAGACTTTAGTTTAAATTGTGGTTTATGGAGCCTGTTGTTCTATGTTTTGAAATTTTTCAGCCAATTGGGGAGGGGAATCATTAATTCAAAAGTCATTCATCTGTCTGTGAACAAGAGGAAGATTTATTTATTTTCCTCCTATGAATGGGATATTTGAAGCCTAGTGAAAAAGATGAGTCACACACTAAGGTAAGCAACTGGGATGCTGCCTAGGACAAGTCTGTGTACAGGTCAGGAATGGCTCACTAATGACAAGAGGCTTTGCGTATTCCATTCTGGATTTTAAATCAACGTCTAGTATTTTACAAAACACTTTTATTTTGTGCTTGTTTCTCATTTCCTGCCTTCTCACATGGTACAGGCTGACTCTTTTTCTATGTTTTCTGTTACCCTTTTATCTGTTGTGGTCTGTGGTTAAGTTGTCCTAGCTTCTTTGAAGTCATTTTCTCTTTTTCCCAGCACCAAATGTCTCTTTATAGCTATTAAACTTGATACTTCCCTGTTTTGTTCTCTAACCCCAAATCCTTAGAAAATATTGTCTACAAGTCATTTCAAGAGCCAGATATTTATAGAGACCATAATAAAACAATGAAGCAACTGGAATTCCGTGTGTGTGTGTGTGTGTGTGTGTGTGTGTGCATGCCTGTCTGTGAGTGTGCATGCACATATCCACTGTGGGGATGCTTGCATGTGTACATGTGTGTGCCTGTGTAGTAGCTAAAGGTAAATATCAGATGTTTTCTTCCACAGCTCTCCATCTTGTTCTTTGGGACAGTCTCTCACTGACCCCTCCTGATTTCACAAGACTGGCTGATCCAGAAACTCTCAGGGCTCAGCTACCTCTGCCTCCCCAGGACCAGAATGATAGACGTGCACTGCCACTCCTAGCTTCTAATAGATGCTGGGGACTGAACTAAAGTCCTGACAGTTATAGGCCCTTTTGTTGCCAAGCCATCTCCCGAGCCCCTTTTCATGAATTCAAAAAGTACTTTATTTAAAGGTGATAGATCCTCATTGCAAAATAAAAACCACTAAAGCAAATTAAAAGTAGACATCCAGTTCTCCCTCCTTGACTCTTCAGTCCTCCAATCATCTACTCCAAAATAGCCTTCATATTTCATTGACTGTGAATCCAAATATTCCTTTTGGCAGACAGCAAGCAGTAAGGCTGCTCTCAGAAATGTGCTATCATTTGACAGTTTCTCTTAAGGGTGTTTTCACAGATACAGATCAGTCAGATCTTCTTAATTATTTTAAGTTCTCTATTGTGTGGCAGTAATAAGGACGACACTGTTACATCTGTCCTCCATCTGTGAAGAATGCTTTCTCTTGCAAACACTGTTTCCGTGAATATTCTTGGACATCCATCTTTGCATATTTTATAATGAATGTGTATGTAGGGCAGCTTGACAGAAATAGAATCCTTGCTGTGTTTTTGTAGTTCTTTCTCCTCACCCTCCCCAGGCTTTCTGAACTCTGTTTCTGCACCATCCACAGGACTTGCTTCTGGTCCATGAAGTAGTGTCTGCAGGCGCCAACAATTAGAACCTTAAAATTACCCATGGATCCTTAAGAAATAAAAGGAGAGTGATGGATTTCCACCAGTCAGAACCTAGTGGATTCAAAGTTTCCTGAACTTTCTTGTGTTTTACAACCAGTTACAGAGGCTGGAAAGATGAATCATCAACTAGCAGATCCTGCTGCTCTTGCAGAGGACCTGTCTTTAGTTTCCAGCCCCATGTGTAGCTCAAAACTGACTGTAACTCAGTTCTAGGGGATCCAATGCCCTCTTCTGGTTTCCATGGACTTTTGGGTGGAGATTGTTCTGGGGTTCAGAGTTGAAGCACACTGAGTTGTTTCTTGGATTCTCAGTCTTCCCATAGATGTGGGCACATCTCTCCAACTCTAAAGTTCAGCATCTGGAATACCAATCATTTTTACAGTTTCTTTTCATGAATTATCCCAGTTTGTTTTTAGTAATTATTCACCCACTTATCAACTGCATTCTTTATCCCACGGTTTATTTGTCATTTGATTTTCTTGAAAATCTATTTTCCTTATGAACAATGTTATAATTTTCTACTCCTCTGTTCACTTCTCTGAACAACTTTTGTCATACTTCTAAGGCATCGGGCATTCTAAAACACTTGGGTTCTACTGAAAGCCACCCCATTCTGTATTCTGTTTTCCCTCTGTAACAGGACAGAGTAAAGTAGGCTGAAGTGGTGCTAAAGCTCCACACTTAGACTGAGTCTAAAATGTACCTCTGCCATCTACTAGCTGTGTGACCTTATGGAAATAAACTCCCTGCACCCCCAAAAGTAAAAAGAGGAAAACAATCTTACTATCAGTTATCTTTCCATTACTACATCAAAATACCTGAAACGATCAACTTATAAAAGGGAAAGATTTATTTGATCTGATAATTTGGGCAGTTTCAGTCCACAGTTGGTTGACGCTGGAACTTTTGGATCCGTGATCAAGCAGTGCATCATGGCAGGGACCTGTGGCAGGACAAAGGCACCCACTTCGTCACTGGACTTGTAAGAAGAAGTCCAGTCAAAGCCCCACTGTTCCCGTCAACGTCCTCGCTCTTAGAGACCTCACTAGCCCAGGCTCTTAGTGCCTTTCCCACTTCCCAATAGCACCAGACAGGGAATGAGACCTGTGATATGTGGGGCTCTGGAGAAACAGTCCAAATACTTTCTATAGCATTTGACCCCAACCTCCAAAAAGCCCATGCCCATAGTATAATGCAAACATGTTTAGAGTCGGTATTCAGGGGTTTTTAAAGCCTTGATTGTTCTACTGTTCCTCAAAAGTCCACGTCTTCTCTATGACTCTAGACAAACCTGGTCATGGATTCCTGAAAGGACAAGTTATACACTTCCTACTTACCGTCAGGTGAACAATCGTATTCTAAAAGAACTGAGCAGGGAGGTGGTTAAGACCTGAAAGCTAGTCTGACACCCAGGAGATACCAGTTTCCAGTCAGTTAAATGCATCAGTATTGTATTGAGAAAACAAAACTTTCACAATGGGTTTCCAAAAATGAAACTTTCAGTTTGCTGGCTTTTTAAAAGATGCCATGTTTGGAAGTTCTACCTGGAAAGGAACTGAGAGGAGCCTCCAGCTAAAGCCAGCAAGGACAGAAAGCCTCCTTGCTCTAGGCAACTGAACCCCAGCACTAATCTCATGTGTACAGATGAAGTCTAGCCATGGGCAAGGTTTGAATGCACATGTGTGAAGGACTCTGAGGCTGTCAGGATCTGGATTCTGACTGGCCGATGATGAGACTGAGGTAAGATGTGAGTGTTATTTAAGCTGGTCAGTTTATACTAAGTGATTCTACTCAGACACATAGCAAATGTACCTTGCTTAGTTCCTTGCCTTTGTCCATCATGTTGATTGTCCTTCTGCCCTTAACCCCTGGAGTTCTTTTATCCACCACAGTACTCAGTAGCTTTGCTTTTCCAACCTGTATATTTGCATATCTGGGCAAGTGAAGTTAAAAATACTTCTTGTTTTGTTAAGCCTCTTCCAATTCCTTGAGGTGGTTACCTGTTGTGTGTATTGTATTTTTATTTAATGATAAACCAGGCATATAATTGTGTCAGCAATCCAAACGACTCTCTTAGAGGTGTGTTATGGATGTTTTATATTCTGGATGGAGCAGTGTACAGTCTCTGGGTTTGCAATGGTCTTTTAGTGGCTCTGTACTTAGCATGGATGTCTCTTTTAGTCTATCATAAAGACTGCAGAAGCTAAACCAGAAGAGCTTTGATCACATCCACTGCTCATTTGTTCCTGAACGGTACATTTCCAAAGAGAGATATTTTTTTTACCTGCCTCACAACTATTGTAGCTCAAAGATAATCACGTTTTTGAATCATTTCAAGAGAGGATTCAGAAATGTAAAGATATGTTCCCATTAGTGGAAGGATTAAAAGGAAAGATGGAACAAATACATTAGTTAAAACAAGCAAGCAAACAGCAGCTTAGTTATCTGCCTCATTCACATCTGCAGAAGCCCAACTCGCATTTTAATGAGATCTTACCAGGTGATTCTCAGAGACTGGAGTGTTGCAAAGGTATTGTTTGCAGTCCTCCTATGGCAGAGATAAATGGCACATGCAATGACATTGCTTGTTTTCCAGAATGCACCTCTTCCTCAACCTACTTTATTGTTCTCTGAGAACATGGTTGTGGTGAGTCTAAAATAGGTGAGTCCTTTTGCCAGGTACTGAAATTGCCAGGGACAGTATGAATGTGCATCTATATTGGTTGCACAGTATGCAGACTACACAATCTATGGTGCCTCGACCATGTCATAGTAAACTCCCCGATCCTCTGGCTTTTATGACCTGCCTGACCCCTCTTCCCTGAGTCTTCACTGTGAGAGTATTTTGTAGATGTATCCATGGACACTGGGCTCCACAACTCTGCATTTTGAGTAGTCATGGTTTCCTGGAGTGGTCTCTGTCTCACATAAAGAGAAGTTTTCTCAATGAGGGGTGAAAACTACATTTCTCTCTGGGTATAAGGAAGATGCTTATAGGTTGTTAGTAGGAATTATGCTGGTCTGGTAAGTTAGTTATTTCTCTTCTAACTAGCAGATTCTCCTCTAGCACTGAGGTAGTTAAGTAGGTTTGCAGTACCAGACATGACCTCCCACTTGTTGAGTTGGTCTTAAGTCTAAGTAGAGAACAGTTGGCTACTGCCATGATACTCAGTCCACTACTGCAGCCTTTGGGTTGTTGTGATATGCTGGTCATTGATGGGGTTCAAAGGCACTATAGTTGGGTAGTCCTGTTGGTTGCTTCCCTCCTTTGGAATCTGCCATAGTGACTTCTGGTACCATGAAAGCCAGTTCTCAAGGAGTGGGTGTTGAGGTAGTAGTAACCTCTGTGCCCTGTGTACAAGTGCATTGAAACTTTTTGCTACCTTGCGGTTCTTCTTTTTCCCACCCTTTATTCCCCCGTTTCACCCACTATTACTAGAAAGGAGAGATGGAAGGAAAAAGGGAGGAGAGTGAGATAGAGATCCCTGAATCTAATTTCTTTCCTTTTGCTTCCACTTTGAGCAAAACTACTAACAGAGAGCAATCAGCCTCCCTAAGTGATGATACAACTACCCACCCATGTGTCTCAGGACTCTCGAATTTATACATCCTATGGAAAGTTTCCAGAACTCCAAACATCACACCGTTGCAGAAATTATCTGCAGCTGGCAAAAATCATGCTTCTGCTAGAGCACAGGGAAAATCATGGTCCACTGCACTGGCCAGTCAGCAGCCCCACATCCCTACCCATGGGATTAAAATGACTGAAAAATGTTACTACAGTGCATGATGACTTCATGAATACAGACTTGCATCTCTGGGAGGCAACCAAGGACAACAGTAGTAAGCTGGGTGTTTTGAAGGTCTCTTGTACAGTTCTGGGAACCATCTCAAAAAGGGGTGTCTCATATCTGTTATTAGGGTTTTTGTTATATGATCTTTGACTTGTGGAGGGAATGGCATCAGCCCAGATGAGAAAAGGCCATTAAAACTGGTTATATTTTTCCCCTTCTCCAGTTCCTCCACACCTCCCCAGCCACCCAACTCCACACCCAGTCTTCTCTCTTTAAAAAAAATAAACAAGTAAATGACAAAACACAAAAAAGTCACAAGAACCAATTTAATAAAAAGAATATCTCTCACATAGAAAGAAGAAAGAGAACTCACAGAAACATACAATCTAAAACCATAATAAGACCAATAAGACCAATAAGATAAAGACCAATAAGATAAAGACCAATAAGATAAAGAATGCTGTTACAAAGCAATATGACACAAAAGTACTGCTTTCTTATATATGTGTGTATGTATGTATGTGTGAGTGTATGTGTGTACACATATATGTGCATGTGTGTATGCATATTTATGTGTATATATATATGTATATGCATGTGTGTATATGGATATGTATATATGTGTGTGTATATGTATAATATGTGTGTGTGTGTAACTTATGTATTTGAGTTGGAGATACACATGCCATAACTTGAATGTGGAGGTGAGAGAACAATTCATGTGACTTGTTTTACTCTTCCACATGTAGGTCCTGGGATTGAACACATGTTATCAAGGCTGGCAGAAAGTGACTTCACTGGCTGAGCCAACTTGCCAGTCTCTAATGCTTTCTTGATGCATATTAGTCAATTTAAAGTTTAAATGCCCAACTTCACTTTTTAGCAATTATCATGTTTCCTTATTTAGAAAGTAAATTATAACCCTGACCCTTGATTTGCTGTCCTCTTTATTAGAGTGCATTTCTCTCAGAGGATGGCAGAGCATGGAAGGGCATCCAAAGGGGACCAAGGAAGCGGACCTAGAGTTGCAGGTTTTTAATGGACTTTTCCCAGCTAACTAAGAAATACATAATCTTTGAATGAATGTCTTAAGGGGAATAAATAATCAAATATATTCTCTGTGTACCATTTATGCTTTTGTCTTGTTTTGTGGAATAAAATGAGGATGTTATATTTAGGGTAATAGTCAGATATACTTTCATTTCCATACATATATGTGTAACTGTAGACACACATATGAACATACATTCTAAGCATATCTAGTAACATGTCGGACACTTTATGCATATTGTTTGATGGCTATTTTTTCCACTTAATGTAACTCCAGAAAGCTTTTTCCTATTTACTCATATTTAGAGAACACGATTGGGAAGGATACTGTGACTGTCATTCATAAACTACACACCATAATTTATTTTTGACCAAAACATTTCTATTGAACCTGTATTCTGAGGCTGTGAAAGCTCAAGACAAAGAGTCATGTGTTTTTTTTTCTGTTTGATAGGTTGAGCTGTTTCCATAAATAGCCTTTCCCTATGGAGGAATAGGGAAACAAAAACCAGGAAGGAGGGCGGTCCTCCCTACCATTCACCCCAGCACATGACCATCCCACTTTGCTGTGCTCTTTCCAAGTTGAGGATCTTAGCAGTCTCAGCCTCTTCCCACTCTGGTCCTTGAATGGCTTCAGAGAGGAGGAGCTGATGAGGTTGGGAAGTGCTAGGTGGAAGATTCCCACAGTGGTTGGTTAGAAACATTTTAGTAGAGTTGGATATGACCTAAATGTTTAAAGATCGTTATCTTGTCTAGTGAAAACCTTTCAGTCTCAGGGTTAGACTGCACTGAAGGTAGAACCTGGATTTGGATGGTACTTCTTAATTTGACACACCCTGCCAAGAAGCAAATACAATCACTACTAAGGGATTGGGATCCCATTATTTTTATCTTTAGTTTATACTTTCTTTTTGTATTTCAGAGATATTGGAGATTTATTTATAAAGGACTTGTCAGATGTCTTTAATGTGCTGTCACAGTGACCACCCATGTATTTCATCATTTTAAAGTTACCTGTATATTTTCTATTCCCACCATTTATTCCTTTTTATAATTTTGGAGTAATAGGAGACAACTACAAAATAATAAGCCCCAGCCCATGACTGTGAGGGTGTGTGAGCATGAGAATGCTCTCTATCACATGCATAGTCACTATGCAAATGTAAAATTTATTGAGTAATTTTTTTTCTTATATTTTTGGCCTTTGAATGAAACTTTAAATAATTAATTTAAAATTTGTGGCCATTATTTTTTTTATTATTTATTTTATTTTATTTTTTTAATTTACATTCCAAATCACTTCCCCTTTCCCGTTTCCTCCCTCCCCGAAAGTCCCATAAGCCCCCTTCCCTCCCTCTTTTCTCTATTCAACCCCCTCTCGTTACTCTGTCCTGGCGTTCCCCTACATCCAGTCTTTCCAGGACCAGGGGTCTCTCCTTCCATCTTCTTAGAAATCTATTGATATGCGAATTGTGTCTAGGGTATTCCGAGATTCTGGGTCAATATCCCCTTATCAGTGACTGCATACCATGTGTGTTCTTTTGTGATTGGGTTACCTCACTAAGGATGATATTTTCAAGATCTGACCATTTGCCTAGGAATTTCATGAATTCATTGTTTTTAATTGCAGAGTAGTATTCCATTGTGTAGATATGCCACATCTTCTGAATCCATTCCTCCGTTGAGGGACATCTGGGTTCTTTCCAGCTCCTGGCTATTATAAATAAGGCTGCTATGAACATAGTGGAGCATGTGTCCTTATTGCATGCAGGTAAAGCCTCTGGGTATATGCCCAGGAGTGGTATAGCCGGATCCTCCGGGAGTGTCATGCCCAGTTTTCTGAGGAACCGCCAGACTGCTTTCCAGAGTGGTTGTACCAGCCTGCAATTCCACCAGCAGTGGAGGAGTGTTCCTCTTTCTACACATCCTCGCCAACAACTGCTGTCTCCTGTGTTTTTGATCTTAGCCATCCTGACTGGTGTGAGATGGAATCTCAGGGTTGTTTTGATTTGCATTTCCCTAATGACTAAGGATGATGAACATCTCTTTAGGTGCTTCTCAGCCATTAGATATTCTTCAGGTGAGAACTCTTTGTTTAACTCTGTACTCCATTTTTTAATAGGGTTACTTGCCTCTCTGGAGTTTAACTTCTTGAGTTCTTTGTATATCTTGGATATTAGCCCTCTGTCGGATATAAGGTTGGTAAAGATCATTTCCCAGTTAGTTGGTTGCCGCTTTGTCTTTTTGACAGTGTCTTTTGCCTTGCAAAAACTTTGTAATTTAATGAGGTCCCATTTGTCTATTCTTGATCTTAGAGCATAAGCTATTGGAGTTCTGTTCAGGAAATTCTCCCCTGTGCCCATATGTTCAAGGTTCTTCCCTAGTTTCCCTTCTATTAGTTTCAGTGTGTCTGGTTTTATGTGGAGATCTTTGATCCACTTAGAATTGAGCTTAGTGCAAGGAGATAAGAATGGGTCAATTTGCATTCTTCTGCATGTTGACCTCCAGCTGAGCCAGCACCATTTGTTGAAAAGGCTATCTTTTTTCCACTGGATGGTTTTAGCTCCTTTGTCAAAGATCAAGTGACCATAGGAGTGTGGATTCATTTCTGGGTCTTCAATTCTGTTCCATTGATCTACATGTCTGTTACTGTACCAATACCATGCGGTTTTTAACACTATTGCTCTGTAGTAGAGCTTGAGGTCCGGGATACTGATTCCCCCAGAGGTTCTTTTACTCTTGAGAATAGTTTTAGCTATTCTGGGTTTTCTTTTATTCCAGATGAATTTTTGAATTGCTCTTTCTATCTCTATGAAGAATTGAGTTGGGATTTTGATGGGGATTGCATTGAATCTGTGTATTACTTTTGGTAAGATGCTCATTTTTACTATATTAATCCTGCCAATCCATGAGCATGGCAGATTTTTCCATCTTCTGAGGTCTTCTTCAATTTCTTTCTTCAGAGACTTGAAGTTCTTGTCATACAGATCTTTCACTTGTTTGGTTAGAGTCACGCCAAGATACTTAATATGATTTGTGGCTATCGTGAAGGGTATTATTTCTCTTACTTCTTTCTCAGCCTGCTTATCCTTTGAGTATAGGAAGGCTTCTGACTTGCTTGAGTTGATTTTATATCTGGCCACTTTGCTGAAGTCGTTTATCAGCTGTAGGAGTTCTCTGGTGGAGTTCTTTGGGTCGCTTATGTATACTATCATATCGTCTGCAAATAGTGATAGTTTGACTTCTTCCTTTCCAATTTGTATCCCTTTGACCTCTTTTTGTTGTCTAATTGCTCTAGCTAGAACTTCAAGTACTATATTGAAAAGATATGGAGAGAGAGGGCAGCCTTGTCTAGTCCCTGATTTTAGTGGGATTGCTTCAAGTTTCTCTCCATTTAGATTGATGCTGGCTACCGGTTTGCTGTAAATTGCTTTTACTATGTTTAGATATGGGCCTTGAATTCCTGATCTTTCCAAGACCTTTAGCATGAAAGGATGATGAATTTTGTCAAATGCTTTCTCAGCATCTAATGAGATGACCATGTGGTTTTTTTCTTTGAGATTGTTCATGTAGTGGATTACATTGATGGATTTCCTTATATTAAACCATCCCTGCATCCCTGGGATGAAGCCTACTTGATCGTGGTGAATGATCGTTTTGATGTGTTCTTGGATTTGGTTGGCAAGAATTTTATTGAGTATTTTTGCATCGATATTCATAAGAGAGATTGGCCTGAGATTCTCTTTCTTTGTCGGATCTTTGTGTGCTTTTGGTATTAGTGTAATTGTGGCTTCATAGAACGAGTTGGGTAGTGTTCCTTCTGTTTCTATTTTGTGGAACAGTTTGAAGAGTATTGGTGTTAGGTCTTCTTTGAAGGTCTGATAGAATTCTGCACTAAAACCATCTGGACCTGTGCTTTTTTTGGTTGGAAGACTTCCAATGACAACTTCTATTTCTTCAGGGCTTATAGGACGGTTTAGATGGTCTATTTGATCCTGATTTAATTTTGGTACTTGGTATCTGTCAAGGAAATTGTCCATTTCCTCAAGATTTTCTAGTTGTGTTGAATACAGGTTTTTGTAGTAGGATCTGATGATTTTTTGAATTTCCTCAGTTTCTGTTGTTATCTCTCCCTTTTCGTTTCTGATTTTATTAATTTGGATACTATCTCTGTGCCCTCTGGTTAGTCTGGCTAAGGGCTTATCTATCTTGTTTATTTTCTCAAAGAACCAACTCCTCGTTTTGTTGATCCTTTGTATGGTTTTATTTGTTTCTACTTGATTGATTTCAGCCCTGAGTTTGATGATTTCCTGCCTTCTACTCCTCTTTGGTGTATTTGCTGCTTTTTGTTCCAGGGCTTTCAGGTGTGCCATTAAGCTGTTAGTGTATGCTGTCTCCCGTTTCTTTTTGGCGGCACTCAGGGCTATGAATTTTCCTCTTAGCACTGCTTTCATTGTGTCCCATAAATTAAGGTATGTTGTGCCTTCATTTTCATTAACTTTCAAAAAGTCTTTGATTTCTTTCTTTATTTCCACCTTGACCAAGTTATCATTGAGTAGAGCATTGTTCAGCCTCCATGTGTACGTGGGTTTTCTTTTGTTTTTGTTGCCATTGAAGACCACCCCTATTCCATAGTGATCTGATAGGAGGCATGGGATTATTTCTATCTTCTTATATCTGTTGAGGTTTGATTTGTGAACAATTATATGGTCAATTTTGGAGAAGGTACCATGAGGAACTGAGAAGAAGGTGTATTCTTTGGCTCTAGGATGAAATGTTCTATATATATCAGTTAGTTCCATTTGGTCCAAGGCTTCAATTAGATTCACTGTGTCCCTGTTTAGTTTCTGCTTTCCTCAACGATCCATTTCAGAGAGCGGGGTGTTGAAGTCACCCACTATTATTGTGTGCGGTGCGATGTGTGCTTTGAGTTTTAGTAAAGTTTCTTTTACGAATGAGGGTGCCCTTGCATTTGGAGCATAGATATTCAGAATTGAGAGTTCTTGATGGTGGATTTTTCCCTTGATCAGTATGTAGTGTCCTTCTGTGTCTTTTTTGATGACTTTGGGTTGAAAATCAATTTTATCTGATATTAGGATGGCTACTCCACCTCGTTTCTTGGGGCCATTTGCTTGTAAAATTGTTTTCCAGCCTTTTACTCTGAGGTAGTGTTTGTCTTTGACACTGAGGTGCGTTTCCTGCATGCAGCAAAATGCTGGGTCCTGTTTACGTATCCAGTCTGCTAGTCTATGTCTTTTAATTGGGGAACTGAGACCATTGATATTAAGAGAGATTAAGGCATAGTGATTATTGCCATCTGCCATTCTTGACGCTATCTTTATGTTTGAGTGGTTATCTACTTTTGGGTTTGATTCAAGAAGGTTATTATCTCATTTTTTCCAGGGTGTTGTTTCTCTCCCTGTATTGGAGGTTTCCACCTATTATCCGTTGCAGGGCTGGATTTGTGGAAAGATATTGTGAAAATTTGGTTTTATCATGGAATATCTTGGTCTCTCCATCTATGGTGATTGAGAGTTTTGCTGGGTATAGTAGTCTAGGCTGGCATTTGTGCTGTCTTAGTGTCTGCATGAGATCTGCCCAGGATCTTCTGGCTTTCATAGTCTCTGGTGAGAAGTCTGATGTGATTCGGATAGGTCTTCCTTTGTATGTTACTTGGCCCTTTTCTCTTACTGCTTTTAGTATTCTTTCTTTGTTTAGAACATTCGGTGTTTTGATTATTATGTGATGGGAGGTATTTCTGTTCTGGTCCAGTCTGTTTGGAGTTCTGTAGGCTTCTTGTACGTTCATCGGCATCTCTCTCTTTAAGTTAGGGAAGTTTTCCTCCATAATTTTGTTGAAGATGTTTACAGGCCCTTTAAGTTGCAAATCTTCACTCTCATCTATACCTATAATCCTTAGGTTTGGTCTTCTCATTGTGTCCTGGATTTCCTGGATGTTTTGGGTTACACGTTTTTTGCATTTTGCATTTTCTTTGACTGTTGAGTCGATGCTTTCTATGGAATCTTCAGCACCTGAGATTCTTTCTTCCATCTCTTGTATTCTATTGTTTATGTTTGCATCTATGACTCCTGATTTCTTCCCAAGGTTTTCTATCTCCAAAGTTGTCTCCCTTTGTGATTTCTTAGTTGTTTCTACTTCCTTTTTTAGTTCCTGGATGGATTTGCTGAGATCCTTCACTTGTTTGTTTGTATTTTCCTGTATTTCTTTAAGGTATTTTTGCATTGCCTCTTTCAGGATTTCTTCCTGATGACCCACGTTCTCCTGCATTTCTCTGAGTGATTTTTGTGTTTCCTCCTCATGGGAATCCATCTGTTGATCCATTGTCTCCTGCATTTCTTTAAGCAGTTCTCGTGTTTCTTTGTAAGGGCATCTAACTGTTGATTCATTTCTTTAAGCAATTTTTGTGTTGCCTCCTTATGGGCATCCGTCTGTTGACCCATATTCTTCTGCATTTCTTTATGCAAATTTTGTGATTCCTTTGTGAGTGCATCTACCCGTTGATTCATCTCGTTAAGCGATTTTTGTGTTGTCTCCTTGTGCGCCTCCATCTTTTGATCCATGTTCTCCCGCATTTCTCTAAGCGATTTTTGTGTTTCCTTTGTAAGGACTTCTAACCGTTGATTCATGGTCTCCTGTAACTCTTTATGAGATTTATTTGTGTCCTTCTTGTGATCCTCTAATAGCATCATGAGAAGTGATTTTAAATCCAGATCTTGTCTTTCGGGTGTGGTGGGGTATCCAGGATTTGCTGCTGTTGGAGAGTTGGGTTCGGATGGTCCCACATTACTTTGATTTCTGTTAGTAACATTCCTACGTTTGTCTTTTGCCATCTGGATACCTCTGATGTTAGTTGGTCCTGCTGCCACTGGCTGTTGGTTGGACCTCCTGTGAGCCTGCAAAGCTATTTCTGCCCCCCCCCCGGATTACCAGGATTCCCCTGGCACCGATTCTGGGGCCTGCCTGCTCCTGAGTGACTTTGGAGCCCTAATGTGCCTTGCCCCAAGTGATCTTATATTGGGGAGGCCTTGCACATCCAAAGGCTCAGCCTATTGGATTCCTGGAGCAGAGGTCGCCAAAGGGAGGCTGGTAGGCTCCTGCCCTGTGCAGGGGTGTGTGATCTCTCCTGGGGGGGGGAGGGGGCGTCCCTCTGCCAGGCAGAAGTCCCACAGCAGAGCTGGCGTGCTGGTTACTGCAGATCTGCCCAGCACTTGGGAGCCGCACACACACAAGCCGCCCGAGACCCAAGCGATATTATGCCTGTCTGTCTCAGAACCTGGCTGTCCCAACTTCCCAGTCACTGGAGCAAAGATGGCGGAGTGCAATCTGCACACTCTCTGTGGCGCCGCTCACCCTGCAGACGCAATGGCCTGCCGATCTGGCACCCAGACGACCACAGCGCTGACCCATTCTCGGGCGCAGACGGAAGCCCCAACAGGCCGTGTCCCAAGTGATCTTGTGGCCATTATTATATTTTCTATTAGTCAGTAATGTTTTCATGAACCAAACTATCCCCACAATCTTGGCTAACAGAAATCCTAAAGCATGTGACACTTCATTTACCCATAAAGGTAGTTTAATTCACAGCCTGTTTCACTGGACTAGAGCAACTGCCACTTGATGTGCTAATTAGGAAAATAGTGTTGCTGTTTAACACAAGTGCTCAGATGCCCAGAGTGTCAGTCTAAAACATGAGCATCACACTATTACCTCTCAGAGCTCCGGGAAGGCTGTTGGCCTGTGCTGGCTTCTGACCAATGGACCTTCAAGCATTACCAGTCATTGTGCTTGCTGAGTCAACATCAATAGTATCTCTGCTTCTAATGTTGTGACTATCCTTTAAAGTACGTATTCTATCCAGAAGATTTTTCCTTTTGTGAATTTTGAGAAGTCCACTGAATTGTTTTTCTTTCTCAAATTGGTTCTCTGTTTCACACTATTAGCTGTTTTCAGCATCTAAGTAGGATTTCAATCCAACAGACTTCAAGTCACATCCTTTAAAGTCAAAAGTTATTATATGTTGTCATCTTACCACTTAGAAGGTAGAAGGCAGGAGAATCTCAAGTTCAGACCGTTCTCAGCTATGATACAATTCCAAGGCCAACTAGAGCTACATAGTGAAACTGAGGTCTCAGATAACCAAGGGCCGATGATATAGTTCGTTGTAGAAGCCTTGCATGCTTGAGGCCCTGGGCTCAATCCCTAGCCTTACACATACAAAAATATTGTACAAAAATAACTGAAGAAATAGGATAATTACCTGCATAAATTTACTGGAATCTGAGGGGAAGGCTTTTCAGGTTTTTCTCCACCATGTAGTAAATTTTAAAAGAATGAAAATTTATAAATCAGAGCCCAGAATACCAGTTCCATTAGTAAAATCAATTGATAGGTTTTCTAAGTATCTAGAAGAATGTTCACATGGCTAGGAGCCAACACCTTCACAGATGACAGTCAGTCCTTAACACTTAGGTGTTTTTGTCCAAAGATGATGGAAGAAGTTCCAAGGGAACTGTATGAGCTTCCTAAGGACAGTGTTGAAGGAACCAGTGTGACTGTGTGACATCTTCTATGCTGTCCTTAAGTATGTCTCCTCTTCTCTCACTCAAACCCCTCAGAAAAGGGTAATTTACTTTACATTGTCCATAACCTCTACACTGTGTCCGTTTATACGGAAGTTGCATGGATTCTTCAGTACTTAGATTACTCAGTAATTGGAGTGAGATATATCATCCATCCTGTTCCCCACACATTCGATTTATCTGTTTTACAGTTCTCATTATCCTCTAGTGCTGGAAAAGAGTGGTTTTCCCATATAGTAGTACATTGGAACTTCCAATAGATTCAGATTCTAAAAGTGGTTTTTATAATCTGGAGCGAATTGGTTATCACCATTCTTGACATGTAGCCTCTCCTCCTGCCAGGAACCTGTCCAGCCTAGAATGGTTCCAAGCAGGACACAGTGTCAAACACAGACCAAAAGACTGATGATCTCTAGCCTTTTAACTCTCTTTTAAACAGTTTTTTTTAATAGTTCTGTGCTAAAAACTTGTGTTTTTTCCTTTTCTGTGGTTCATTAAGCACTGGGGAAACTTAACTCTTTGTCTCTCCTATTATTAACTTTATAATTCTCTGTGTAAGAAAATTTAACCCTTATTTACTTTATAAAATTTATAATTCTTTGGCAATTAACATATGCAGTATAGCAGTGGGAAAATCAGAAGAGGATCTATTGCTAAGGCTCCTTTCTCTATTGGCCAGAAGCCTCACCTCTCACTGGCCAAGTAAGAGGGAGGCTTGGAGCAATTAACTTTTATTGAACCAGGAAAAGAAGGTCATGCATGCAGAAAGAAAAACTTATATACAGGCAATATGCACAGAAACAGTCATACATTACATATCATATGCACGTTCATAGACACATATTCATATACACATATATTTTGGTTGGACCCAGCCATCTGTCTCATCAACTTATATACCTACAAACATACCTACACTTACACCTAAACTGTGCAGTAAAGAAAAATTCATTCATTCTGGATGAAAAATAAGTTCCAAACTTTATTGCATAGAGAAAGAAAATACTTCTACCTTTCTATTGCTAAATGAAAGAAACCCACATATGTCAGAAAAATGCCCTGTCCTTGTCAGTAAGAAGAAGCCCTGCTGTTAAGAAAAAAAATGCCTCATGGTAAGAAGAAGCCTGCCTGCTATCTCTGCTGTATTCTGCTGTTTCTTCTTCTCTGCTCTTTTCTTATTATCATCCTTCCTAGTTCTTGTACACATGGTATTCCAAGCATCTTTTTTCAAAAGGTCACAAGTTCAAACATAAATTCAAATCATAAATTGAATAAGAAGAAACAACAGAGATGTTTATGTGTGTTTCCACTAAGACAAGTTACCTAACTAAATATTCATTATCTGTCACTAGCTCCACAGGTTCACTGAGAGTTTAAAATAATAATTCTTATGTCTAAGTTAAGAGGAAATCATCTGCCTTGTGTCTCATTAGTATTGAAGTTTTGTATAGATAAGCCAGTCAATATTTTATCTTCAGTCCTTGGACCTACAATAAATCACCCATTCCCTTTTATGACCTTCAGCTATTAGATAGTGGTTTTACAGCCTAAAATGAATGTATTCCTAAATTGTAAACCTGTTTCATGCCTGCTTTCTATCCTAATGCAAACAGCCCATTAAACTATGAAGATTTACACAACCCTAATTACAGTTTTTCTTATAAAGGGTGCCTTCCTTGGGGTTTTATTTCTATGAAAAGACACCGTGACCAAGGGGACCCTTACAAAGAGCAACATTTAACTGGGGCTGACTTACAGGTTCAGATGTTCAGTCCACTATCATCAAAGCAAGAGCATGGCAGCATCTAGGTAAACTGAGGCTGGAGGAGCTGAGAGTTCTACATCTTCATCCAAAGGCAGGCAGGAGAAGACTGGCTCATGGGAAGCTAAGAGGAAGGCCTCTAACTCATGCCCATACTGGCACACCTACTCCAACAAGGCCACACCCATTCCAACAAAGCTACACCTCCTAAGAGTGCCTTCTTGAGCCAAGCATATTCAAACTACCAGAGGGTTTCAAAATCACTTGCATAAATCTAGGAACTCTATGAAATCATTATTAGGAATTAAGAAATCGTCTATTTGTCTATACAGCATTACTACAAAAGAGTACATCTTTGTTGATCTACAGAAAATCTGACCAATAGGATGGGCTAATGCACAGGGATTGTTACATCAATTTAATATTGAAAGGAAAGGCATATTAGCTGCAAGATTCAATATTAATCCTGAGATGAAGTCCCTTGAGGCCTTGTCTCCCAGAGCTCATCCATTGTAGTCTATGCAAAAACGGTGGGCCATCTCAAGAAAGGCATCCACTAACCTTTAGCCTATCCTAGATGGCTCCTGAAAACCTCCCTTAGAATAAGGATGATAAAGTGTTCTTGGACCCAAAACATGGCTAATGTGTCCAGCATAGAGATCAGTATGAACATATCTGAGTCCATTTTCTCCTCTTATAGCAGAGCACCAGAGGTTGGCCAATTATATACAAAAGAAGTTTATTCTACTCATAGATTTGGATGCTGGGAAGTACAAGTGCCCAGTGGGAGTAGAACCAGCATCCAATGAGAACAAGTGGCACGAGAATAAGGCAAAGCCCATCTTAGTCTGGTGGGTGGTGGGAAAAGTACTAAGGAAGGCCTACCATAAAAGGGCAAGCACTGGCAAGACACAGAGAAAAACCAGGCCAAACTCACCCTTTTATCAAGAGCCCATTTTACAAACAACCCCACAGCTGCCATGTGACCTTAATCCATTTGTGAAGGCAAGATTCTCATAGTCTAGTGTTTTCCTGAAGGTCCCATCTCTTGATGCTCTTACAATGGCAATAATTTCAAAATGAATTGGGGGGGTGTTGAAGCCATAGCAGTTCCATTAATATCATTATTTTTACTCCATTAACATGACAGATGTGTTTATGTCAGTAAAATCATCATCAATCTTTCAGTATAGTGGATTAATTTTCCTACAGAGGTCTGTTGTTGAATGCTATTAACTAATAGTTGGAGACAGGCTATGTGTTTCATAATTATTTTGTTAAATTTTATGTTAGTATGCAAAATTTAACATGTCATAAGACAGCAACACTTTGGAGACTTATTTGGGGTTTGTTTTTCTCATTGTAGTGTACCAACTTGTATGATCCAAATCTGAATTGTCCAAAATGCCATTCATTTCCAACTTATTAAACAAGCAGGCATTTCATTCTCCATCACTTTTTCCTTTTCTCAATATCATTTATATGTTATATGTATTCACATGTTATTATACATATATAATATATAATAGATTCATCTGCTACCAGTTATTGCCAGGTAATGTGCCAGGGAATTGCTTGCAATTTTGAATGAGATAACTAAATGTTGTTGCATATATTTTGTCCCAGCAAGGAAGACATGTCAAACAATCGAGTTACAGGAATAATTACTTCAAAACAGAGCTGTTGAGAGAATGAAGGAAGCTTAGTATTCAACAAGAATAAATAATGTACAAATAAGGTGAAGCTCTGGTGTTGTGTGGGAGGAGTGGGAAGTGTCATGGATACCAAGCCCGAGCTGAGTCACGAATAATGGGATGGGTGTGTCTAGGTTGAAGTCTCATTATTTACTCCATCTTTATGTGTTCTCTCCTTTAATCAGCTTCATTCCTAATACAACCCTCCATCTCTCAGTCACCGGGCTTAAACCCTTGATTAAATAAATGTCTTTAATATTCATTTTCCTTTCCCTGGAGGAGCGAGATGCTTAGTGTTTCCTTCACTTTCCTCTGTTCTAACAGATGACTGAGTTCTTGATCTCTCAACATTGATTACATTAAATGGCACCCCACCCCCAGCTTCATTTGCTTTATGTCACTCAACATACTCTGGCTGAGGCTTTTCTGGCTTTCCGGGATTCAGTCTCAGTGTCACAGAATTAGACAAGATGAAGATGGTAGCCGCACAGCCTGCCACTACTAGAGGAGAGGAATGGTGAACAAGTAGAGACCTTGAGATGCCCTACAGAAAGTCCTCTTCCTCTTACAAGAATGGTTATTCTGGCCAAGACCAAAAGGGATGGGCAGAAATAACCCAGATACAGGTGAGGCATGGGACTTTGTGAGGAACACCGGAAAGAAGCCACACATGGGACGGTCTTCAGACTTTACTGGGAGCAACAAGATGGCACAGCAGAAACGAGTGGGATTCTGTGGTGCTGACTCTTGCTAGTTACTGAAAGAACTGCATTTTCTACGAAGAGTCTGAGAGCCCTGAAGTCCTCAGCAGGATGGCAGAATGAGCAGGGACATTCCTATAGCTGTTTGGAGCCTACAATGAAAGGCATGAAATTAAAGAAAAGAAAGGAAACCTGTGTACAGGAAGAAGCTCATTCTCCCTTCCAGCTAAACTTCTTTCCTTCAGTCTATTCCAGTTCACTAGTCCAGCCAATCCTGTGACAGTCTGTTGCTATATGTGTTCCTTAGCAAATACTTCAGATCACAGCAGAAGAATCTTAGTGGGGTGCTCATGGAATAATTCTGAATTCCTTGCTGTGTTATTCAAAGATTCTGGTGGGCTTGCCCCACCCGACTCCAGTGTCAGAGCTGTGTCCTCTGGGCATCTCTGTATTCTTCGTCTCTCTAGCCATACGTTCTAGACTTTTCCACAACCCCTTCCACCTTGCCTCCCCCTCTGTTGTGCATTAGCCTGCACACTTACCCCTGCCCCTCCCACCTGCCTTTCCTTGGGTCCCTCCTGAGATACCCACCCTCCCAGCTGAGATACATTCAATTCCCTGAAATTATTTGCCTTTCCTCCAAATCTTCCTTGTGGTTCAGGCCACAGGTTAATGTCACCAATCCCTTACCCACTAATAGAGAGCTTAGATAACACTCAACACAGCTCTTATACACATGAACAGAGTGCCTGCATTCAGATGCCTGCATGTATCCTGTCACCAAAACTTCCAGTTTGAGACCCTGGACACATTCCCTGTGCTTTCTTCTCTCCTATAAAAGTCCTTATAGTTAAAAAGTGTGAGGATTTAATGAGCCTAAGTATGTAATACATACTCAATTTATTCTCTAGACAGTAACTACTATGCAATATTTCATATGAATATGCAGTTATTTTACCATTTACATTTAACATCTGTTCTGTGCATTTATAACTTCTTTAAGATCAAATCCACATCTAAAGTTACTTTGATGGCTTCTTAATTCCTTTCTGAATAAATAAATATAAAACATGTCCATTAAAATAACAATGGTGAGCCCTATTTGGGGTTTTCAAATAGCTTATTTTCAAAATAACACTTTCTTTAAAAAACAAAACTCTAAATAAATTGTTAAAATATTGAAAACATTTTTTATTTGTAAAGTATACGGATGGACCGAGACCGACGCCCATCTATAATTGTGCTTTTGGTTCAGAGATTAAAATAAAATAGAAAAGCTATGTAGACAAAAGGTAAAGACAGAAACTCAAAAGGAAGAGGGGCTGGAGAGACAGAAAATCATCCGTGGAAACAATGGGTGTAATTACAATGCAATGAATGACTGTAGGTTTCACAAGAAAGAATAAATTAACTCTTCTACTCACATTAGCCTATATTTACTTCTCTATCTCATAACTCAGAACTTCGTGTCCCCAGGAATTCACACTGCCAGAATAATTTCAAAACTACATTTCTAATGCTAATAGTTGAGACTTATGTGCTCTCATTTTTCCACTCTGATGTCTCTAGTCTCTAACTTTCCTCCCAACCCATAAGAAGAAACACGTGTGGTCCCCAAATTCCTTACTCCTGCATCCAGATTTCTTCCTGACTCTAATTATCTCTTCCTCACTAAGCTTCAAGTCCTTACTAAAGAATGAAACTTGCTTTGTAGAACTCATAATTCCTGTTGCTCTCATGTGCAAGCAGAATATTTCTAAAATAAATGAGCCTACATTTATAGTACACATTTATGAAATTTTAACTAGTTTTATGTTTATATCTTTTTTCTTAGTTCAAATCTTTTTCTCATATATCTTAAAGGGAAGTCTTTATGTGTATATTATATCCTCCCTCCATGCACATGCACACATATATACATATATAAATATTAAATTGGAAAATTAACAATACATTTTGTATAAGCGAGAGAATAAAGTCAAAAGCTATCACTTGACTTCCAGAACACACAGTGTAATGATGTCTTTTTTTTTTAAATTTTATTTTATTTTCTAAGTTTTTTTATTTACATTCAAAATAATTTCCCCTTTCCCCTTTCCTCCCTCCCTGAAAGTCTCATAAGCCCCCTTCCCTCCCTCTTTTCCCCATTCAACCTCCTCTCGCTTCTCTGTCTTGGCATTCCCCTACATCCAGTCTTTCCAGGACCAGGGGTCTCTCCTTCCATCTTCTTGGAAATCTATTGATATGCGAATTGTGTCTAGGGTATTCCGAGATTCTGGGTAAATATCCCTTTATCAGTGACTGCATACCATGTGTGATATTTTCCAGTTCTGACCATTTGCCTAGGAATTTCGTGAATTCATTGTTTTTAATTGCAGAGTAGTATTCCATTGTGTAAATATACCACATCTTCTGAATCCATTTCTCCATTGAGGGACATCTGGGTTCTTTCCAGCAGTATGTTCCTAGATTTACTTTGAAAAAAAAAAGTCTTCTTGAGACTTTTGTCTTGCTCTTTCCCTATTTCTATAAAATATTACTTCTATTTCTCAAATAGTTTTACTATAAAAACAATTACAATGTGATCCTGCAGACACAGGGGAGAGAGACTTTATTTGCTGGAGAGAAGTCTTAGCTAGCTGTAGTAGACATGCTTCCAGTTTTAAAAGCCAAGGATAACATACAGACTTTTGGCTACCAGTAGCATTTCTGTTATGATGGCCCTGGCTTCAGCAGAATGAATTCATAATAAATTCATACCTGTTGATTGTCTCTGCTTTCCAACATCATTCATCCTTTAATACTATCCAAGGCTCCCTGGCAGAGTCAGATCAATTTTTCAAAAGGAACTTGCTGAAAATTATGTAACAGAGTTATGAAAGGCAGAGAGTGTCTTGTACAGTGTTTTGACTGCCGCATAGAGTTGGGCGCTTGTTCTGAGGCCCCACTGAAGCCGTTTAGATGTCTACTGTAGCTCCTGGGTTACCGTAATGAATGCTTTGGCATAAGTGACTCTTGCTTGATTCTTATTGGCCCCATCAGCCTGGAGGAGTAGTTGATTTCTGTTTATGGAAATGATATGCAAAGATTGAATGAATTCCCTGGCCCATGTTCTGAGTTAACTAGGAAAGCTGAGTGAGGTGGATTGATTAGAGGTACAGTATGGAAAACCTTGTCAGGGCTATCTCACACAGGGGAAGGGCCTTGCTAGAAATGTAGAACGGGAGAGCCTATAGTAGAGGAAGGCAGAGCGAACAAGTCTGCCAGGTTGTGTTGAAAAGAAAGAGACAGGATTAGTCTCATCCTCTCCTACTGAGGCCAGACAAGGCAGGTCTTTGGGGAAACAGAGTCCACAGACAAGCAACAGCTTTAGAGACAGCACCTGCTCCAGTTGTTGCGGACCCACATGGAGACTGAGTTGTACATCTGCTACATATGTTCCAGGGGTCTTAGTCCAGACCATGTATGCTCTTTGGTTGGTAGCACAGTCTGTGAGAGCTCCTAAGGGTCCAGGTTATTTGATGCTGTTGGTCTTCCTGTGGAGTTTCTATCCTCTTTAGGGACTTTAATCCTTCCCCTCCAACTCTTCCATAGGAGTCCCCCAATATCCATCCACTATTTGACTGTGGGTATCTACACTGTTTCAGTCAGCTGCTGGGTAGAACCTTCCATAGGACAGTTATTCTAGGCCCCTGTCTACAATAGGGAGAGGGGGACCACCCTCTCAGAGAAGAGGAGGAAGGAGATGGAGGAGGGACCCTGTGAGGGGGAGTAGGGGAGAAGCAGGGATTGGGATGT
Organism: Tokudaia tokunoshimensis; assembly: GCA_036184795.1. Classification (NCBI taxonomy): domain Eukaryota; kingdom Metazoa; phylum Chordata; class Mammalia; order Rodentia; family Muridae; genus Tokudaia; species Tokudaia tokunoshimensis. Next base: position 57,786,688 of record BTHU01000022.1, on the reverse strand, counting down.
CAAAAATTAATTAAGGAAGGAAGGAAGGAAGGAAGGAAGGAGGGAGGGATGGAGGGAGGGAGGGAGGGAGGGAGGGAGGGAGGGAGGGAAGGAAGAAAGAAAGAAAGAAAGAAAGGAAGGAAGGAAGGAAAGAAAGAAAGAAAGAAGAAAGAAAGAAAGAAGAAAGAAAGAAAGAAAGAAAGAAAGAAAGAAAGAGAGAGAAAGAGAAAGAGAGAGTTTGCATACCACACTTGGAAACAGGTAATCAGAACTTGAAATTAGATGTTAAGGATTTAGGTTTCATTGAAATATATGGAGTGATCCTGTAGTTCTTCAGCCTCAAAAATGAGTTAAGGGAACATTTAAGAAACTATTTCAGTGAATGTATGCTTATGTCGAAAATCAACTCATATTAAGTACTCAGTTGTGATGTACTGACTTTTGTGAACAGCAGTTGAGGCTAAAGTACTCTCTCTGTCTCATCCACAGGTCGTTATTCTGTACTTTGAGCCAAGCACATTTCGTTGTATTCTCCTAAGGTGGGTTCGTCTTCTTGGTTTTGCAACTGTTTATGGAACTGTGACCCTCAAGCTTCACAGGTATGTTATGTTTTTTTTTCAGTATTTGTTCTCACAGAGGAATCAACTTGTCTTGTTTAGCAACCAATTGTAAATGGAGCTGGCCATTTTCAACAGTGTAAATACCAAGATGATATAATAAACATTTCTATTTCACACATCCTGGTTAGGTTATTTCTGCACTTGACAACAGCTGGAACAATATGGGAAGAATAACCCCCAGTGAAAATTTTTGTCTATTGAACTAGTCCATAAGCAAGTCTGTGGGGACATTTTCTTGAATAATGGTTGATGTTGCATAGCCCAGCCCACTGTGGGCTGTGCCACATTTGAGCATGTGGTACAGAGCCATTCCTGGGGAGCATACCCATAAGCCTCACTCCTTCATGGCCTTGGTTCAGTTCTTTTCTCCAGGTTCTCAGTCTGCTTGAGTTCCGCACCCCCCCCCACGCCTTCTTTCAGTGTTGGACTGTTTGCTGGAAGAGTAAGATGAAATAAAACTTTTCCTTCACAAGGTATTTTTGGTGGTAGATTTATCACAGAATAGGAACATAACCAAGACACCCTGTAGAAATATTAGTTACATTCTTCGGGGAATCTTTCATAGGACTGAACTCTTTGAACAAGGTTCTTTTGTTTCTATTATAAGATGGAGTTATTCTGGAGGGGAAAAATACTGTTGGGATGTTAACAGTACTTAGTAACTAAATTAAGATAGAATACAAATCACCCTGTTGTTGTTCCAAGACAAAGTTATTTTTTTAATGGTTTTGGATTAAAAGTTGTGAGGCTCATCCCTGGGGAAGACTAATCTTCCTGCTCTATTTAGTTGCCGGTAGCCATTTGTCTAGGACTGGAGACCTGTGATATTCCCTTTTCCATGTCGCTATGTCTATTTGTGTCTTCTTTGTTCAAGTAACATGTACAGACTAAGCAGGTTCTTCTTATATATTTAGGACTATATTACATGTTCATATTTTCAAATATATACATGTATTTAGAGGAGTTTAGAGGGGTTTGAGAGATAAAAGTAAGAGGGAAGATGATATATTTTTATTTAAGAATTAAAAGAAAGTACTCAAAAGTTTCTTTTTTTTTTAACCATTTGGGGATTAGCAACCTTGAAAAATGCAAGATAATGTAAGTTCTCTTACAGTTAGTTCAAGGCAACCCAAATATGAAAATAGGACAATAAAATAAACTACCTGTCCACAGAGCTGGGGCGGGGGCTGGAAGTCCCTGTCTTTGCCATCCCTCTTATCTTCAAGTTTAAAGAAAGCCTTAGAGAAATTGTGCCAAAGAGGAAGGAGGAAAAATGGCCACAGGGTGACACTGAATGAAGCCCTGATACGCATGAGCAGGGGCAGTTCTGATGACCATAGAGTATTCTTTATGTACCCACCTGGCCATGAGCATTTCTTAGTCAACGCATGGCTCATGCAATTTCAATGGTATGTGTTATGCTTTGTTTAATCTCTGTCATTACAATCTTTTGAAATTATGATAATCACTCTGTTTTCTACACAAGACATACCCTCTCCCTTACCTTCTGCTCTTCCTGATTCCCTCCATCTCTTTCTCTCCCTTCCTTCCTTTCGGATTAGTTACTGAGAGTAATTTAGATTAGATGAATGAATGATTGAACTCATGAATGAGCAAATGAACATATAGGTCAGTTGCAGATCTCTAAACTGCTTCCTACATTTCATTCATATTCCCCAGCTCACCATGCGATACCTCAGGGTGACCCAAGTTACTTGGAACACATAACACTTGGACTTACAGGAAGATATTGATGCAATTTGAGGACAGTGTTAAATAGCATCAACTCTTAAAGTGAGATTACTTCTGTTCAGGTTCCCTTTCAAATCCTCCTGATTATTTCCAGGAGAAAGATTAGTTCAGAGCAGCTAGATTTTTCTTAACACCTGTCACACCCCTGCTAATCTCATTTGAAAGAGGCAGACCAGGCTGCAGACTTGGAGCTGTTCACTTCAGTGCTGTGTCTTTAGGATTTGTCATTCTGTTCTATTGTATTTATTTCCATGACTGCTATCTATTTACGGAAAGTATTGGCTGTTTTTCTCTTTATAGTAACAATATAAAGTTCCCTTCAAAATGCTTTAAAACAACAAATAGGAACTGATTTAAAGAGGATATTAACTGGTTCCGAGACAACAACAATCATGAGGGCATATGAAATAATTAGAATATGGGAAATTGATTTCTTTGATCATCTTTTGCTTATTTTAAATACTGGAATGGAAGCTATTTCCTCTGGGAGCCTCTAGAAATGATGTCAATGAAGAATGATTGCTAAAGGCTTAAAACTGGTAGATTTTTTTTTGTCTAAATTGTTTAAATTACTCTAATCCTGTGTGAATCTTATGGCTTTACTCTTGCATTCTGTTTTTTCTTTATTTCTTATGAATAAAATTTAAATTGTTCATCCATAAACTGAGTAGTTATCGTTCCTAGAAAACTGTAAATACTCCAAAAGCAGGACTGGCCAGCCCAGCTCTGTGCACCTGCTCTAGGATTACAGCAAAACACCATGACCAAAACCAACCCAGGGGTAGTGGTGGTGATTTTCTTACCCTTCTTCCTCATCACTTCTATCAGAGAAGAAGATAAGGTAGAAATGAAAGTAAAAGCAGATTCAGGAACAATAAAGGGATGCTACTTACTTCCTTGCTTTCCTAGAACACATGCAGCTGTTCATTTCATATAATCTAAGTCTGCCTGCCCAGGGTTGGTGCTGAGCACAATGGGCTAGGTTCTCCACATCAATCATCAGTCAAGACAGTGTCCCTGCAGACATGCCCATATGGAAGACTGAGGAGTTACCTCTTAAGGCCAGGAGCAAGAGAAAAATATGGACATTTTCCACTTCTATTCAATGATTTTTGAAAGTCCATACCTGGACATAGAGGCCACAGAATGAAATAATGTTTTCACAGTAGGAAGAAAGAAGTAAAACTATATCTATTGCAGATTTCATAGTTCTCTGTAGAAAAACACCTTAAAGTCTGCTGAAAGAGGCCCCCAGAATTAATAAATGAGTCTTCAATGTTAAAAGAGGCAAGTTCAATATACAAAAATGATTCTATTTTTACACATGAGCAATAAACAAACAGAACCTCAAAGCAAGAAAAAAATTCATATTAAACTAATATAATGTAAGTTTGCAGAAATAAATTTGAGTAACACTGCAAGGCACATGTGTGGAAACCATAATACACTGTTGTAAGAAACTAAGATCGAACTAACAAATTGGGAAAAGATCTTTATCAACCCTACATCCGACAGAGGGCTAATATCCAATATATACAAAGAACTCAAGAAGTTAAACTCCAGAGAGGCAAGTAACCCTATTAAAAAATGGGGTACAGAGCTAAACAAAGAATTTTCACCTGAAGAATATCGAATGGCTGAGAAGCACCTAAAGAAATGTTCAACATCCTTAGTCATTAGGGAAATGCAAATCAAAACAACCCTGAGATTTCACCTCACCACCAGTCAGAATGGCTAAGATCAAAAACTCAGGAGACAACAGGTGTTGGGGAAAATGTGGAGAAAGAGGAACACTCCTCCACTGCTGGTGGGATTGCAAGCTGGTACAACTACTCTGTAAAGCAGTCTGGCAGTTCCTCAGAAAACTGGGCATGACACTTCTGGAGGACCCTTTCATACCACTCCTGGGCATATATACCCAGAGGCCTCCCTGGCATGCAATAAGGACACATGCTCCACTATGTTCATAGCAACCTTATTTATAATAGCCAGAAGCTGCAAAGAACCCAGATGTCCCTCAACGGAGGAATGGATACAGAAAATGTGGTATACTTACACAATGGAATACTACTCAGCAATTAAAAACAATGAATTCATGAAATTCTTAGGCAAATGGTTGGAACTGGAAAATATCCTAAGTGAGGTAACCCAAACACAAAAGAACACACAAGGTATGCAGTCACTGATAAGTGGATATTAGGCCAGAAACTTGGAATACCCAGGACACAATTTACATATCAGCTGATTCCCAAGAAGAAGGAAGGAGAGGCCCCTGGTCCTGGAAAGACTGGATGCAGCAGTGTAGGGGAATACCAGGAAAGAGAAGTGGTAAGGGGTTGACTGGAGAACAGGGGGCGGGAAGAAGGATTATGGGACTTTCAGGGAGGGGGGAACCAGGAGAGGGGAAATCATTTGGAATGTAAATAAAGAATATAGAAAATAAAAAAAAAAAGAAACTAAGATCGAAATTAGTGGAGAGATGTTCATATTAGTTGTTTTGAAGACTTTGCACTGTTAATTAAGATGGCAATACATTCCTCACTAAGTCCAATTTCTATCAAATATCCCAGGCCTCCTTTGTTTGTTTAATAAAAATTTAACAAACTGATCCTAAACTCCCTATAGAAATGTAAAATTCAACAAATTAAATCAATCTTGCAAAACAACAAAATTGGAGGAGTCCATTTTTGTGTGTCAATGCTCTTTCCAAAGGAGCTAGAGAGAAGGTTCACAGGATTTGAATGCTGGCCTCATTTCCCAGAAGACCTGGCCTCAAATCTCAGCACTCACATGGCAATTCTCAATCATCTATAACTTTTGTCCCAGAGATCACTTCTGGCCTCCTTGGGCACTGCATGCACATGGTACATAGACACATATCCAGGAAATACACTCATACACATTTTTAACAGAAAAAAATCTTTTAAAGAATATTCTCTAAGTCAATAGCAATGAAGGAATGCAGTGTTAGAGTAAGAAAACATAGATCGATGAAATGGAAGATAGAAATAGAAACTAAATTCATGAGTTAATTATTAACCAATATTTTTTGAATGGGGAAAGATAATGAAAAGGAGAAAGACAGTCCTTATAGTAATGCTACTGGAAAATTAGTATATATCTGTGAGGCAGAAGGGTAACCCCATAAAAGAATGAAGCTATACCATTACTTGACACCATGTGCAAGAATTAATCCCAAATGAGTCAAATACCCAAATGTAAGAAGTAACTTTATATGACTCTTAAAAGGACATATGGGCACAGTCATTCATATTGTTGGGTTTATAGCAAAAGCATAAGCGATAAGGAAAATATTGAACTTCAAATTTGTAAGTTTTTGGAAAGCTAGGCAGATGGTTCTGTAGGTAAAGTGCTTGCTACACAAACATGAAGACCTGAGTTTGGATCTCTAGCATTCATGTAAAAAGAAAGGAATGGCCATATGCATCTCTGTAGGCATAGATTTTCCAAAACTTACTTTAATTAGGGTTAACACTTTGACATCCCTTCTAGCTCACTACCCAACAGAGGTAGAGGAAAAGAAAGGTTGGTAGGAAATGGGTGACTCCAATCTCCATTGTCAGTAGTCCAGTCTACTCAAATCAGAAGTGGGAGTTCAGTCTATTCAGCAAACACCAAACATGAATCCGTAGCAGTGGTTCGATCCAGAAGAATCTGCAAGGTTCTGCCAATTGGCATGAGTCTGAAGAAGTGACAAGAAGCAGCCAGAATACCAGTGGAAGTTCTTTGGTGCATTTCTCTCTATGAAGTCATGACAAATGAAGATCAGCCAAAACAGCAAGGCAAACCAATGCAAGAGCATCGTCAGTGAAGACCAGCATCAGCAAAACCTAATGAAGACCCGCAAAGAGTTGCAAAGCAAACCAATTCGATAACATGATTGACTGTCTATTGGGTTATACATGTACTCTTTCCAAACATCATGTGTCCTCTCAAATGTCTCCTCCAGCAAAACATCACATGCCCTTTCACCAGGCAGCTTCCAGAAAGACACCACATGTCTGCTTCAACAAAAGATCCTCTCATGTGTCTGCTTCAGCAAATATCCTCTTATAAGACAATTTCCAGAGAAACATCACATGACCCAACTGAGTCTCCAATGAAACTAGAAATTCCCACTTCATATCTCCCTTTCTGTTTAAAAATATTGTCCTTTTCTTTATATTAACAATCTATACATAATAGTAATAATTGTAAGAACTGTAAAACTAGAACTTTATATTACATTTTAAATAAATGGCTTATTTACAATATAGTCTAACAAAACAACCTTAAATTTCTATCAACATTCAAACAAAACATTTATTCAAAGAAATGTTTAAACAAAACAACCTTAAGTTCTTATCAGTGTATAACAATTAAACAAAATAGTGTAAACTTTCTATCAATATATAAAAACTAAACAAAACAGTTTTAAATTTCTTTCAATCCCTGATTATAACCAATAAGAACCTACCATCCTAGATTATAACCATAACATCAAACAACCAAACACATCCATCCCAGCTTGTGTCGATGGTCTTATAATTGTTTCCTGCTGAATTGGGACAAAGAATTTCTGTTTGGGGCCCAAGCAGGAAAAATGGTTAATCTGAAAAAAGCTAGAAGTAGCATTTGCTACCCAGTCTCTGTGTCTATCCAGTGTCTGTGTATGTGTTTTCCAGTCTGTGTGTGACAAATCAGTTGGGCTGGCCCTTTTTAAAATTGATTTGGTTGGCCGGGCGGCGGTGGCGCACGCCTTTAATCCTAGCACTTGGGAGGCAGAGGCAGGCGGATTTCTGAGTTCGAGGCCAGCCTGGTCTACAGAGTGAGTTCCAGGACAGCCAGGGCTATACAGAGAAACCCTGTCTCGAAAAAAAAATTGATTTGGTTGCATATTTTGGAGAAGTCAGTAACAGAAGTCAGTCTGTGAGAATGTATCACCTGGGCTATTTGTTTTGTGAAGACATTGATGTCTCAACTGACAAGAGGTTTTCCCTGGTCAGATCTAATTTTTATGAATATTTTTGGTAACCACAATTTTTCATTCCCTGTAGCTATCTAAATATAACTACATCCCCATCTTAAAACTATTACAGGCTTTCATTCTAATGTCAACACATAGTATTTTGGTTGGCCCTAGTTCCTCAGGTTTTTGATAATTTGATGTCTTTCAGCTGTTGATGTTCCTTTTTCATCAACATTAAGAACATTTAGAGTTAGCAAAGCATTATGTAGTCTGTCCCTGGGGGTTTTCTTGTTGTTGTTGTTGTTGCTTAATGAGCATCTCTTTTAAGGTATGATTGGTTCTTTCTATATTCAATTGTCCTGTGGGCTTATGTGGTACACCAGTAACATGCTTTATATTGTACTATGCAAAGAATTGCTTAATCTTATTGGATACATATGCATGAGTATTATTAGTTTTAATTTGTTCAGGTGTCCCCAAAATTGCCATTATTTCCAATAAGTATGTAATTACACAATCAGCCTTTTCAGAACTTAAAGCCTATTGAAAAACTGAGTATGTGCCAATGGTATTGTGTATATACCTTCGTTTTTTTTTTAATTTTGCAAAATGAAAAACATCCATCTGCCAGATGTCGTTTCATTTGGTACCTCTAGGCTTATTACCAGTAGGTTGGGGAATTTAGTTGTACAGAAAATACACAGGACATTTTTAAATTATTATTTCTTTGGCTTGGTGCCAAGTTATAGAAAAAAATTTTAAACCTTTCTCAATATGACATTTCTCAAGAAATTTTGTGGCTTCTAACACATTTCCTATTAGAAATTGTCCAATTTCATCATTTCCTTGAGCTAATGGACTTGGCAAGCCTGTATGAGACCAAATATGAGTAATATATAATGGATTGCTTCTACTTCTGATGGCTTGTTGCAATTGTTTAAATAACAAAGTTAATTCTGAGTTATCAGATACAAATTCAGCAGTCTCTATATGCAAAACAAATCTTTCTTCATATAAAGAATCAGTAATCATGTTAAGAGATTCAGGATAATCTACTAATACCATAAAGATAGTATACAATTTTATTTTTTGAACCGATGTATGTGAACTTTTGATCACCTTGCTTATTTTGTCTGACTTATAACCTGCCATCCCCATCTTGTTTGTAGCAGTGTAAAATGTTGATGCGTCTAGAATTGGTGTTCTCTTTACAATACACAGAATAATCCAATTAGTTCTTTTAATAAACTGTATGTGTTTACTTTTCAGATATTTGTTATTAATTTCACTCAGGTAGTTACTACATGATCTTTGCAAATCTTCATTGATCACTTATAAGGATATAATCTCATAATTTGTAAGAGGTACGATGATTTTGGCCGGTTCTGCTTCTGACAATTGACATAAGCTTATTCTATCTTTTAAAATTAATTCAGAAATATTTTCTGCATATGTCTTCAATTATTTACTTTGTTTGTGAACTAAGAAAATCTATTCCATAATACTATCTTCCCTTTGCATAATGAACCCAGTAGTAGAATGAACTTAGGGCAAAATGACCAAAATACAATCAAATTTGGAATCAATTTGATACACACACGCATTTTGCAGTCTTTGTTCTACAAGAGTTAACTCTTTTTTTTTCTTCTTCAACTGTTAAACATTTTGGACGGTATAAATTTGAATCTCTTTGTAATAATGTTTGAAATAAATTACTTAACTCATATGTGCTTAATCTAATTGTAGGCCTCAGCCAGTTAATATCTCCCTTTAACTTTGGAAAATTGTTGAGTATGCAATTGCTCCATATGGATATGTACCTGTTGTGATTGAATTCTTTGCTGACTGATTTTATAGCTTAAGTAACTAAGTGATTCTCATCTTTGTATTTTTTTCTGGAGCAATATGTAATCCCCAGCATGGCAGAATTCTTTGTATTATCTTAAACATATTGTCTAAAACATTTCTTGTTATAATCAGTCAACAAAATGTCACTCATATAATAATAAATGATAGATTGAGGAAATTACTTGTAAATTATTTCTAATGATTGTTGCACAAAATATTGACATAAAGTTGGACTATTTAACATTCCCTTTGGAAGTACATTCCCTGTGGAAGCATAAAAAGTGGTACCTATTTTCAACAGTAGTTTTTATTCAACAACTGTTTTCCAAAGTAGGTACTGAGAAAACAAACATTCCCCTATTCTCTTGTGCAAGGATATTATGAAAAGGCAATTTTTCTCAGCAATTAAAGTTAGCAGTGATTGAAGAGGACAGTCCACTGTAAATCTCTGGCTCTATGGGTGTGGTTATAGGCACATGCACCCTCAAACATCCATCACACACACTGTGTTTGTGCATCAGCAGATACTATAAACAAAGTAAAAAGAACACCTAAGAATGAGAGGAAATATTTGAAATAATGTTTCTTATAAACACCTGGAATACAGAAAACAAAAGAAATGATAATTCACCAATTAAAGCACAATCTAATTTTTAATATGAGAACTAAACATACATATGCTTTTCCAAAGTTAATATGCAACTGACCTTTATTCATAGAAAAAGTTCAAAAAAGAAATAATTAAAGCAGAGAAATGCATTCTAGTGTATTGGTTTTTAACTGGAAAGAGTTTTTGCTAAAACATGTAATTGCCAGGAAAGCAGGTCTCCACTCAGGCAAGACACCTGTGACCACACTAAAGGAAATGTCAAAGAGCGAAGACAATCCAAGTATATTTTTGTCATAGGTATTTAAAAAATTAGAGAAAAACTTAGTGATTTTACTTACTGAAATCTAAAATCAGTGTTATAGGTATGACCATATATAATATCAAAACTAAATGTATATACAAAATCTAAATTCAGAATGAAAGGTATGCCCAAAGATTTAGTCATAAGAATAGTCATTAGATGTACAAAAGGTAGGGGAATACTTAGGAGGGGCACCCTCTCAGAGGAGAAGAGGATGGTAGTAGGATTCTGTGTCTTAGAGGGGCAGCATTTGGGATATAAATAAGTTTTTAAAAAATATAGTCATTAAAATATCAATTAAAAATAGTTGGATTGAACAGTGTGTGCTACCAATGATCATGCCATCTACAAATATAGATTATTTTATGGCAGTGTTCATAAAAAACAAATGAAGAAGGCAAGAGAGACATTAAATAATCTTATAAAATGTGAATGCATAGGGGATAAAATTCACCCAAGCTCTGATAGTGTTTCTACATAACTAGTGAAAGTGTAGATGGTTTTCATCTCCTTCTTATCTGTTCACACGTTTCTCGCTTTTGCTCTTATCATGTACTATATCAATAGAAAAATTGACTTGCATCTCAAGAGATGAGCATTTGTTATAGTGAATTTGCTACACAGACCTGTAAATCAAGCAACAACGGAAAGTGTGAACAAGTCAATATCCAAAAAGCAGCCACAGTGGCACTTTATCACTAATTTCTAAAAGCTTCATTAGCTACCAATGAATGATCTTTTGTGTCAACATCAATAACCCCTGATCAACTGGAAAGATTACCAACCCCAGCAGTTATGTATTCATGCCATGATTGTTCCCCTATCCTATGGTTGCATGTTCTTTCTGCTAGTTCATGCCTCCTGTGTATCTTACTGAGTATTAATGCTTAGATAAATGCAAAGGTTAATTTCGAGTTAAAAAATATTGCTTGTTAAAACTTCTTCAGTGTGAGACTAATAACATATAAAAAAGTGTTGGTATGGAAATGTTCTTTGCTAATACAAGCACAAATGTTAAATAGCAGGCTTGTTCTCACAAAAAATCGTGTCATCTTTCTGTGGTTCCCTAGTAGGCTGATAGCCATCTTTTCTGTAAGTTCTGTTATAGAGACTGAGAAAGCAAACCATTAGGTCTGCTACACTAGATCTAAACTGTCTTTGCTCTGCTATGTTCATAGCAGCCTTATTTATAGTAGCCAGAAGCTGGAAAGAACCCAGATGTCCCTCAACGGAGGAATGGATTCAGAAGATGTGGTATATCTACACAATGGAATACTACTCTGCACTTAAAAACAATGAATTCACGAAATTCCTAGGCAAATGGTCAGAACTTGAAAATATCATCCTTAGTGAGGTAACCCAATCACAAAAGAACACACATGGTATGCAGTCACTGATAAGGGGATATTAACCCAGAATCTCGGAATACCCTAGACACAATTCACATATCAATAGATTTCTAAGAAGATGGAAGGAGAGACCCCTGGTCCTGGAAAGACTGGATGTAGGGGAATGCCAGGACAGAGAAACAAGAGGGGGTTGAATGGAGAAAAGAGGGAGGGAAGGGGGCTTATGGGACTTTCGGGGAGGGAGGAAACGGGAAAGGGGAAATGAATTGGAATGTAAATAAAAAAAAATTAGAAAATAAAAAAAGAAAGAAAAGTAAATACTTGCTGATATTTTCTTTCACACTTTAGTCTGGATAGACTGAAAAGATTAAAATTTCTTTGCCTTATGATATCCACCCATGTGAGAAGAGGTGAAGATTTTCAGCAGATTTTTAAGCTAAGTCTTGAGCTACAAGAATAGATCCATTTCAGTATTGACAGCTCAAATGCTTTCTCTTGTTAAATACCATTCTGAGAAGCTATGAAACAGAACACCTCCACTGGGCCTTACATCAAACCAATGTAGCTGGTACTCAATCAGGAACTTCAACAAGCTTCAGAAGACCCCACAGGTAATTAACTGAGCTGAGCAGACTGTAAACAACCATTAAGGTGTAACTAATTGACTAACTGCTTGACTAGGCTTTTTTTTTTTTTTTAACTCTGTCTCAGTTCTATCTTCCTGGGAGTACTACTGATCACTTTGCTGGTCAGGGTTCTCTGGAACATTTTTGTGTTTATAGTCCAGCTTGTAAGTCTAAGGTATTCCCCTTTTAATACCGTTTACAAAAACATTCAATGTGATGCTTCCCTTTTGAGACTGTGATAGAATTGGTCATTCAAATAGCTCTATAATTTATTACCATTTGTAATAAATTTGTTTTTTTAGTTTATGTAAATTATGCTGTATAATACCATGATATATTAAGTGGTAAAATACTAAAATTTATAAACAACTAAATAATATTTTAGAATATTTTGCTGATTAATCAGTGGGAAATAACTGACCTAAAGTGTATCCACTTTCAATCACAATCTGAGACTAATTAGACTTATTTTCTGTTTGTTTTTGTCTAATTAAAGGTTTGTCAATTTTGTTGATTTAAAAAATAAACACTTCAGTTTATTGAGTGTCTGTTTATTGAGTGTCTCTGTTGTTTTATGTTCTCCTTTTTCCTTGTTTCGGCTGTAGATTTTGCTTTCCTTCAGTTGCATTGGATTCAGTTTGGTCTTCATTTCCTTACAGTTGAAGTTTAGATTTTTTTGTTTTTATTATGCAATCATCATTTGCAGCTATAAATCCCTCCACAGTCATCACATTTGCTGTAACTCTCAAGTTTTGATGTGTTGAGTTTCTGTTCACTCATCACAAAATATTTTCTAAGTGTCCTTGTTATTTCTTCCTTAACCCATTGGCTAAGAGAGTTTTTTTTAATTTCCACAGATTTTACAGATCCATTTTCTTTATTAATTTCTAATTCAATCCACTGTGCCCAAGATGGTACTTTGTATGGTTTCAGTGGTGTTAACTCTGCTGGGATTTATTTGGTCCATCCTATATTACCGGACTTTGTTGTTCCTGTCAGCTGTGGCATAATGACACAGACATATTAATTTTTATTAAAGCTCAGGTCTTAGCTTTGGCTACCTCCTATCTAGCTTGTCTAATGTAATGTACTCCTACATTCTAGTCCACATATGCGATGCGAACCCATCCCTTCTCCCTCGGCATGTGCAACTTCCTCCATATCAGACTAAAAAAAAAAAAACTCTTCCTACCACACATTCTTCTCCCAGAGCCCCTCTCTCAGCACAGAAGTCCTATTTCCCTATTCTGCCTATCTGTTTTCTGTCAGCTCTTTATTAAGTGAATCAGTAAGTTTGGAACGTGTATGTTTACCAAAATCTGGTTGGTACTCAGCTCTTTACTTGTACAGAAATTAATAATTGAATAATACAAAGACAACCTTCACACAGGGCACCCCAACAGGCCTGGGTCATCAGTCATAGGCTCTTGGGAGTATTCTGCTGTGCTGAGTATTCTATGTATGCCTTCCAGGCATGCCTAGGCCTTAGAAGCTTAAATTCAGTTATGATTTTGTGTTGGTCTGCATTTGTAAGTATCCCGGGGCATATAGCTAAGGGTCAAACACACCGAGTTGGTTTACAGTGTTGCTCAGAGTCCCTTTTCTTGTTAATGTCTGCATAGAAATTTCCATTTTATCAAATTATTTTACTCTGTAATTCTGTTAGAATTTTCTTCATTTGATATGAGGCTCTGCTATTTGGTACATATGCATTTACCTATTGATTGATTGATTGATTGATTGATTGATTAATATGTGTGTGTGTGTGTGTGTGTTGTGCACACCTTATAAGTACAGATATACTTATCATGCAGGTACATGAGGAAGTCAGAGGTTGACCTCAGGCTGCCTTCAGTTGTTTCTTTACCTTACCTTCTAGAAATAAGACCTCTAACTGAATATCACTTTTTCATCTGGACTAGCTGGCTGGCCAGAGAGCCCTAGGATTGGGGTAAAGAGCCATAAAAGGACTGTAAGGAGAACCTGACAGGAAGGAAGGTATTAACTATGCACCTTCAGTGTATGCTGTGGATTATAGATAGCTAAGACCAGTAAGGAAACAAGTTAGGACATTACTGTGGGAGCAAATTAAAGGGCACTGCTATGTAGTGGCAGTGAAGATAGAGAAAAATAGGAGGAACTGAAGACAAAAATTAAGTCCTTAATGATTCATTTGATTGCTGAAGTGTGGATGAAAGGAAAACGCCAAGTTCATTCCTAAGTTTCTGCATTGTACAATTCAGTCACAGTATCTGTGGAGATGGGTAATAAGTGGATTGGAGGAAAGAGTGAGGGAGAATTTAAACTGGGAATCTGTAAACAGCCCATTGACTACACAGATTTCGGGCTCAAGAGTGTGTTCGGAGCAGAATATGTAGATGTGGGACTGACTGATGGTGACAAATGAAGCAGGAGAAATTCAATTGCCTAGGTTTGCTGTATAGAAAACAAATCTAAGGAGTGACATTTACAAGGTCCTTGAAAAACACTGCCACATGAAAGGAACAGTGATGGAGGAGACTGGAAAGGAACTTACACAAAGGCAGGAAAATCATAGTACAGAGACTTGCTATATCAAGAGCAGGAAAGTCCACAGAGTGAGGAGAGAAAAGTGTCCGGTACGTACTGGAAGGTCATGATGTTGCCCTTAATATAAGCCCTGAGAGTAGTTGTGTGAGCTCAAACTAGAAATGCGGAGTGACAAATTAGGGACAGGTACACTTTATAAATAATTCTTGTTTTATACATATATATATATACATATTTATATGTATGTATATGTATCTATGTATATATACACATATATATATACACACACATACACATATATGAGTGTGTGTATGTATGTATATATGTATCTCTGCATGTGCCAGCAATAATGAAAAATGAAAGTGCACTTTATGTATTCCTCTTTTTTTGTAATTTATTTTAATTAGCTATTTTCTTTATTTACATTTCAAATGTTAACCCCTTTCCCAGCTTCCCCTCGGCAAATTCCCTATCCCATCCCCCCTTACCCTGCTTTTATGAGGGTGCTCCCCCACCCACCTAACCACTCCTGACTCACTGCTCTAGCATTCCTCTACACTGGGGTATTAGGCCTTCACAGGGCCAAGGGCCTCCCCCACATTGATGCCAGATAAGACCCCTTCAGTTCCTTCAGTCCTTCCCCTAACTTCTCCATTGGGGTCCATGTGCTCAGTCGGATGATTGGCTGCAAACCTCCATATCTGAATTGGTCAGACTCTGGCAGAGCCTCCCAGGAGACAGTTATATGAGGCTCCTGTCAGCAAGCACTTCTTGGCATCTGCAGTAGTGTCTGCATTGGGTGTCTACACGAGGGATGGATCGCCAGGTGGAACAGTCTCTGGATGGCCTTTCCTTCAGCCTGTGCTCTACTCTTTGTCCCTGTATTTCCTTTAGACAGGAGCAATTCTGTGTTAAAACTTTGGAGATGGGTGACTGGCCCCATACCTCAACAGGGGGGTGGGGCATGCCTAACCTCTGGATATGGTCTCCACAGGTTCTCCTTCCCCTTTGTAGTGTATTTCAGCTAATGTCATCCCCATTGGGTCCTGGAAAGCTCTTGCTTTCCTGGTGTCTGGGACATTCTGGTTGCTATCCCCAGTTCCCCATCACCTATGCTACAGACCTCTGTTCAATTTCTTGACCCTCTGTATATCTCCTCCATCTCCTCCCATACCCGATTCTTCTCCTCTTTTTCCCCTCCCCCTCTTCTCTTTGGCCCAAGTCCCTCCCACCCTCTATTTCCCTTGATTATTTTGTTCCTCCTTCTAAGCAGGACTGAAGCACCCACTCTTTGATCTTCCTCTTAAGATTAAAGTGGTCTATGAGTTTTATCCTGAGTATTCCACACTCCTTACCTAATATCCACTTATCAATGAATATATATATATATACCTTGTGAGGTCTTTTGTGATTGGGTTACCTCACTCAGGGTGATATTTTCTAGATCTATCCATTTGCCTAAGAATTTCATGAATTCATTGTTTTTAATAGCTGAGTAGTACTCCATTGTGCAAATATACCACATTTTCTGTATCCATTCCTCCGTTGAGGGACATCTGGGCTCTTTCCAGCCTCTGGGTGTTATAAATAAGGCTGCTATGAAAACAACGGAGCATGTGTCCTTGTTGGAGAATCTTTTGGTTATCTACCCAGAAAATTTGTCTAATTTTCTGAGGAACTGCCAGATTGATTTCCCGAGTGGTTGTATTAGTTTTATGTGGAGGTTCTTGATCCACTTGGACTTGAGCTTTGTACAAGGAGATAAGAAGGGATTGATTTACATTCTTCTACATTCTGACCTCCAGTTGAACAAGCACCATTTGTTGAAAATGCTGTCATTTTCTCCACTGGACAGTTTGTCAAAGATCAAGTGACCATAGGTACGTGGGTTCATTTCTGAATCTTCAGTTCAATTCCATAGCTCTACCTGCCTCTCACTATACCAATGCCAGGCAGTTTTTATCACTATTGCTCTGTAGTACTGCTTGATGTCAGGGATGGTAATTTCCCCAGATGTTCTTTTATTGTTCAGAATAGTTTTTGCTATCCTGGAATTTTTGTTATTCCAAATGAATTTGAGAATTACTCTTTCTTACTCTGAAGAATTGATTTGGAATTTTGATGGGGATGGCATTGAATCTGTAGATTGCTTTAGGCAAGATAGCCATTTTTACTATATTAACCCTGCCAATCCATGAGCATGGGAAATCTTTCCATTTTCTGAGATTTTCTTCAATTTCTTTCTTCAGAGACTTGAAGTTCTTGTCATATAGGTCTTTCACCTGTTTGGTTAGTCACAATAAGGTATTTTATATTATTTGTGAAGGGGGTCTTTTCCTAATTTCTTTCTCAGCCTGTTTATCCTTTGAATACAGGAAGGTATTGATTTGTTTGAGTTAATTATATATCCGGCCACTTTGCTGAAGTTTTTTGTAAGAATTAGGAGTTCTCCGGTGGAATTTTTGGGGTCACTTAGGTATACTATCATATCATCTGCAAATAATGATATTTTGACATCTTCCTTTCCAATTCGTATCCCTTTGACATCATTTTGTTGTCTAATTGCTCTACCTAGAACTTCAAGCACTATATTGAATAGATATAGAGAGAATGGACAGCCTCTCTGCTACCAGATTTCAGTGGGATTGCTTCAAGTTTCTCTCCATTTAGTTTGATGTTAGCTACTGGTTTGCTGTATATTGTTTTTACTCTGTTTAGGTATGGACTTTGAATTCCTCATCTTTCCAAGACTTTTAACATGAAGGGATGTTGAATTTTGTCAAATGCTTTTTCAGCATTAATGAAATGATCATGTGGTTTTCTTCTTTGAGTTTGTTTATGTAGTGGATTACATTGATGGATTTCCATTTATCGAACCATCCCTGCATCCCTGGAATGAAGCCTACTTGATCAGGGTGGGTGAATGTTTTGATGTACTCTTGGATTTGGTTTGAAAGAATTTTATTGAGTATTTTAAACCAGAGTCTTGCTTTTCCAGTATTTTGGGGTATCCAGGGCTTTCTGTTTTGGGCCAACGGAGTTCTGATGACGCCAAGTAGCCTTGGTTTCTGTTGCTTATGTTCTTGCCCTTGACCCTTGCCATCTGGTTATCTCTGGTATTAGTTAGACTTGCTGTCTCTGACTGTGGCTTGTCTGTCAGCACTCCTGGGAGAGCATTTCTCTCTGGGCAGAATCTGGTTATGGAGCGCTGTGGCTCCAGGCACAGATGGGAACTGGAAAGCTATATGTATTCCTCTTTCATTCTAAATTTTTACTTCCTTTGCAAATGGTGAAACCTTCTGTGAAATTCTGACCATGTTATTGCTTAAACATTGATACCACCATTTGTCATACCACTGTGGTATGCCAGTATCTGACCAATTCACTGTCCTGGAGTCCCACACCTAGATGAATAAAAGCTACAGTAAATTAAAGACTACTAAGGTGGTATTAGTCTTTCCAGGGGATGAGCCCCTAAATAGTTGTCCAGTATAACATTAAAATATACACGCATATATGCAACAATACATACATGCAAGCAACACTGAATGAACTCAACAATTATATTTATACATTTATTTATTTATGCAGATATATGTATATATGTCAGAAAAGGAAGAAGATGCTTTGTGAAGGTATGGCGGAGGTGGAACAGGAAAGGAGAGGGAGGAGAAAAGATTGAGGAATGATATAATTATATATTTTAATTAAAAATTTTCAAGGAAAAATCAACCTGTGAAAAGATCACACATATTCCATTTTCATTATGTGTGTATTTTTGTATGTGTATGCATATGTGTGTATATGTGTGTATGTGTGTGCATTTATGTATATGTATATGTGATGAGTGTATGCATGTGTATGTTTATGTATGTGTGTACTTCTATAGCTCTCAGGTTGTACAATGAGTAGCCAATGTTCATCTGGAAAATGTAAGCATTTCTGGTAATTTAGAAATGGAATTTTTTTACTAAAAGATGCCTTTGGGGCTGAAGAGATGGCTCAGTGGTTAAGAGCACCAACTGCTCTTCCAGAGGTCCTGAGTTCAATTCCCAGCAACTACATGGTGGCTCATAGCCATCTTTAATAGGATCTGATGCACTCTTCTGGTGTGTGTCTGAAGACAGCTACAGTGTAATATAAATAAAATAAATAAATTTTTAAAAAAAAGATGCCTAAACTCACATAATATTGATTTCTTCGGTGCTCAAAATTCATCTGATTAACGGGGCTAGGGAGATAGCTCTACTGGTAGAGTGCTTGATACTCTACCACATGAGGACATGAATTGGGATCACCCACACCAATGGGAAAGCCAGGCACATATCTGAAACTTTAGTGTGGGAGGCAAGGTGGAAAGGTAGAGGCAGGCAAATCCTGCAGGCTTTCTGGAGAGTCACTCTAAATAATAATAATAATAGTAATAATAACAATCAATCAATCAATCAAGACACCCAACATCAACTGCTGGTCTTTACACATACTTGCATTTGAGAGCACACACACACACACACACACACACACACACACACACACACACACACACCCTGCAGTAAATTGTAAAGCACCCAGAGTCCTTGGTTAATGTCAGGGCACATTTAGCTCCTAACTCCCCCTCCTACAAACCTGTTACATCAGCTATTTTCAGGATAGCTCCCTGCATCTGCCTTCTCCTTTACATTGTTTCCCGGACTAAAGTATTTCCTTACATCTTGTTGCTTTCTGCTATTTCTAAGTATGGATCCCCAGCAAGGCTTGGATCCAACAGCAGGATTTTCACTAGATTAATAGACTTACAAGCTACACACAATCCATAACTACATATTGTTTCATATGGTGATAATTTATTTATTCCCTCCATTGATTTTCATTTTTGTTACTTTTTTGAGACTTTCATACAATAGTAACAATTTCTAGTTAGACTGCAAGCTTTAAAAAAGAGAACTACTCAAACTTTTTCTATGCATAGCCTCTTTCTATATAAGAATTTTTATACAAACCTAGATATATAGGTATAGCTAGGTATAGGTAGATAATTTACTTATGATGAATGATAGTGAAATTAAATATAAGGGAATAGAAGCATGGCAGCAGTGCAGGAATACCTTGTATACGTGTGGCCCTGTGCTTTATCTTTGGCACCCAGCAAAACTTAGTTTACTTATTTATTATTTGATATATGCATATGTGTGTATGTTGCATGGGTATCAACATGCCATGATGTGTATGTGGAAGTCAGAGGACAATTTTTGGTACCAGGTTCTTTCCTTTCGCCATGCAAGTCCCTGGGATGGAACTTGGGTCATGATGCATGGTGGCAAGCACCCTTTCTTGCTGAGTCATTTCACTGGCCCCCAGAATTTGTATTAAAATAATTATTTGGTATACGTATACTTTTACAATTTATTAAAGATTAAAAACCAGGATCTAAGAGACTCCCAAAACAATACAGTCTGTTGCTGTTACCCTTAGCTGGCTTTGAGAAATTGAAGGCAAAACCCTATTTCTGAAAATACCCCATACTTCAGATAAGGACTTGAAGTATTAAGCTGGAACTGGTCTGGAAACCTCCTTCCTGAGAACTATCACTCATAGTATCCAAAGATGCTATGCAATCTGCCAAGGAAGTAAAGCAATCAACAGACTTACCCAGTTGTAGAGCCTGCATTCCATAGCAATGACTAGCTGACAAGATATTACCTATGGTGAAATGGTGACACATCTTGAGTCTTAGCAGCAGCTGTTTAATTGGACTTAAGTCCTGCCCAACAGGAGGAAAATCATGCCTGACACTGGAAATATAGTCAGCTTCATGTGGCTATTGTGGTCATGGATCCTAGAGGAGAACATACAACTGCCACTTTCCTAAACAACAATAATTCCCAACTGCATTCTAAATATGCATCCTTATATCTACAGATAAGTGTAGCTCTCATCTCTTATTAATGAAGTGTCTTTTCGCAGCAGCTAGAGGATGTTACTGAGCTCTACAAAAGCCAAAAAGCAAAGAATAAGTAACTGTGAGTGTTTAGTCATGGTTAATACATCTACACTCCAACCCTTACACTTAAGACTGGGATAAAATTTCAGAAACAGTCCGGGAAGAATGATTGTAAAAGTCAGGGAACTAGGATGCCTGCTGTTAGGTAGTGTCTTCTAGACACAGCAGGAAAATGCTCCCATGAAATCACAGCAACATGGTTGCCTAAAGAAAACAGGAACATATATGATACAAGCTGACATATTTATGACACCAGATGGCATAATTATGACACCAGGTGAGATAATTATGACATCAGTTGACATATTTATGACACCAGGTGACATGCCATTATAGGTGGGGAAATGTCACAAGGCCTCACACCATTGAGTTCCAGGCAGTAGCTGCTGACAAAGGGAGACTCAGTCTTTTCTAGAGATGATAGGTTGTCCCAAGTGGTTAGCCCTAAAAGCATGTACTAAATGAACTCAGTAGGGTGTGTGAGTAGCATTAACAATGAAAGAAGAAGAGTTGCTGAAATTGAGAGGAGATAGGGAAGGTGAGGCGTTGAAGATGAGGAGAGGCAGGTGTGTAAAGGATGTAAATACAGTATCATGTATGAAAGTCTCAAAAAGGAAAAATAAATAAGAAGATAAATATTACATAATGATACAAATTAAATGAATATACTTGTTTAATGTTTGTGTAAAGAAGTAAATCTTGGTTACATATGTGATAACACAGGACATAGAACATCTTCACTGTTTATCCAGGTTGATCTTTATTTTATAATTGTTGGTGGTGAAAATGAAAATTTTCATACCTAGATAGCTGAAGTGTGTTTTAGGGCTATCTCAGAAACCTTTAAAAATTTTATCCAAATCCCAACAAAAAGGTCATTTCATGATTTTTGTATAAAGTCCAAGTCAGCAATGCAAAAACAACAACAAAAAATTATTCTAACCCAAGGCTTGCTAATGGTATACATGCAGAGACATGACAGTAGAATATACTAGTAGTTTCTGTTTGTCATATTTAAGCCATCATTTCTGTAAGTGAAGAAAACTTGAAAGTACCATAAAAACACTGAAGTTCACAGCATGCAGAGGTTTGTTCTGAGCCCAGCTGTTTGTGGCAGTCCTGGCCTGTGTCTCGGGGTGTGAAGGCGTGCGCAGGGCCAACTGAACAATCTTCTGAGCTCAGGACTAGCACTGATGCCGCTTCAATGATGCTGGGCAGTGTGGGTAGGCATGACCAGAAACTTCTCAAATTCAAGGCAAATTTGACTTTGAATTAATTTTCAGTTGATGCGAGTTCAGAAATCTTGTACTCTTACCAAATTTTCACTACCCTCACAGATACAGAATCCCACAGGGGCTCCTGACCCATGACTGAAGCTGTGTTCCAGAAGATTTCCCATGTGGCCTTGCATGAATCCTAACACACAATTGCTACTGTTTCTCCTTAAAGTTAGTTTCAGATGTTCAGAAGAAGAGTGAACTAGAGTTTGGAATAATTTTCTCTTTTTCTGCTGTCTTAGTGTTTCTATCACTATGAAGAGACACCATGGTTTTAGCATAAAGGAAAACATTTAATTGGGGCTGGCTTAAGATTCAGGGGTTTAGTTCATTATCATCATGGTGAGAAAGCATACACTGTGCAGGCAGACATGGTGCTGGAGAAGGAGCTGAGAGTTCTACATCTTCATCTGCAGGCAACAGAAAGACACTACCACTCTAGGCCAATCTTGAGCATATGAGACCTCAAAGCCAGTCTCCACAGTGACACACTTCCTCCAACAAGGCCACATCTCCTAATAGTGCCACTTCCTATAGGCCAAGCATTCAAACACATGGGACCATATCAATTCAAACCACTATATCTGCCCTTGGTAAAATATGGAAGATATGCAAAGGAGTCAGGATTGTCCTTTGGAAAACAGTCATTCCCAGTTTCAAATTCTCCCTGCTATAGCCAGAAGCAATTCTGTGTATTTAGTGACTGCAGGTCTCTTTTATTAAAAATATAGAAAAATAATTTTTCAGTAAGTTTCCATCACTTATAATACAGAGTTCTTATGAGTCTATTCATTTGCTACTTACAATGGAAGGTTTGGTTTTTAATCTAAAACAGTTGGGGTTCATAATTGGCTCACATATTGGTAGTTATTTAAAGACAAGAGGGAATGTATTAATGCTGGGATTATGACACACAAATAATAGTTCAGTAGTCTTCTTAATATAAAAGCTCTTCTTTGACAGTGGGTCTGATATTTACAATTTATTGTTCTTCTGACCTAAGTTACTAGGGTTTCTTACCTCCTACACTCTGTTGACAATATTGGTTTCTAACATGAGAATAAGAACTTAAAGGTTTGGATGTAACCTGAGTATAAAATTGTTTTAGATATATGTTTACTGACTGCCTCTGTGTGTTATAGTTTCTTCACTTTCCCCTAAGATAATAATCATATTTTAGCAGCTTTTAGATTCATTTCAGACAGACTTTATAGAAAATATTTGATTGTATGTCATGTTCATATATAACTCAGTAAATATTTAACTATCCTATAATATGATAACAGCGGCCATTACTTGGGTCTGAAACAGCATGCTTATAGTGAGTAGCGAATAAACCAGTTGGAGTCACAGCAGTGAGAAATCGAATGCCAGTTACTAGCCAAGGATTGAATAATGCCAGAAGGTTCTACAAAAACATGGACATGAACTGCTTATGTGGTGAACATTAGAGACCTGCTGCTTGGCATTGAATTGTAGATCACAGCTCTGGTGATTTATCAGGATGAGAATGGAAAGTTTAAAGTAATCTGAAAATATCCCAGAGATTAAATTGAAGAGTGAATGGGTCAGTAGAGTAAAACTAGATTTTTACCTTCCTGCCATATTTAGGTATGAACAATACTAAGGTCATCAAATGCAGTAGTCGTACTCCACCCTACTATTTGAGCCATCTTTTCAGAAAAGAAAAATTGCCATAAGAAAAAAAACCTCAGATTAAAAAACACTCATTCTAACCTTCTTAACAAAATGACTTTACTAACTTGACCTAATGTTCAAATTATCTCTTTTATAATTAGATTTTATGATACTGTATTATTTTATTAGCATGATAAAAACCACCATAATAAGTCATATGAAATGAAAAACACAAGAAGCAATTTTTTTATAGAAACAAACAACAGGCTTCAGGAAGATTTGACTTAGAATCATATTTGGAATAAAACTTAAATTTAATGAAAAATATGAACAATAGTGTTTGTGGGTTTCTTGTCTTAAAACTGTGAAAGTGATTTTTAGCCAGGTTTAAGTTTCCTTGGATTTGACATACCATATTTCAAAGTTTTTCCTTCTGACTGGTTTGTCTTCACATTCTGATCTTCTTTGTTTCCAGGGTTTTGAAGGTGTTCCTTTCACGAACAGCACAGAGAATCCCATACATGACTGGTGGTCGCGTCATGAGGATGCTGGCAGTAATAGTCTTGGTAGTGTTTTGGTTTCTTGTTGGCTGGACTTCTTCTATGTGCCAGAACTTGGAGCGGGATATCTCGCTTGTTGGCCAAGGGCAAACATCTGATCACCTCACCTTCAATATGTGCCTCATTGACCCCTGGGATTACATGACAGCAGTTGGTATGTGGCCACCACATGCTTTGCATGGTTGCATGATTACCTTGCCCTTTTCTTAATAGCCTTGACAAGTCTGATCTTTAGGTTTAAAAGACTTTTAATATGTTTTTGGTAACATTATTAAAATGGTAAGAATGGTATTTGGAATGCAAACAAAAATTCATTATTTTTCAAAGACTGTTCCTTTATTGAAAAATTAAAAGCAACTAACTAAAAGGAATCGAGAAATGAAAAGAAGAAAGACAACATCCTTGTACAGAGAAATTATTGATTGGTCTCTATCTGATTAACAGTAGCCACCATCTTGATTTATGTATGTTCTTGGGTGGTAAGAAACAATAAGAATGTTGGAATTTTTCTTTACAGAGGTCTTATGATATTGATCAGACTTCACTCTTGTTGAAGAATTGAATGTCGAAAATTTATGATTATCTTTCCTATACTTATCTCTAAAGAAAATTCTCTGGGAGTCCAGTATCGAATGACAAAGGTGTGATACTTGGAGGTGGTAAAAGTTTTGAGGCAGAAAAATGGGATGGTGGTATCATGACTCAGACCCAAATCACAAGTTACTTTCCTGACCGTTTTCCACTTTTGAAAAAATGAGAAAGGGAAATATAAAAGATGTTTTAGTAATCAGCTGTTTTAAACTAAATTTCCAAAGATACAAAGAGAAAAAGAATGGAAGACAGCTGTTATTATTTTGTTGCTGTTCTCATTTGTAAGTCAAATAAACAAACAAAAATTATTTTAACGGCATTTATAAAAAGTAAAGGCACAAGTTTAATTCTCATTTCTGTCTCCTTGACAACATTTGGTTGAAAATTTATATTTTTTTCTAGAAGGTAATAATATATGTCCTTATTAATCTACAGTTCCAATAAGAAGTGTTCTCCTAGCAAGGTATCCCAGGACATTTATAGACCCGACACTGTTAAGATGCAGATGAAGCCATGCGAGTGTGGACATGGTTGTAGTGAAAATATATTTTGAGCAATTTAACTTTCACAAGAAAAGCAAGCAGCAAAGATAGAAAGCAATTACGGGGTTGACTTTAGTATGGATATGAGGACAAAGACATTGTATAAGTATTAAGATTTTACTCAGTTTTTAACACTTTATTTGGTCCTTTTCAAGGTAACCAAAGCAGAAAGGCATTTCCTCACAATATTTTTTAAAAACTTTTTATTGGTTCTTTATGAATTTCACATTGTGCACCCCAATCCCACTCATCTCACCCCACCCGTACATACATACTTACTCCTTGCAGCCTTCTCACAACAGAGAAAGAAATGTCATTGCGGAAGTGTAGTGTGTACAGTATATCCCACAGTGTTCCTTTTTGTCCACACCTCTTTGCTTGCAAATGTTCACTGCAGTGACTCATTGGTCTGGTATGAAGCATCTGGCTTCTGCTACTTTATCAGTACTAAAATCTCAGTGGGAGTCCTTTTGGATATCCTGTTGTTGCCCTGTGTCATGGAGATCCTGTGGATTTGGATCTGTAGAGTACCTTCATGCTCTCTAGTAATTCATCGATGGGGAAGATGTTGGGGTGGGTCAATTTGAAGTCCTAGATCTGGGCCTGAGAGGTAGCTGAGCTAGTTAGCCCACCTGCTCTCCTGATCATGGGGCCAGCTCACCAAAAACCCCCACAACCAGGGTCAGCTATACCCTGCTGTCCAGGCCATGACATGCAGAGCCATCTCTCCTGAGTGTTATAGCTGGTGACAGACATGGCCAGCTCTTCTGCCTACCATAGTTGGCAAGGGACAAGGAAGGGGAGGAGGGAGTCTTTCACTCATCTGCACCACTGCCCAGCCAACAGAAGGGAGGGTCAGCTCTCCTACACTCATGCCCTCAGGGTCAACTCACCCATAATCCCCAAATCTAGAGCCACTCTACTGTGTTGCACAGGTGAGGTGCATGGCCTTCTCTTCAGAGTGCTGCAGCTGGTGGGGGGCAGGCCAGCTCTCCTTCTCTCATAATCATAAGACCACATCTCCTACCTGCTGCAGATGGTTGGATCAGGGAAGAGGGTTTCTCTCCCTCACCCATGGTACCACACAGGAGACGAGGGGCCGGGCCGGCTCTCCCATGATGGTATCTTCATGTTGGCTCACCTGCAACCCCCCACAATGTGTGGGAGCTGCTCTCCAGAGTACTTCAGCTGACTAGGGTCAGGCTCAGCTCACCTGTTCTCATGTCCCAGGACCATCTCTCCACAACGTCCATGTGAGGGGTGGGGCTAGTTCTGCACAGCTCTCAGACATCAACATGTCCCCAGGATGCAGCTCAGACCAGCAATATCTAGCTGGTC
This sequence comes from Tokudaia tokunoshimensis, assembly GCA_036184795.1. Classification (NCBI taxonomy): domain Eukaryota; kingdom Metazoa; phylum Chordata; class Mammalia; order Rodentia; family Muridae; genus Tokudaia; species Tokudaia tokunoshimensis. The sequence continues at coordinate 57,760,158 of BTHU01000022.1, read as the reverse complement.
TTTGGCACTAAAAGACCCTGCTAATTCAGGGCCACGTACCCAGACGTGCCCTTGCCCCTGCCCCCTGTCCTCTGCCCCCTGCCCTGCACCAGCACAGGCTAGGACCCCACCATTGTTCCAAGTTTCCTCATCAGCTCCCCACATCAGGCTGTTCCTCACGACCCTCGAGTTCCAGTTCTGCCTCTCTTCGTTGTGCCCACATCCTTCTGTTTCTCTTTCTCCTCCATTTCTCCACCACTTGCTCTGCTTTGTGCTGGGGTCTCTGAGTGTCTTGGGTCGTCTCAGGAGTTCTAGCTCTGCTCATGCATTATAGCACCAGACATGGGTCATCTCTGGCATGATCTTTCCTCCTCTCTCCAGCCTGTGTGACAACAGACTGGTGGTCACCTCAGGTTAACTGCCAGTCCAGGTCCCAGGGTGCTGGATTAGCGATCTTCTTGGGGTTGCTCTCTGCCTTGCCCACCAGAGTGGCCCCTTGCAAAGGGTCTTCTGCCTCTAGCACATTCCTTCCTGAGGGCCTGTGGTCTTCTAGTCTCCAGCTTGATCTCCATCATGGGAGCCAGTTGGGGCTTCTGTGGTGTGGGATTGGCAGTCTTCTCAGGCAAGTTCCCTGTCAGGGTCCCCTGGCACCACGCTGGTGGTTGTCTCAGGCTCACATTGTTCAGGAAATGTTAGGCTGCTGATAATTCAGATGTTAGTACGCCAGAACTCCAAGCATAGACATAGTCTCTCTCTTCTCTGCCACCTACTAACACACATGTGACACCACAGGAATGCCTCTAGGAGCAGGATTTTCTTATATTATTATAAAAACATTCACCATGTTTATGTTTGTTTTAAACATTTATTTATTTATCCATTTATTATGTACAGTGTTCTGCCTGCATAAATGCCTGCATGCCAAAAAAGGAAGCCAGATTTCCCATCATAGATGGTTGTGAGCCACCATGTGGCCACTGGGAATTGAACACAGGACTTCTGGAAGAGTAGTCAGTGTTCTCAACCTCTGAGCCATCTCTCCAGCCCCACTATGTTTATGTTTAAGAAAAGAAAATGATAACAGGGAGCACACATGAGGTCACAACCAAGGATACAAGGTCAACTTGTGTAGCAATTTTGGGTCTTTTGCACACTACCTTTATGATGGTGTCAAGACTTCTTTAAAAATCATTTTTGTAGTCTGGAGAAATAAATGGGGATGTATGATTCACAACTGCCATTCACGTCATAAACTTTAATGGAATGTAGGAATTACATGCTATCAGTAAGATTCACTTAAGTACTTCTAGTTTCTCTACTGCTATGCTGAACACTCTTTGGGAGACATAAATATGGATTTTATAAAATGCTACTCATCAAGTGTTTACTCTTAGTGTAAAAAAAAGGAATTATTATTAGATTATTAAGAAGAAAAGTATGGTGAAAGATTTTTGGTACAATAACTGTTCAGTGAAGGAAGACAGAATATTTTGGACCAGATCCCAGGAGTCTTTATGTGAAGCACTTTGAGCCATGGATAATGTTTATGTCATTATAAAGATATGTAGGGAACATCCCATTTGAAAGGAGTAGTGACAGATGGAGGTAGGTGGGGAGGGATTGTATCAAACATGAAGGAGACATCTTAAGCAGAAAGACTTGGAATGCCTTATGTTGGGACACATTATGAATGATGCTTAGCGATAAATTTTTTGAAAACACTAGAAATTTAGAAAGCCAGGAAAATGATGTGAGGATCCAATACATTCAAGTATGATTGCTTCCATCATACGTTTTTATAAAAATTACAATGTGCCAAATCTGGAGACTTTTAGGTTAGAATATTTACAAGGGAGAGAAATTTAGAACAGTGGTTCTCATACATGTCCCAGTGTGGCATCCCTTGGAAACTTGTTAGAAATGTATATTTTGGATCCACTCCAAATCTTCTCACCCAGCATCCTGGAATCTGGGGCCTAGCATGTCATGATTAATATGACTCCGGATGAATGTGGCCTTATGCTGCCATATGTAACTTGGGCTCTGACAGCACATTCCAATGGACTTGCTGGAGCAATAAATCCCAGCTATACTCCAGCTATTCCTTATACTCACCAGAACTCTCCTTCTGCTGGGCATTTCCAGTTTGATTTACTTTCCTTCTGTTCCAAACTTCCACACTTTACTTTTCTATCCATAGATAACCTTCGCTTGAAAAACATAAAAAGGTGACATCAGATAGAAGATTCTTAAAATCCCTGCTGAACCATCTGTAAGTCTCCCAAGTCCACACTCATTTTGGCCTTTTATTGCCTATACTATATTAGTGGACAGCCATTTTAACCTCAGCCATGGTTCACCAACACTTCACCACATCCTCCATGGCCTTTCTCATTTTATAAGAGTTTGTAGTCATCTGAAACTGATGTACTTTTAAAATCTCTCATAGAAGTTCACTCTGCGGGGGGAGGGGGCGTCCCTCTGCCTGCAGAGTGAACTTCTATGAGAAGCTGGAAAGAACCCAGATGTCCCTCAACGGAGGAATGGATTCAGAAGATGTGGTATATTTACACAATGGAATACTACTCTGCAATTAAAAACAATGAATTCACGAAATTCCTAGGCAAATGGTCAGAACTTGAAAATATCATCCTTAGTGAGGTAACCCAATCACAAAAGATCACACATGGTATGAAGTCACTGATAAGGGGATATTGACCCAGAATCTCAGAATACCCTAGACACAATCAGCATATCAATAGATTTCTAAAAAGATGGAAGGAGAGACCCCTGGTCCTGGAAAGACTGGATGTAGGGGAACGCCAGGACAGAGTAATGAGAGGGGGTTGAACGGAGAAAAGAGGGAGGGAAGGGGGCTTATGGGACTTTCGGGGAGGGAGGAAACGGGAAAGGGGAAGTGATTTGGAATGTAAATTAAAAAAATAAAATAAAATTAAATTAAAAAAAAAAAAAAAAGAAGTTCACTCTGACCACACTATCCTTGCTCTAAATATACCTGTTTGATGGAATAGACTATTTTTATTGATGATTGTGTCCACATAACATTTTGGCTAACTAATCTGTATATACAATGATGGTCCCATAAAATTTTAACAAAACTGAACATTCTTATCACATAGTGGTGGCATAGTCATTATAATGTCACCACATAATGCATTAATCAGTGTGGAAATGGTGTGAATGAACTTAGCGCTGTGTCATTTGTATGAAAGTGGAGCACCATAGCACATAACTCTGATTTGACAGTAAGAGGCTCCATCATATGCTTGCATCCATCATTGTTTTAAAGCAGTGGTTCTCAACCTTCCTAATGCTGCGACCCCCTTAATACAGTTCTTCATGTTCTGGTGACCCCAACCACAAAATTATTTTATTGTTACTTCATAACTGTAATTTTGCTGCTGTTATGAATCATATTGTAAATATTTGATTTGCAGGATATCTGGTATGTGACCCCCATGAAAGGGTCATTCAATCCCCCAAAGAGATTATGGCCTACAGATTGAGAACGTCTGTTTCAGAGGATGCTCTGGCCTAGAAAAGCTTTACTATAAAACACCTTGCTCTGTTGCTAGGATGACAGCTCATACTTCTCACATTCACTGAATCTACCACACTAAATGGCAGACCCACGCCATCTACTCTAATGGGAGTACAGTTTGGGATGTGCACACCATGAAAACTTATTTTATGAGTCATTTTTCTGAGCATAGCCTCTTTGTTAAGGAACACACAACCACACAATTACTGTGCTCTTCTTCGTCTCTAGAGAAAGCTCATTAAGTAGCAAATGTATCCCTAGAAGGAAGGAACTGCACAAAGAATGGTGATTTCTACAGTGATTCTAGATCAACCTAAAGAACAGGACGACACTGGAATCAAGGTCTCAACGCACCACCTGGCCCTGATATAGGTCAGACAGGGATTTTCGAAAGCAGACTATAATTACTGTAGGTTTCCATGCCTCTAAGAATTACATCTATAAGAATAATATTCTGAAGTTAGACTTAGACTGATTATATCATTACTCATCACTTTAAACTCTCTGAAGTACATTTAAATACATTCCCTGTACATTATGAGAAGCAGAAGGACTTATCTGAAAGGTGTGTGCTCCTCAGTTTTGCTGCTTTACGTCTATGTGGTTCACACATACAAGACAGCTGCTGTTTACAGACTCTTGATAAATATTTGCCAGAGGAATGAAAAATGATCCTAGCTCTCTTTCCCTCATTGTAGTTTCTGTGGCCAGAATTAGATTAGAAGTTGGGAACTTGCTAAAGCTAGGAATCCAGAAGTTATACAAGTGTCCTCAATTCATTTTAAGTTTGAATTTAAACTCAAATTTCAGAATACCTTTTTGAGAATTTTCAGCTAAAGTGGCACTCCCCAGGCTTTTGATTTGGTTTGGTTTCTCAATCAGACCTTTGATCCAGGGTCTCATATAGAATACACTAGCACTATACTTGCTGTGAGCTGAGGTTAGCCTTGAACTTCTGATTCTCCAACCTCTACCTTCCTAGTGCTAGGATTATAGGAATGCTCCAGCACACCGGGCAGCCACAGCTGTATTTATGAGACTCAGTCTCATCTGACTGCTTCAACAGTCTACATAGAAATCTGGTAAAGTTGGCATGGCAAGTACAAATTATAATCATAAAAGGTATTAAATGCTATAATTATACATACTGAAGATGAGTAGATATTTACTTTTGATGTCCAAGCACTCTGAATAAAGAGTTTGAAACTGGGAAGTATTCTCTTAAGATAAGGGGAAGCCTTAGATAGGAAAAGTCTGATACTGGCCTCACTCTCTCTTCTGTTCTCCTAGGTATTCCAGCTGTCTGTAACACCACCTCCTTTTAGTAGTATTCCTATGAAATAATGACTTACCCAGACAAGGGCCTTTTGCAAAGCCCACCAATGGCTTTGGATGTGCTTTGGAGTGTGGCATCCCTTTGGCTATGAATTTTAATTCACCACTCAATGGAGAGCTTGCTATACAAACATGAGACCCAACACATGTGTGACAGTCTTGGCATGACTGTGTTTCTTCTAATCCCAGTGCTAGGGAGGTGGAAACAGGAGGATCCCTGGTGCTTTCTGGGCAGCCAGAGTAGCTGAGTTGGTGAACTCCACATACCATGTAAGACCCTATCTTTAAAAACAGAATGGGAGAGTAATGAAGATAACCCAGTGTTGACCTCTGATCTCAATTCACTCCCCCTCACCCACACACACACGCGCATGGGGAAGGGAGAGGGAGAAAGGCAAGGATAGAGAAATGGAGATGGAGAGAGAGAGAGAGAGAGAGAGAGAGAGAGAGAGAGAGAGAGAGAGAGAGAGAGAGAGAGAGAGAGAGAGAGAAGGAGGAGGAGGAGGAGGAGGAGGAGGAGAAGAAGAAGAAGAAGAAGAAGAAGAAGAAGAAGAAGAAGAAGAAGAAGAAGAAGAAGAAGAAGAAGAAGAAGAGGAAGAAGAGGAAGAAGAGGAAGAAGAGGAAGAAGAGGAAGAAGAGGAAGAAGAGGAAGAAGAGGAAGAAGAGGAAGAAGAGGAAGAAGAGGAAGAAGAAGAAGAAGAAGAAGAAGAAGAAGAAGAAGAAGAAGAAGAAGAAGAAGAAGAAGAAGAAGAAGAAGAAGACGACGACGACGAAGAAGAAGAAGAAGAGGAGGAAAAGAAGGAGGGAGGGAGGGAGAGACTGTTTACAGAGTCATAAGTTAACAGATATAATATGCCTGTGTACACATTCCAGTGAGGAACTTTGAAGTATCGATTTCAGTGAATTCTGACACTGATTAGCTTCCTGTTCAAAATACCATGTGGTATCTTTTTACAACAGGAAACATGATCTTTAATTCACTCCCTTCTGTGGACATGCTTTTCCTTATCCTCCTTCATGGTAAGTTTTAAATTAGTGAAACAGACAATGTGTTCTGTAATTTAATTATTCCTATGCAAATGTTTAGAAGGAAAATACAATTACTCTTATATTGAGTTATATAGAGAAATCCCAAGGTAGCAATTGTTTCTACGGATTTAAACGAATATCCTCGAGCCTAGGTGTCATTCTGGCAAGTAAGTTAATGAGCACTGAGGAAAGTGGGTTAGACTTCCTCCCATCTGACACAGAGCAGCATTCTTGAATTAGGTTCTGTATATAAATTTTCTTTTATTCTAATACACCATATGCCTTAATTCCTGCTTCAGTGTATGCTTCAGGTTTAAAATGTGGTTTCCATTTCCAGGCAAAGGTAAAAGCTTGTCCTAGATTATACTTCACTAGAAACCTTTCAATCTGGCTTTTAGGCTGCCTTTTCAAAGGTTGCTCATGTGTTTTCAGAACAATTGGAACAGGGTTTTATTTTTATTGATCACTTTCTATAAAACATACTTCTGCTTCATTGAGCAATAGTCAGTTATATAGTATCAAGAACATAAAGTTAGAGAAAGTATTTGTGTCTTAATTTTAGTAGTTATGGAGCAGGGACAGGAGCATCTCTGGGGCTCACTGACTGGTAGCCTTGCCTACTTGGGAAGTTCCTTACCAGTGAGAGACAGGGTATCTAAGGAAAGATACCCAATAACACACATCCATGCAAACATACATGAAAACAAAGACACAAACACATAATGGAAGATACTACCTTGAACAGGACTGAAGGGATATAGAGAAATAGTTAAGATGGCAATGATGATCACCACTTCTACAACATTCCAACTTTTCTGCGGTTTTGTTGCCCTACATACTACATAAGACCATGTGTTGCAACAAAAAGAAAGAGGACATGATCAGTCATATGTAGTGAGCTATAACCCCACCAGTTGGGAGGCTGAGACAGAAGATCTGCAAGTTTTGGTGACATGAAGTTAGCTGGACTGTGTAGGGAGCCTAGACCTCAACAAATGAAGGAGAAGGTAGGGGGTACATTTGGCTCAGTTTTGGAGATTTGGGTCTTAGGCCAGTTAGCCTATTACTATTGGGTCTGTAGAGAGACAATATATTATAGTGTGAGCCCATCTCAGGGAATTCACTTATCTCATGGCATCTAGGAAACAAAGAAAGAGAGAAGGGTCCCATGATGTCCTTCTTAGAGGCTTATCCCTAATGAGTATATGCTCCACCAAATCCCTGTTCTTATAGGTTCCACCATCTTCCATGGTGCTGTGAGCTAGAGCAAAGCCTTTAACATATGAGTACACCTCATAATAACAATGCTTAAGTAAAACATACAATATTGGAAATAGAAAGAACATTCTAAAAGACACAGCTCACTATACTAATCCTAACCTTGTGCCCTAAAAGTTTCTCAACTCATTCTGTCTCATGATGTCTGGGATGTGTCATAGACTCTGATGTCCCAGGTTCTCTTAGGCCTTTGCTGCCTCTGTGAACCTCTGAAATTCATAATACATATATGCCAAAAATGGAGGAAATTTTACTTTTAGTTAGTCTACTAGTTTATTTGCTTTACTGGAGATTCAAGAATGGTGTAAAGAAAACTAATTCAAGATCTAGAGATGTGAGAAGGGAAAGAAGAAGTAAAAGCCAGTGTGAAAGTGCTTGAGTATTCAGACACCTTCCTAGCAATGAGTGAGTGGGTAAGAGAACTAAGTCATTACATGACCTGCTAGTGTTTATATGCATACCTGTAGGACCTGGTAGTATAGGTGTGGATATCCATATGTGCAGTTAGTGTGGATAGCCATATATACTATTTGTTTGTATTGGTATGGATAGCCATATAGACTGTGTTGGTGTGGAGAGCCATATAGATTGCTAGTGTTGGTATAATAGCTATAGAAACTGTAAGTGTTGGTGTGGATAGATAGACTGTTAGTGTTGGTGCCATATAGACTGTTAGTGTTGTTGTGGACAGCCATATAGACCATTAATGTTGGTGTGGATGGCTATATAGATTGTTAGTGCTGGCATGTTAGCTATATAGACTGTTTGGTGTGATAGCCATATAGACTGTCCATGTTCATGTGGATAGCCATATTATTCCTTATTGATCCCATCAATATTTTTTGGACCCCAACTTGGAAGCTGCCATTCAGAAATTCTCTTCCAGACTCCTTCAGGAGCCACTGTTATATTAATACAACGTTCATAAGAGTAGTTAATTTATAACATTCATCTAGCACAATTCTTGGCATATTCAACAGATGTAGGTTATGGAATCAGATCAATGGAGGACACAAAATGTGCTTCTAAATAGGACTCTAATCACCACAATCTGTTCAACTCTAATGAATACAGTAATTTTTAACATACAAGTGATTGCTGCTTCATAGATTCATTTTGAATACTCTGTCTATTCCTCTCTTAATAACTGAGCAAAAGGAAACTGAGGCCTGAGATATAATCTAGAGAGCACTGCCCAACAGCCAAGGGCTCTACACTGCTGCTCACTGAGTGCAAGGGGAATAGGTAGGGTTATTGCAGGCAAGTCTTATAGTTCTGCGGAGGTATGCAGTTCCTTGCTTCTAGAGTACTGAGACATTCCAGCCTCTTTGGTCATATAATATGTACCTGCTTCTGGATGATTCTCTTAATAATGATTAATACATACAGGTTAAGGCCATCAAAATGTCAACAACTCACCCTGCACCACTATGTGGCATACACAGACAAGCAGGAATCCTCCCATACTACTACAAAGCCACACACAGCCACTTCTAACTGTGTCAGAGTGCCCACGTTCTTTCTGTAACCCATATGACCTCATAGTTTAACCAAAGGAAGGACAGACAAGGCAAGCAGCCAAAATACCAATTTTATGTGCTTGTTGAACCACATAATTCTGGAATTTCAGATAATCTCAAGAATTGCTTCTCATTTCATGAGTATGAATGTGGTATGTGTGTGGGAGGGGGAGTGTATATGTATTTTGTGTGTATGTTTACATGTGTGGGGACACACACATTTTTGCATACTTGTAGAGGCCGAAGATTGATGTTCAGAATGTCTCTTCTGAGTGTTTCCATCTTAATCATTGAGGCATGGTCTCTCAAACACAGAGTCAGCTTGCTCTAGAGATGGGGATCTCTTATCTCTTCCTTCATTTCCAGGCTGAAGTTCCACGTAGACCATTCACACCTACCAGACATTTAAGGGGATCAGAACAACTGCTGCCCTTTTTCTTGTGTGGCAAGTGCATTAACCAATGTGCCCTCTCCCCATCCTTAATCACAAGCATGACTTATGCTATTTGATTTTATACTTACAGTGCCCTCTGAGCTGTCAACTCTGGGCTTCTCCTGGTAGAGTCACAAATGCTTTCTACTTTGATCATAAATGATTCTAAGTGAATAGGATTTCAAGAGAAAAGAGGGCATTAAAATAAACACTTGAGAAACAGTAAAACACTAGATATTTCAATAATGTATTTATTTCTCCTATTTGAAGTCACTTGATGTAGCCAACAAGGGTAGCAAGTTTTTAACAGAGGTACCTCAGTACCTTGGTGAGAGGCACCACAGTTTGAATGGTGTTTATACTTTGATGCTGTTCTTTTATGCTTGGTGGGAGTCCTCATATCATAAAGGACATCTTTAGTGTCTCAGGACTGATAATAACTCTTCTCTGCTTTCCCTAGCCTTTTGAAACAGCGACTTGGAATAATCTTCATTCTTAATTGCTAATTTTAAAGGACCATGGTGCTTCAATATCATTATTCCTTATAGATTGAAAATAAAACACATTGTTTTTCTTTAAACCATATTTGGGTCTTTAAATATAGAGGCAATTCCTTTTTTAACTACACTCCTTCCTCCTGTGGAGATCATTTAACACAGAAAACTATTTTTGAAAGCAGAAGCCCAGCACATATTTCAACTCCCACGTAATATCTGCAGAATTTGGTAACATCTGCATATTTTCTCTACTAATTGTAGTGTTAGTCTGAAGTTAATTATATGAAACTGATTTTTTTTGCCAAAGCACAACTTTTATATATCACATTGAGTTTAATTGGTACTTTGAATAATAAATTGTTTTTCACTGAGAATGTATTGTTTGATACTGCTAATGAAATGATTTTAATGTTTAGCTCAGCTATTGTGTGAAATTTTATTTTGTCTTCTGTTTTTAAATATGATTCTCCATTGTGGAATTCTAATTAAACTGATGACTACCTTTAAAATCATCATTATGGTAATATATAAAAGCACTTTAGTGAATGGCAGCAAATCTACTTTATCGGGCGAGCCACATGAGCATCCTTCAACTATAGCAGAGTTCCTTCTGTGTGCTACAGTTGTTTAGAAGAATTTATGCATTTCACACTCTTTTGTTCCAAATACAATGATACACATGTTGTATGAGCTGATAGTGGTCACTATTGTTAATAATGATGCCAATCAGGTTTCCAGGTCATTTGTAGATCTCTTAAAGAATAAATGAGGCAAAATAAATTCTACACAGATTGCCCAAGCAAAGAAGATTCATGGATCAAGAAGCATCAGAAACAAAGGAGGTTATAGGCTTTGCTAAAAGAAACAGCACAGAAGTTTTATGGACAAAGAAGAGGAAGAAGGCCCTACCCACAGAAGAGCTGCAAAGAGTCTGTAGCTATTGAAAGAGGGAGGATCAGTTTCTCTCAAGGATAAGCCTCCTGATAGGTTGTCCAATCCTAAGTGGCCAGCCCTAAACACATTTCTGTGTGGGCAGCACTAATTGGGTATGCATTTACATATATGCAAAACAAAAATCACAGAACAAAACATCATGGTTTTGAGAGGGAGAACATTGGGTGAATTAGAAAAGGTGTAAGAGGGAGAAAATGTGAAAACATAGTGCAGTCTTACAGGAAATTCCCCAAAATACTAAATTTAGTTTTTCCATAAAAAAGAGGAAGATAAGTTAGAATTGGGAGTCAGAGAAAATTATCAGTGGGATCAATAATATAAATGAGAACTCAGGAAGTTTTTATCATACATTTATTTATTCTGTGTGCATGCACATGCACTGGGCTTATTTTGCATATCACTGCATAAGTGTGAAAGACAGAAGACACATTGCAGAAGTCAATTCTCTCCTTCCACCTTGTGGGTTAAAGGGATTGAACACAGATAAGCAGGCTTTGTGGAGAACACTTTTACCCAATGAACCATCTTGCAAGATGGAAAAGAAAAATCTCAATAGTGTTCAGAGGACAAAGGGACAGTCATTCAGCTCAGAGAGCTTATTCAAGGAGCACAGCGGGGACGACACCTAGTGAACTTTATGATGTCATGTTATGGGGAGCTGTGGGTACCAGGATGAAGACTGGAGATGTGCAGATGTAATTGATGCCCATCAAATAAATGACTGTCCAGGGACTAGACAAGAAATGAGTGTCTAAGATGTAAATAGACAAAATATAAGAAAACAAAGTAGTGTAGATACCTAACATGAAAATGGTCAGCAAGGATGTGTTGAAATCAAGAGCATGTTTTCCCTGCAGGAGGACCCTTGGACTCTCCTTTTTGGGACAGGAATCATTTCTGGTATTTCAAATATTTGAATAAATCTTTCAGTAGAAATGTGAATAGGTTAAGACAAAAATCATTAGCAAACATTTATTTAAATTCTGGTTTGATCAAAATGGAGTTCCAGAATGACTTGCCTACCACTGTTGTGGTGAGTGAACTTAGGATAGATAGACTCAACCAGCAGGCAGTTATAGAGTCTTAGGGTAGATAGCCTCAACCAGCAATCAGTTACAGAGTCTTAGGCAATGAGCACTGAGCCATGAATATACATGAGTGCTTAAAATGTAGAATGTAAAGGACTCCTAAGCTTCAAACTTGGTGACAAAGGTCATGTGGTGCTATTAAGGTTGGGAAAGAAAGTAGCCTATAAAGATGCTCTACACCTGATAATGCCTGGGGATGGTGTTCATACACACAGCCTGCAGCCATCAAACTTAATAATTCAGATTTACCTTAAATCTCATTGAGGATTTGAAGTGAAGTTTATTTTCTTTCTTGGGCTTTTGTCCATGTCAGGGATTTAAGCATAGCCTCTGGCAGATTGGTTTATTTAAAGGATTTCCAGTAATTGGAGTACTGTCTAGTGTTTAAATTCTGCTAGAAATAAGCTGGAATGTGGGCAGAGAAAGAACAGCTTGGCTTGTGGATGGACAATCAGTGCTTTGAATGGAGATCAGCATTTCAGGTGCAAGGTTGCATGTGGGTGATCTCGTTATGTAGGGTGTCTCGGTGGGATAGCTATGACTCTCAGCAGTTAAATGTGATTTTCCAATAAGGTCATGTTACTAAGAGAGATGAAGTGGGTTAGTCCAAGTGGCTTCAAATTGCAGTGCTCAAGCAGGCCGTGGTATCACATGCCCATAATCCCTGGATTCAGGTGATTGGGGATAGAGATAAAATCCTGTATTTTAAAAAGAAAGGAAGATGAAAAGAAAAGGAAAAGAGAAAAGAAAAAAGAAAAAAGTAGCAATGATCAATTTGCAAAACTGACAATGAGAAACTTAGTAGGTGAAAAAATTGAGTTGTAAACTGTGCTAAGTGCTTTTTGTATGCTAGCTCATCTAGTTAGTAAATGTCCCCTAAGTGTACACTTTAAGAGCCTCCTTTTCCTGGTGAAGAAACTACAGCTCCAGAGGGTCATCCCATGGCCTGAGGCTGTGCGGAGTTAGGAAAGAGAGCCAGGCTCAGACTCAGGCACTCTTAGCTGATACATTGTACCTGCCCCTCCTCCGGCAACAAAGGTCCAACAAGGTGATTGTGGATTTTATGACTTTTTCCATACTCCACCCACAAAAGATAAATTTCTGTCATGTGTGAAAAAACAGTGTTCCATTTGCAAAATACACCACCAAGTGTTTAGCAACCTGTGCTCCCACATTTCTGGAAGTGGCTATTTTTACTTCCTGAATTGGGTTGTTGCAGCAGAACTTCCATTTCCAGAGGCTGTGTAGGCTCCTGAGTTAGGACCCAGACTCTCTGAATACCATAAGCTTGGGTTAAGAATGGAAAAATCATTTCACAGTCATAGTAGAGAATAAAGCCCACATATTAACAAAGCAATGAGAATACAAATTGTGCTGTAAATAATGGAAGCAGCAGAGGAGACCTCTGAAAATATATACCCTGAATAAAATTTAAAAATTAAAGGCATGTCATCGGCATGTTTATGTGAATGGAACTTTACAAGAATCTCAGATTGTTTCTATAACAAAAGGCATGTTGAAGAATTTAAATTTTCTATTTTTTTTTAACCTACGAAGCTAACACAGAATTGTTTGTTTGTTCCACTCGCAGCTGAATTTTTATTCCTCTTGTGGGGCATTTATCTCTGCTATGCAGTGCGGACTGTCCCTTCAGCATTTCATGAGCCACGCTACATGGCTGTTGCAGTTCACAATGAGCTCATTATCACGGCTATATTCCATACAATTAGGTGAGTAGTCCTTGGCGGTGGTACAAGAACTGTTGTATTTGTGGCATGTGTTATAATTTAATTTAAATAGCAAAACTTGAAAAGACGAGTAATGGAAATATTTAAGAAGGATAATACTTTATGAATACCAGATTGTGGCAGAAATGTCAGATGGTTCTACTTGCTCTTATTCTCTTCAGGTGGGGTTTCTTTCTTCTTACTTCATTTATTTTGTGGATTAGGTCCATGTTAGTATAATATGTAAACCCACTTACAAGATACTGTGGGTTACTGAGTTATTGAGATATAAAATAACACACACGTGTGTGATATGATAGCTATAGGTACTCACCCCCTTTATTCACATTTAATATGCTGGTCTAGACTTCCAAACTCTTGGTGCTCAGACAACTCATGTGTGCGGGCTCTACTGAATTCTGCTCAGTGTGATGACTAGGTCATTATGCATTATTTCCAGGAATCCTCCTGCCTAAGTGTGATGTCTGAGCCCAGATTTTATCGACTAGCCATTGGTCTGTGATTGTCTCATGTATCTCTAGAGCAGGGGAGTAGGAAGGAGGCAGACTTCCCAAATGAAACAATGTACATCTGACTTCTAAGACCTTTACCATGCATCAAAATTAAAGAATGAGATGAAAATCTCAGGGGCCAGATAACAAAAGGAATCCTGGTATTTTATCAACAACCAAAAAAAAAATGTCATCCAGTTGATTGAAAAATACTAAAAATTAGGATACACTTAGGACTGCATCAGAAATGTTGAATGTCCTTGTCCTGACAAAAGGGTTAGGGTTCATTCCCCTGCTGACATTCAGGCTGGAGTTAGGATGGAACAGGAGGCTGGGAATGTGTAGAAGTTTCTCTGAGTGCTTGTCTCTCATTTAATAAAAACTCAGAAGATACTAACTTCTGCCTTTGGGAACCAATGATGCCAGAGAAAAGTTGACAGTTCAGACAGCTGCAGTTCTTGTAAATAAAAAAGGAGGTTATCTACTGTCCAGTAGCCTTGGATACCCTACCAGGTCAGGAGTCAGGGGGAACTGGTCTAGCTTTGTCTCTCTGCAGTTAAAGAAATGGAGAAATAAAAGATAAGAAGAAAATAACAAGTTGTCGGAAAGCCAAGGAGAACAGAGTATGAGGTTAAAGTAAAGTCAAGGGAGAAAGCTTTTTTCCCATTAATTAATGTATTTACTCACTTTACATCCTGATCACAGCTCCCCTCCTCCCATTTCCCCCTTCACATACCTCCTCTCCCATATTCCCTCTCCTTTCCTCTGATAAGGGGAGAGCTTCCCCCACTCCCAGGTACTAACCCATCCTGGCATGTGAAGTCACTGCAGGACTAGTCACATCCTCTCCAGTTAGAGAAACAAGATCCCCAGGCAGACAACAGAGTCAGGGATAGCTCTCACTCTTTGGCTGGTGGTTTAGTCTCTGGGTCACCTAAGAGTCCAGGCTAGTTGACTTTGTTGGAAAATTTGCCCCAACTACAAGAAGTTCAGGGACAGGGGATGGAGCAGAAACTGAGAGAATGGCTAGCCAATGACTGGCCCTACTTGAGACCCATACCACAGGCAAGCACCAATCGCTGACACTATTAATGATACTCCATTAAGCTTGCAGACATGAGTCTAGCACAACCATCCTCTGAGAGGCTCCACCCAGCAGCTGACCAAAACAGAAGCAGAGAGACTCATAGTTAAACATTAGACAGAGCCCGAGGAGTCTTGTGGAAGAGTTGTAGGAAGGATTGAGTGACCTGGAGGGGATAGGGAAAAGGCTTCTTAAATCCCCTAAGACTAGAGTTCTCAAATCAGAGAATGTCCTGGGTCTGGAATCTGTGACAGCACAGAGCAGAATACCTTGTCATAGTCTCATGGGATAGAACGAAAGATTACCTTCCAAGTGATGTCACTCTTCGTTATTAGTCTCCAGAATGTCAGGCTTGTCAGTGCTGAGTTAACAAGCATGCTTCTCTGTAACTAGCTGCAAGTTAGATGTTCTATTTCAAGCCACATTGAGACTTAAAAGCTCCTCATAGGTGCTTTTTCAGACCTGCTATTATTGCAACAGGACTAAGGAGTAAAAAAGGTTTTCTTTTGCCTCACAATAAGCTGGCAGCTTTCATAGAAACAAATTGTTCAAATTTTAAAAGCTTAAAGAAGTTGCATAAATGTACCTGTCTACTTTAGATGGTTTCATTTGGTTTTATCACTATGTGATTTTTAGTGGATTTAGAAATGTAAACGAGGTCAGATCCTTTCATCAACAGACAACTAAATTGATTCTTTGATAAAATTTCAAAGGTATTTTATTAAAGATGTGACACATAGTCACTATGTAAAAATGATAAAACAGTTAAGAAAGAAGTCCATTCACACTCCCCAAAGATAAGCACTGATAACACAGTTAGTACACCACTCTAGGTATATTTATATGTGTGTAAATCTGGGAATCTGTATGGCCAGAAATTGTAGTTTCACACAGCAGATTCACTTTACATCCTGATCACAGTCCCCTCCTCCCTGTCCCCCTCACAGACACACTCCCTCATACCCCCTCCCCTTCCCCTCTGATTAGGGGGGAAGTAGATCTATAGATAAGTAGATCTATAGAACACTGTCTTGGAGCTTGGGCAGAGGAAAGTAATAGAAATAATATTTAGAAATCAAATATTTTCAAGGCCCTACTCACACATGGAATCAATAATGCTGATGCTTATAAAATCCTAGGAAAAGATCAATAATGATAAATTTTAATCAAAAATATCCATTTAGTCTTTTTTTCTTCAATAAATTCTGTTGACTAAGGGTCTGGTATTAAGAGAGGCATGCCATCAGTATAATGTGGTTTTTTGTTGTTCTGCTTCATATATGTTTGCACATACACGTGCATGAAAATTTATCATGCACATGTTCACTTTCATCCTTAGAAAATGGGGAGATTATACAAAAGTAAACCAGTTTCAAAGAACTAACTCTGAAAAGATAAGTGAGCAAAGCCTCCCCCCCGCCAGTCCTTTACTGACTCTGAGAGCTAGCACAAAGCAAGCCTCTAGGAATCTGCAAGACCCTTTTTGTTTGCTTTATTTTTAAGCCCAATTTTCAAATATTGCTGTGCTCCTGCATTTTATATCTATTTTTGTAAAGCCGAAACACCATTTTAAAGTGGAAGCTTTAAGACAACTACAAAATTGCTTTTCTCAAGTTATTTCCAGCCAGAACTACAACCTGGCAGTGATTTGAGGCTGATTAAATCGAAAGTAATTGATGTCAGCATTATTTCAAAGTACTATTCTGGAAAGTCACAGTTTTCACTTAAAGTGTATGGCAACACTCCTCCTTCCCGATATAGACGATATCTGGCTAAGCAGAGCACATGCATGTGTTGGTACATGAGATGGGATTTCCCTTAAAGAGGAGGCTTGCAGACAGAAATCCATTTCCACCAATGTGCCTTTCTGCCCCAGAATTTACAATGGCCACTAAATGACTGCATTTTTATCATTTTCCTAAGGTACATCATTCACATATATGCACATGTAAAGGCATGTCATACATGCCTTAGAGACAGTCATCTGCTGCTTATGACAGTCCCATTACAATGGATTTTAGAAATTTCACATGACCCAAGGGAAAAAAATCATGTAGAAAACTTTATCACCTTGTATAAAGTACACATTAAATACATTCAAAACACAGGTAAGGTTTCTTTTTGCTCCCAACTGCCTACAGTTTCAGCTCTTGGGAAACCCAATACACTTCTGACCACCACAGGCCCCTGCCTATACTCACACAAACACATAAATGGCAATAAAATAAATCTTGATAATATGAAATTTATTAGTATGCTAACTTTTACAAAATTTCATTTTCCAGTTTCTAAAGCAGTAGAACAGCAGATTGAGCATTTGGGAATACACAGTGTTGTGGAAAGTTATAAGGAAGATTATAACTACAATAAGACCTTTATAAGAACATGCCTGGTATGGGCATGGGGATGAGTCCTTTAATACAGAGCTCTTTGTGTGTGCACCTGGGGGTTTGGAGGAGTTTTAGAGTGGACTTCAGAACTGAATCTTCCTTACCAGCTTGAAGAAGGGATCTATAAAACCCTCAATCGGAGATTATTCTAAATACTATATTATAAATTCTTTAAGACAATTTGACAATTTTTGAACACAACAAAGCTTTATTTTAAAGGTTTTCTCTTTCTGGGTGTGCTGCTCAGAGGTTAAAAAAAAGTATACAGTACAGAAGAGTTACACACACACACACACACCACTACCACCACCACCACCACCACAAAAAAGAATGAAAATAAATAAGGATAAGTGAAGAAGCATCTCAACGGTTATTGGCCCATTCATTTATCCATTGCATTGTCACCATTTAAGATTTTGAGGCTACTCTCAAAAACAAATAAGTAAATAATTAACTATTCCTTTCCTGCCTTCATTTCAATTAATGTTTTAAAAATAATGTTAGAATATATTCAGATGTGACTTGTAACTTAATTTTCCTGAACTACCAGTCTTTAGCTACTGTTTTGATATGCATTCTTAGCTATATAGAATCAACATGTGTATATCATATTAATACATGTCAACATAAAAAAAAAGGGAAAAAACATGAAAAAAACCGTGGTTAATATGTAGGTGCCCCATTAAAAAGAACTTTACAGTCCTTCCAACCTAAAAGTCATTTACACCTTTATTTTTCTGTGATGAAAAGAAGTGCTATAGAAACATCCCTTTTCTTTTTTCTAAATACACTAAGAGGAAATGTTTCACAGAATGCTAGCGTTTGAAACGAATCTCTACTTTGACTGCTAATATGAAGAACCCTCCTTACAGATTCGTGCTTGCCTCGAGACTTCAGCCTGACTGGATGCTGATGCTGTACTTTGCACACACTCACTTGACTGTGACAGTCACCATTGGGCTGCTTCTGATTCCAAAGGTATTCTTCTAGCATTGCATTTGTCCTTACCAGACAATTGTCTGAAGGAACATGGAGTTATTCTTTTTTTTTATTTTATTTTTTTAATTTACATTCCAAATCACTTCCCCTTTCCCGTTTCCTCCCTCCCCGAAAGTCCCATAAGCCCCCTTCCCTCCCTCTTTTCTCCATTCAACCCCCTCTCGTTATTCTTAAAGTACCCACCATGTGGCAAAGTGTGGAGGTTTGCTTGATGCTCCATGATTATTTGTTTTTAACATTCCTTCTCAAGAAAGTGAGTGTCTGGTTTTGCACTGGAGAGATTATTAATCTTTTGGATAAGTAGAAAGAAGTGAGCGTGAAATTACCTATAGAGGAAGGTCTATAGTGGGATAGTCTGGTTAAGATTTTCCTGGACTTTCAAAGGGAAATGGAGAAAAATATTCCAGGACTCAGAAGATGTTGATTCTATATTATTCTTCACCTTAAACTAGCTATGTACTATAACAGCAGCCAAGGTTCTCATCCGAGTTTCAGTTTCTACAGAAATAAATCTCAGAATAAAATTAGATGACATCAGAGTTTGAGGTAAAAGTAGATTATACAAGTTATAGCATTAAAATTATCATCATTACTCTTTTGTTGTATACAGAGAAGCATGGTATTATAGCAGCCAAACACAGAGCTGTGGTTTCTTGTCCTTTCATCCTGGCTTTATCTCACATCACACACGTAACCTTTAGGTTCAACCTGATTGAAAAATAAAAAAATTGGGTTACCTCACTAAGGATGATATTTTCAAGTTCTGAGCATTTCCCTAGGAATTTCGTGAATTCATTGTTTTTAATTGTAGAGTAGTATTCCATTGTGTAGATATACCACATCTTCTGAATCCATTCCTCCGTTGAGGGACATCTGGGTTCTTTCCAGCTTCTGGCTATTATAAATAAGGCTGCTATGAACATAGTGGAGCATGTGTCCTTATTGCATGCAGGTAAAGCCTTTGGGTATATGCCCAGGAGTGGTATAGCGGGATCCTCAGGGAGTGTCATGCCCAGTTTTCTGAGGAACCGCCAGACTGCTTTCCAGAGTGGTTGTACCAGCTTGCAATTGTGAGATAACCCAATCACAAAAGAACACACTTGGTATGCATTCACTGATAAGGAGATATTAACCCAGAATCTCGGAATACCCTAGACAGAATTCGCATATCAATAGATTTCTAAGAAGATGGAAGGAGAGACCCCTGGTCCTGGAAAGACTAGATGTAGGGGAACGCCAGGACAGAGAAACAAGAGGGGGTTGAATGGAGAAAAGAGGGAGGGAAGGGGGCTTATGGGACTTTCGGGGAGGGAGGAAACGGGAAAGGGGAAATGATTTGGAATGTAAATTAAAAAAAACTTAGAAAATAAAAAAAAAGAAAAAAAATTGAAGACAACATAAAATTTATTTTTCTGCCTTCCTGAGTTGTATCAACCAAACACAGTGTTTCACATAGGTGACTCTGTGACTGTAGTTTGTCTAAGCTCTTTAAAACTTTGTAATACAAATTATATATTTATTAGATTGACGGCTACTCTGACTGTTCCTCCCATAAATTGTTACTGATCTACAAAGAGAACTTAAATCTATGTCTACCTTGTACGTAAATGTTCACAGCACCATTATTAATAACATCCTGGATGTTTACCAGCTAATAAATGTATATGTAAAATATGGTATATTTTATAATGGAATATTATTTGTCAGTAAAAAGGAATTTTATGCAACCTGGAAAAGTCAGGCATCAGTGAAGGACTTACCTATACAACTGTGAGAGCTCAAATTATATACAAGAATCCATGTTTTACAAAAAACTATCAAGGACTGGAGAGATGGGTCAGTGGTTTGAGAACACTGACTGCTCTTCCAGAGGTCCTGAGTTCAGTTCCCAGCAACTACAGAGTGGCTCACACCATCTGTAATGGGATCCGATGCCTTCTTGTGGTGTGTCTGAAGACAGCTACAGTCAGTGTACTCATGTAGATACAAATAAATCTTTTTAAAAAGTCAAATACAGTGATATGTAGTGATCTCCATGCAAGTGAGAAATGCTGTTTCAAAAAAATAAGCAACCACACAGTCATACCCATGGATCAACATCTTAAAGGCAGTTACTCAACTGAGCCTCTGTTCCCTGTGTGAATCTAAGTTGTGGCAACTTGACATAAACTAACCAGCACAGTTGGCTAAGCAGTGTATCATGAATCCTTTGTATCATGAAAGAAATGATCTATTAAATTTATGTACAAATGCACTCTGAAGGTTACTCAAGATTCATTGTGCACAAACCTGAGTTTCACATTACTTTCCTTTACTTCAGTGTTCTCATTGTTGGTGATGGTTTTCTAAGTCTAGGGAAGCTGTCTCAACACAATCGACTAATTTTTAAAGAAATATTTGAACTAGTGATAAGCTGGTACAAGAGAACCCATGCTTTCTAAACTGCTCTCTCGATTTTTATAAGGCATTATTTACATAATGTTTAAAGTGTGACTATCTTGATCGCCTTCTCTCAGTCACTCACCCAACTCATCTTCCTGACTGTGATACCTAAGGAAAAATGCAGGCAAGCACTAAACAGTGTCACATGAAAATAATCAAAATGTGATAAGGGAGACCTGATAAAATAATTGTAATGTCAGTAAATTTTTTCATTCTAATTTAAATACCATCCAAGAGAGACATCATGAAGCAGGATCCTGTGCTCTGTAGGGTCCAAGTAGAATACAAGAACCACTGATGACCTATGTGTGTCTGGGGTCACATATGCTGTCCACTGTGTTCTAAAAGATTACTTTATCTAAAGCTGCACGCAGGAGCTAGAGAATCACATTCCTGTCTCTAGGGCTAATCATGTGTTTAGATGAATAAATTCTTACTGAAGTAGAAGAAATATTATACTATATAACATTATATGAAAACAGTTTTCATCCATACACAAGTACATCAAATTGCTTTTCCTAGGGAGACTTTCTTAGAATCCTTTTACTTTTCTACTTCATTTTCATTTTCAAATAGCAAATATATCATGGAAAATGAGTAAAAGTCTGTTAACACTGGGAGCCCACCAAAGAAACAAGGGCTAAACTAGATTGAAAGGGTCGGCAGAATTATGTTGCCACACACACAGCTCTGGCACACACCAGGAAGGCTAATCACAAAATGGCAGTAATTTATCAGTATGGTTTGTGAGTGAATCCATCAAGATGAAGAAACAAAGTTAGCCTTGGCACCTTAGAAAATGCTGAGCTCTCTAGCCATGGGTCGATGGCTACATCTCACATTGAATATCTGTTGCAGTTTTCACATTCAAGCAATAATCCCCGTGATGACATTGCTACAGAAGCATATGAAGATGAACTGGACATGGGTCGTTCTGGGTCCTACCTGAACAGCAGTATCAATTCAGCCTGGAGTGAACACAGCCTCGATCCAGAAGACATTCGGGTAAGGCCATACGGACTTCTTCCTTTTGTCGCATTAGTTCAATTTATGCCACTGATACAGACAGTCATGTGCAGATTGAGGCATGTGTGTGAACTCTTCTTTACATGTTTGAAGGAAAAGAGGATGTCTGTGAGAGACTGAAGGGACCACTGAAGTAATACCCCTGTGTAGAATCATGATATAACTGTGCTGCACAAAACTGTCTCAACAGTTACTCTTGCCTTAGTCATACTTCTTAATCATGGCTGGCATTATGGACACACATGCTTTAAAAAGTAAGACCACCCTGTGAGCAGAGAGGCTGGCTGGTTTAATATAATGTGTAAAATGGACCAGCCTCTGAAGGAAGATGTTGCTTTAGACTGCTGTTCCTGCGCCCATCTTCTGCCAATTGTGAGTGTATCAATGGCTACTTGACACTTCCAACACTCCACGGGGCTACTGTTCGGCAGCAGTCAGGATGCCGGGTTTCATTATAGTCTGAACTCAGTCTTGACAACAGATATTGAAAACTCCAAGTCCTTGCTTTGGTCCATGAAGCAAAGGCAAAACGTATGAATTCATGTCTTTTTTATAGATTTATTTATTTATTTTATGTCTATGAGTACTCTATCTGCATGTACACCCGAATGCCAGAAGAGGACAACAGATAGCGTTATGGGTGATTGTGAGCCACCATGTGGTTGGTGGGAATTGAACTCAGAACCTCTGGAAGAGCAGACAGTGCTTTTAACCTCTAAGCTATCTCTGAATTCATGTCTTAAAGGTCAGTGTTTATATAAGAAAAGAATCCACAACACTACTAGAAAATTAAGAACAAGTATGGATTGGCGAATGTCATTACAATTGTCTGAGAAAGCCCAATCTTGTTTTTATAAATACAACCGGGCTGTTTTCTGTTGGAAATACTAAATCTGTGTCTTTTTAAATATCCTCTTGTCCTGGCAGGATGAACTGAAAAAACTCTATGCCCAGTTAGAAATATACAAGCGTAAAAAGATGATCACCAACAACCCCCACCTTCAGAAAAAGCGGTGCTCCAAGAAGGGCTTAGGCCGGTCCATCATGAGGCGCATCACTGAGATCCCAGAGACGGTCAGCAGGCAGTGCTCCAAAGAAGACAAGGAGGGTACAGACCACAGTGCGGCCAAGGGGACAGGCCTTGTCCGGAAGAATCCTACTGAGTCCTCAGGGAATACAGGGAGACCCAAGGAGGAGTCCCTGAAAAACCGGGTCTTCTCTCTCAAGAAATCCCACAGCACATATGACCACGTGAGAGACCAAATCGAAGAATCCAGCAGCTTGCCCACGGAGAGTCAGGAGGAGGAAGCCACCGAAAATTCAACCTTGGAGTCACTGTCAAGTAAAAAACTGACACAAAAGCTCAAAGAAGATAGTGAGGCTGAGTCCACAGAGTCCATGCCATTGGTCTGCAAGTCAGCCAGTGCTCACAACCTCAGCTCTGAGAAGAAGCCTGGGCACCCACGTACATCTATGTTACAGAAGTCGCTCAGTGTCATTGCAAGTGCCAAGGAGAAGACACTCGGATTGGCTGGCAAAACTCAGACTTTAGTTATGGAAGACAGAGCTAAGTCCCAGAAACCAAAAGATAGAGAGACAAACAGGAAGTACTCAAATTCAGATAACACAGAGACTAAAGATTCTGCCTTCCCAAACTCCAGTCACATGGGGGAGATAAGAAAGCCCCAGAAATCTGGGATTATGAAACAGCAGAGGGTCAGCCTCCCCACTGCCAATCCTGACGTGAGCTCTGGCACCACCCAGTTAAAGGACAATTTTGATATTGGAGAAGTGTGCCCTTGGGAGGTTTATGACCTGACCCCTGGTCCTGTGCCTTCAGAACCAAAAGCTCAAAAACACGTATCAATCGCAGCTTCTGAAGTAGAACAAAGTCCAGCTTCTTGTTTGAAGGAGAAGTCCCACCACAAGCCTAAGGCAGCTGAAGGTCTCCACCAAGCCAATCACAAAAGCATAGACAAGGCAGAGGTGTGCCCCTGGGAGAGCCACGGTCAGTCTCTTTTGGAAGATGAGAATCGTCTAATTTCTAAGACTCCAGTTCTCCCAGGGAGAGCCAGAGAGGAGAATGGAAGCCAGCTCTACACAACCAATATGTGTGCTGGGCAGTATGAAGAACTGCCTCCCAAAGCCGTAGCATCAAAAGTAGAGAATGAAAATCTCAACCAAATGGGAGACCAGGAGAAACAGACATCTTCCTCTGTGGATATAATTCCTGGCTCCTGTAACTCAAGTAATAACTCCCATCAACCCTTAACGTCACGAGCTGAAGTGTGTCCCTGGGAATTTGAGCCTCTAGAACAACCAAATGCTGAAAGAAGCGTAGCTTTACCTGCTTCCTCTGCTTTAAGTGCAAATAAGACACCAGGGCCTCGGAAATAGGAGGTCCGGGACACTTTCCAAGTGTACCGCCCCAGGAAGAAAGGGGGTAATCCCGAGTTTGCTAAAAATAGATCTGAAAATCAAAAGTTACCAAGGAATCTTTCTTAGCCTAGGGAAACAAGGCACATGGTGCGGTAAGGTGAAGGCAAGGGCCAGAGAAGGCCAGAAAAAGGCAGTTATGCATCATAAGAAGGAAGTCTGACTCCACCATGAAAAGCCAGATCAACATTGGGGGACAGTTTAGCTTTTCAGCCTGTTTACGGGACGTTGCCCTGTCTGTCTTTACACATAGGATTGAATGGTCCCAAGCAAGATTCACCAGGAGGTGTGGAAGACAAGAGGCATGGATTTTAAGATGGGAAAAACTTAGATACATGTGACTGTAATTCTAAGTAGCTGACTGAAGAGACCTTCATTACCTATTTAACCTTGGTAGCACTGCTAACTTAATGCACCCTAATACCTTTTATATACACGATTGCTCTCATTTTCTTAAAATCTATGTTCCAGTACATTGTTGGGTCTCATATTCAAGCATTCCAGATTGTATAATTTTTGCAAATAACTTTGATATTATGTGACACAACACATTTATGCAATCTGCAGCTACTCAATTGTCATCGAAACCTACCAAATACCTGCTATCATCTACCAAGTGTGGTTGATTCTTGGAGTACAGTAAGCTTTCTCTGGCTTAGGAAGCCATAACAGTTATGATGAAAACCTTTAGTTTGGACCGTGGTTTATACAGTAAAGTTGGGTTTGACTCTTTTGTTTTCCATTATGGCTTGTTGTAATGTCTTAATTTTTTAAAATATAAGTTGAGTTGTTTGTTCTACACTTCTTGTAGGGACTCTGAAGCTTTATTAATCTTGGAGATGAAATGGTCCTTCTTAGTCATATGTCTCAGTAAGTTAAGGACAACTTATCCATTGTTTGTTCCAAGTCAGAGCTAAATCGCCCCAATGCATCATCCTTCTTAACTCTTTCAGTATTTCACATTAGCATTTCCTAAGGAAGAAGCCGAATGAGGAAACTATGCTGTGCATTGTTACCAACAGAAGAGGCCAACTCTAGGAGCGACTTTAGAATGAGAGCACACTGCAGGTCCTGGAAATTGCCTTTCATGGCAAATACAGAAAGGTAGCTCCTAATAGCACTTTCAAGGGATTATTTTTGTAAAGAGAAAAATTAATGATAGCATCAAGACCATTGTATGGATATATTTTTATTATACATACTGAAAATATGATATTTTAAATTACCTTAAACTATTTATTCTCATAAACTTTTATTCATTGCTTCACCTAGGTACAGAATTTGCTGGGCTCAAATCCCAAAGAGATTTTATAACTTGATTTACTCAAAGCCCATAAGTGGTATGCATTCTTTATGCTCCCCAGTACCAGAACTTACAAGTCCTTCAAACTGTCCTGGCAAGCCACCTAGCTAAAATACAAAGTCTAAGATTGGTCTGCATCTATCAAAGCATATCATCTAGAACTTGCTGCATTCCATGCTGATCTCTAGCTTAAACATCCTGAGCTGCTGACGTACCTCTAAGGATTGCAATCTTGAAATGAGACTCTAAAATCCAGGCACATTATATTTAAAGATGAATCACTTAAAACTACAGCCCAGGCTTGATTTTTCTCCCATCATAAATATTGAACAACCACTTAAGCAACCAAGACGTTTCCAGCCAAAGGAACTGTTTTACCTTTGGTGAGCAACAAGGAGAATTTGCTAGGAGGATGCAGGAGGGGAGAAGGAGTCAGAAGGTAGATACAAGGCGGTGCTTATGCTTTGTATCTATCATCAAACTTTTCTCAGTGTTTATTTTTGTATTCAGGAGTAAGCAAGCTCTTGAGGAGTTGGCCGAGTCGGGCATGCCCATTTGCTTGCTTCATTCATTACTCAGGTTGGTGGGGTAGGTTTGGAAAGCTATAGAGGTTTTATTGTTAACTGCTGCCTTCATTAATCCCTATCATCCCTGACTTTCCAATCAAAGCCTATCTACTCTGTGACTTTAGAATCCTATTTTGAGGAGCATTTGTGATCCTGGCTTAGAGTTTGTAGACTCACGTACTTGTTCACTTGTGTCTGAGATCTGTTAGTACTAGATTTGCCTCTGAGAAGTAAGCAGGCAACTGTCACTGACTCCATTGCACTTTAGGACGCCCTGCTTGACATGTGGCTCACAGAAGATTTGCCAAATTATACAACAGTGACAGTCTGCCCCTCCCCCGTAGATTACTCTCCACCATCACAAACCGGCACAAATAACTAGGGTCTTTCCTAGAGCTTCATTTTCATGACTCATCACCAAAAGAAATTGAACTCCTTCATTCCGGAAGCTCTTTTCCCAGGCTGAGAACAATAGAAAGTGCACACAGTGTGAAGGTCTCACAAACATTTGCTAGGTTGTCCTTTCAATGCATGTGCAGGCTACACCCTGTTGTTGTTTTAAGCCAGGGTTTATAAATAAGTAGATTTATATCCATCTTAATAGAAGTGTATATTTTATGCAAGAATTAAATGCTTTACAACATAAATTATTACTCCACCTCTCGTAAGCTTCGGTGGCAATACGGATTGAACCCCGACAGTTGTCTTGTATTTGCTTCCCAGGTTTCTGCATGCGAGTGGTGATAGGTAGGACTGATGACACACTGCCTTTAACTTCTAGCACTTAGCAGCCAAGAGTTGTAGAGTCAACAAAGCTGTAAGTCTCTTCACTTAACCTGTGGTTCTTCTAAAACTATTATCTAAATCTACAGCATCCCACGATGGAATATTTGGTAATTTATGTTGTGATGTGTTGCAGCATGTAAATAACTATAACTTCTCTGCAATAAAACATTTATATGAAAATGATTGGTGTGTTCATCTCTCAAAAGTTGATCATATTTATCCAACTTATTCAAAGGAATTACATATAGCTTTACAATATTGGTTCCTCTCTCTGTGTGTGTGTGTGTGTGTGTGTGTGTGTGTGTGTGTGGGGTGTGTTCTGGTCCTGGTTTCTTTGTTTTAAATTTAAAATCTGTTGAAAGTTCTTCAGTAAAATATTTCTATAAAAATGTATTTCATCCCACATAAGCTGGTCAAGATGTTATGTATTTTATGGCATTTTCCCCCATGAATATTTGCAAAGACAGAAAGAGTATTGCTCCAATTTGGGCTATTTTTCTCCTTATACATTTGTTCATAGGAAAGTGGACGACTAAGTTCGGGAACACTGCATGTTCAAATTTGCCGTTAACTGAGTAGAAGACAGATAATGGAATGTTTAAGCAGGTTTCTAATTTCTGTCTCTTCTTTTGTGGTGTGAAAGCCACAAACTTCCAGAAATAAAACTGTCTAATGAAATGAAAGTGGAAAATAGGAGATAAATATAGGATAAGGGCAGTGCTACTGAGTACTCACAATCTAGAAAGAAAGAAAGGTAAATGGGGCATAAATAAAAAGTCCGTGGCAGTCCGTGTAGAGCATAGCACTGTTTCAATTCAATCAGCAACTAAAAAGATAGATGGGGGTGTTTTGTGGATAAAAGAGAAAAATTTTATATGTGTCACAAGACATAATAGAGACACAATTCTTTTGTGACATTTCTGCCTTTCCTTTGACCCACTTCAAGTTCTTCCTTTTCTGTCTCAACTTCTTTGCTTCAATATGAGCGTGACTTTTGTCAGACAGTGAAAAAAATGAGAATATAAACACAGCATTAAACATTGTACCTAGCTAGCAATGTGCCTGAGCTATCCAGGGAACCAGGATTGCTTGCTTGCTCTACTCAAGCAATAGCCTGTATGTCCCTACCTCTGGAAAGCAGATGGAGTCGTTGCCTCAGGATATAATTTATGCCTCTAATTCTGCCCACTTGCCATTTAATTGCATCCTGCTCCAGATCATGGCTAATTTGAGGGCTCCAGAGTTTGTTTTATTCATTGCTGTGCCCCCATTTTCCTGCAGTGGGCTTTTCCTCCCACTCAGTAGATATTTCCCACATTAACATGTTAGATTTCTAAGCATTGTTCACAATACATGTGAAAGGAAAAGAGAGCACCTGAAGAAACTACATGTACAGAATTAACAGATCTATAGAGAATCTAGCAGTTCCAAGGAAATCCTCAGACTATGATTAGCCAAAGGAATCCAAAAATCTTTGGCTTTATAGGTACTCGTTTGCCAGAATACAAAAAGGAAAGGTTAAAACTTAGGCCATGACCCATGTTTTCAGACATATAAAAGTTATTTTCATGTGTCATAAAAAGTTTTAAAAATATCAGAAGTAGCTGTCAGCTGTTTGAATTATTGAATGTTGGAAAACAAAGCCCTGGCTAGCTCTGTCTAAAACATCTGCAGGGACCCTTACTCTTAGGCAACAGAGTTTTCTGAGAAATGAGATATTTAGCTGAAATAAATCATATTGATACTTCACTGACTAGAATTTTCATCCATGTGCCTAAGCTTTGCTGTACAGGATTTTAAATAGATGTAGTCATAACATGCATGCTAGATATCTATAAATAATGTATGTGTTAGCCAAAACATGTAAGTTACATGTAAATATATATGCATGCCCAACCTACTGGCAATAAAGAAAAATAGATTAAAAGCATAAATATATTTAACATGGCACAGGTATTAAAATATCAAGAAAAATATTTCCTCCCTTTTAAATCTTAAAGACTAACAGCTCTAGGCACATATGGTGAGTGATTTGACTTTTGAATTTGGCTGTGCTTTTTCCAGAGCTTGTTACACAGAGTGAGTTGAGGAACGTGGATCCATTTTGTGGTCCTAAGATCAAATTTAGTACAAGAAACATGTCAATAAATTGGGATGAAGCCAAAGTTAATGAATGTCCCAAAAGGAAACTACAGTTTGGTCCATGAGAAAACTGGAGAGAGTTATTTAAGAGCACCAAGTTAAGATCTGTAAGATGGCTTAGCAGTTGAAAGCATTTGTTGCTCTTCCAGAATTCTTGGGTTCAATTCCAACACCCTTATGGTAGCTCACAATCATCTGCAATGGGAGTTCCAAGTGATCCAATGCCTCCTTCTGGCCTCTTAAGGAACTAGGCACATATGTGGTACCCAGACACATACACACAGACACTCATATACATAAAATAATAGAATAAACAACCAAAATGGAACATCAAGTTAAATAACTCAGTTTTAGAACCACTTAATAAAAACCAGCCTGCATTTATTTTCTAAAACACTGAAAAGCTTGATAGGCTTGTGACTCAGGTACACACAGGCTCTGTCTCTTGGTAAAGAAGACAAAGACTCATTCTTGCCTCTGATAATGTGCTGTTTGTGCAGACACCTGTAGCCATGTAACATACTGAAGGGTGAAGACCCAAGAAGCTTGGAAAAATTGAATCAAGGTACCCCTTCCCTCTCACTTGCTTTCTTTCAAGTTCTATAGCTTTGAAGTTTGATGATAAATTTTAAAGCAAACAGAAATTAAAGTTGCAAAGCACTGTTTTGAAAAGTATGTTATACAAAGGACTGAAAGAGCTGAAGGGGTTTGAAACCCCATAGGAAGAACAACGATATCAACCAACCAAAACCCCCAGAGCTCCCAGCGACTAAACCACCCACCAAAGAGTACACATGGAGGAACCCATGGCTCCAGACACATATGTAGCAGAAGATGGCCTTGTTGGGCATCAATGAGAGGAGAGGCCCTTGGTTCCTGTGAAGGCTTCCTGTGTATAAGAAGGGGTAAATACTACTGACATGGAACAAATATGAACAAGATCAGGAAACCTGAGTCTGTCTTTGGTATGCATGACTGGGGAAGACCCCATCCATTTACTGTTTATGTTTGTCACCTGAATAAGAGATTTGAATGACAGAAACCAAGGCATCTCTAGTTCTACAATAAGATTGTCGCTGTGTATGTGTATATGCATGTATACATGTGCATACATATACATGTGTATGTACCTTTGTGTACAAGCATTTATCAGTGTGTGTGTGTGTGTGTGTGTGTGTGTGTGTCTGTGAAAGAGAGATAGAAAGAGAGAAAAAAGAGATTTCACTTCAGGCTGTATGACTTTGCTATAATGTATATAGCTAGGTAACTCCTTCCTTAAAGAAACCACACACACACACACACACAAATTGGAGTAAAATTTGATGAACATCCTCTAACCCCTCTCAATTTCTTTATATTTTATGATAAGAAATACAGGTAGAGTTCCCTGAAGTTTGAGATGGGAGGAGAGTCATGAGAAATTTCCTTCAATAAGCAACATGAAGCTGGATCAGGCCCAAATAAAAAGTTGAAAAAGACTGGGTTATTTTCGTGATGCTGACTGTCTGTTCATTGCAATTTTCTCTGTGGCTCAGTCTGTTCTGAGAATGGACAGCCTTGACATGGAGCACAGACTGAAGGCTGGCTGAAAAAAACTGTCTAAGACCAAGTTTTAAATGATGTTCTTTCCAGTCAGTCCTAAAGGTTAATGCAACAACCAACACACAGCTAAATGCAACTACACTTGTTTCTTTATTTGTTCCACTTACCTGTAAAGCCTTTTCCATTGTTTCCCCTAAGGTGATGTCTATCTTTGACAGTGAAGTGTATTTCTTGGGAGTGACAAAAAGATGGCTCCTGGTTTCTCATCCAGGCTGCAAGTCTGTCTTTTATTAGAGACTTGAGACTGTGAATATTAAGCATTATCATTAAAATATGTGTATTAATTCATGTCATTTTATTGACCTTTATAGTATTTTCTTAAGCATCTTTTGATTAAGTGCCCTAGGAATGTTTCTTTATCCCTTTCAACCTCTTGGGTGTGTTTATTATTCTCTTCATTATTCCTTTAGTACCTTCTGTAGGACTGTTGTAGAGGTCATAGGTCTCTTTAATGTTTTTATCATGGAAAGGTTTTATTTCTTCAATTTTAATATATAACTTTGCTGGGTATAATGATCAGAGATGACAGCTTTTGTCTTTCTTTTAGAACTTGGCATACATCTACCTAGGTCCTTCAGGCTTTGGAAGTTTCTATTGAATAAGCATGTGTTATCTGATAGACCTGCCTTTATAAGTGGCCTGACCTTTCTCTCTTCCAATTTTCAATATCTTTTTCTTGGTTCTGTGGTTTTAATATTTTAAGTATATTATTTCATAGGACTTTCTTTTTCCGGTACTGTCTATTTGCTGTTCTGTAGACTTCTTCCACTTGATTGGACATCTGTCTCTAGGATTGGAAATTTTTCTTCTAAAGTTTAATTTAAAATATTTTCTACGGGCGGTGGTGGCGCACGCCTTTAATCCCAGCACTTGGGAGGCAGAGGCAGGAGGATTTCTGAGTTCGAGGCCAGCCTGGTCTACAAAGTGAGTTCCAGGACAGCCAGGGCTACACAGAGAAACCCTGTCTCGAAAAACCAAAAAACAAAACAAAAAAAAAATATTTTCTAATCCCTTGTTATTATATTCTTATTCCTCCTTTATAGCCATAATCTAAAGGTTAGGTCTGTCCATGATGTCCCAAATCTCTCCTTTGTGCTCTTCCAATATTCATAAATTTACCTTTGACCTCTATTGAATGATACAATTCCTCTATCTTTTTTGTTTCATCCCTGATAGTCTGTTCACGTGATCCATTCTACTGGTGGGGTTTTGTCTGAGGTTTTTATGAGGATTATTGAGGTTTTCATTTCCAGCATTATTGGTCTGGCTTTTCTTCATTAATTATGTTTATTGAGTTTTATTTTAGTATTTTAGGTTGAGTTTTGATTTCATTTCTGTTCTTTTGTTTGCTCTCTCATAATCATTGACCTCAGAATTGGTTGAACACAGCTATGATTTTTATTTTGATTTTTTTTGTCTGAAAGTTCTTCTACATCATCATTCTTATTAGGGTTTTTTTTTACTATGGGATAAGTAATTTTTAGAAGAGATATTTATGTCGTATGTGTTTGTGTGTGTGTGTGTGTGTGCGCGCACGTGTGTGCATGCGTGTGTGTGTGTGTGTGTGTGTGTGTGTGTGTGTGTGTGTGTGTGTGTTTCTGTGCTGGGATTTTGGTTTTTAGAATTAGTTTGTTGGTTAAGACTTTCTTCTTTCCTTTATGCTTTTCCTTTCCTTCTTTCCTCCCTCCCTCCCTCCCTCCCTCCCTTCCTTCCTTGTTTCCTTTCTTTCTAAGTTCCATTTCTTCTTTCAGTAGAAGAATTTGCAATATACAGGAGAGAAATGAATTGTAATAGAGTTGAGATGATCTTTTGCTCTGTGAAACTGGCATTGAGGGTCACAGGCTCTGTCAACCAAGTCATTCCCTGAGAATCAACTACCACCTGGTCCTGAAGCCATTTGGACAAGTTCCCCGGAACTGGTTTCCTGGGGCCTCTTAGGTGGTCCTAAACAGGAGATGGTGAATCCTTTACCTGGTACCTAGGCTGTGTTGTCTATGTAGCTGGAGTGAGTTTACTAAATTTGGTTTTCTATAAAGAAGAAAATGTTTGTTCTAGAAAACTGATATTAAGAGATTAAATTTAGTGAGAATTTCTTCATAGTTTCTATCAATGAAACTCAAGATTCTGGATCATTTAACATTGATCCAAAACACACACATGCCATCTGTAACACTGGCATGAGATTTAGAGATTATTAGTTTTCAGAGTTAGATTAGATGGACTCTTCCAGTAGACAATTGTAAAGTTCCAGAATTAAGTCCAAGTAGCTCAGTTTCTCTTTTAAAGGTATCCATACTGCAGTCAATGGCCAGCACATCTAAGAGCATGATGATAAATAGGGGAGGGCTAATATGAGGCAAAAAGTTTAAACTGACCAAAGCATGGATGGACCCAGCCAGAACTTATGGTTGACTCCAAAGGTCTTAGAAGATAGTAAGTTTTCATATATCTCTGAAACAGTGGCTTCTATGCTCCCACGTGTAATAATGAGTATTTTTGCCTCCCCCTGGAGGAGGTAGGTCTGAGCTCACAGGGCAGCTGAGAAAATTCAAGTGACATGAAGCTCTAATTTCATCTTTAAACAATTCCTGTGGCTACTATAGAAAAGACATTGAAAAAATGAAAAAACCAAAACCAAAACCCAAACCAAAACAAAACAACTGGGACTACATACTTTCACACAGTTTGGGACTTTCCAGGCTATTTCCTGTGTTTCCCTCTGAGTGTATTGCAGCTACTGTGGGTTATGCCCATTTTTTTCATTTAACAATTGAATCTTAGCAATTTAGTTGGACATGAAGTGTCCTGAAACAAATGTTATGTTTTTTTTTCTGCTGGTGGTAGCCAGATGACTAGTTTCTACTAAATATGATGGAGGCAAAAGATGCTTTTTGTGACTTCCAGGAAGACTCCAATAGGTATGACCAAGCATACCTATTATTCTACCTTTTCTTATAATTCCTGGAAAGTGAAGTTCTAATGAAGATCACAAAAGACATCTTTGCATCTGGTCCTTTATCATACTATCCTCAAGTATTCTGACCATTTTGAATACTTGAAAGAAAAATAAATCTTTATTGTCAAATGATAATGACTTTGCACCAACTTTCCCCACTTTCAGCAAAACTTAATGAATTCATCTGTATATCCAGTGTTTGGCCCTTAGCCACACATCCTTCCTTGTGAATGCCTTGATTCTTATGTAATAAAGGGCTTTTTTATTCATTTTATTTTAACTCTAAAAACTCTGCTATGCTCAGAAAATCTATAGGGACTTTTCTCTTAGAATTATGTCTTCAGATGATCTATTGAATAATGCATTGCTTGTTTCTACCCAAAATAACTGTACGATTTAGTTCATCCCTTAGTGATTTAAGAGGGAAA
The DNA here is from genome assembly GCA_036184795.1 of Tokudaia tokunoshimensis. Taxonomy (NCBI): domain Eukaryota; kingdom Metazoa; phylum Chordata; class Mammalia; order Rodentia; family Muridae; genus Tokudaia; species Tokudaia tokunoshimensis. The sequence goes on along the minus strand of BTHU01000022.1, from coordinate 57,726,084 downwards.
CTGTTTAGAGGGGGAAGAATTAGATTCCTATTTTATATTTTATTGAAGATTCTATGGTAGATATGACATTATATTATTGTTGCCACATAGGGACCACCTTCCTTGAAAATACCATTCCTTTCCCTTGCTGAGTGACTCATAGCCTGTCTCTGGTTCTGAGAATTCTTCTTATCACTTATGAATGATGAAATGTGATTAGGAGTGATACACCATCTGTCTGAACAAAGGAAAGTGTATAATCTGTGATAGATTGACTGTACACTATTCCATGCCCACTGTGTAGGGAACAGATGTAAATAATTTTACACATATTTTCTCCTTATTAGCATTACTCCTCTATCATGGACACCAGTCAAGATGCATGTAGTAGACCAGATCAGGATGGCTGAAATGAGGCAGACACAATGTAACCAAAGGGAAATTTCTTTCCCTGAAAGCCATGGGAATGCATGAGTTCTGTCTCCTATGTCAAAACCTACAGAGATGGACTGATACAGAAATCAGTACCATAAAGTGGGATACTGCTGTAAAAGCATCCAGAAATGCAAACTGACATGAGAACCAGGCAGTAATGGGACAAAAAGTGGATAGTTTAAGTGGAAAACAAACTCAGAAAAAAATTCGATGGTTTACAAGCAATATTAGAGGGAGGAAAATGGCCCAGAAATTCTAAAATGCACAGAGCTGTGAAGTGGAACTATTTCTCAACTCCAAATGGTAAAATAAAAGGGTTTAGGCCACAAGGCAAATTCATCTTTATTTTGTGTGCAAAGAACGAAATTGAGTTGTTCCCAAGAAATCTCTTCAAATATATGAAAAAGATTATGGAAAAGTAAATAAGGACAGAAGCCTAAAAAGATCAACATTGAGCTAATCTAGAGAATTAATGAGTGGTAGCTTAACCAGAGAAATGGCAGACATGGGAACATTAGAAAACCTAGAGATTGTGAAAAATAGAAATGAAATGAAAACTATTTTTGTAATATATTACCCAGACTTTTAAAATAAGAACAGGTATTACTCATTATATAATGCAGCAGCAACCATAAGCCAGAGTTCTTGGAAATCTAGTCCATGTAATTACCCCAAGTGAAAGACCACATTGGCTTGAAGTGTTAAGAGATCTTTGGTCCTCCAGCCTTTAGTACTGAAGAATAAATACTCATCTCCTTGTAAATCATATTCATTTCAAAAGCCATATTCAGATGTGGCCAAGGAGAATCACAGAGGCCCGCCTACAATGTGAAGTCTAGAGCAGAATGCCTATGAAATGGGAGACTGCCTCTGCTTGCTAGTCTTCTAGGCAGGGGAAGGTGATACTCCCTTTTTAATTAGTAGTAAGTTGTTATTCTTTGTTTGCTCATTTATTTTTTCTCTTTTTAATTATTTATTAACTTTACACCCTGACCACAGACCCCATCAACTTTCTCCTCCTCCTCCCCCTTCCCCTCCCCCTCCTTCTCCATCTCCTAGAAGAGTGAGGCAACCCCTAGGGTACCAAGCCACACTGACACCTCAAGTGGGTTTCTGCATCTGTTTCAGTCAGCTGCTGGGTGGAGCCTCTCAGAGGACAGTTATGCTAGGCACAGGAAGTGGCTACTTCAGGCTACATATCTCCCACTGCTAGGATACTCAGCTAGAGTCACTCTCATAGCCTCCCTGGAGCCTCCCCCATCCCAGATCTCTGGAACTTCCTAGTGATGCCCCACTGATCTCCATTACCTCTTTCAGCCATTTTTTCCCAGTTATCCCTACATCTGAGCTGACCCTACTCCCCTCCCCATCCCCTCTCCAACCAAGTTCCCTCCATCCATCCAACTCTGATGCCAGTTTTATTTCCCCTTCTGAGTGAGATTCAAAAATCCTCCTTTGGACCATCTTTGTTATTTGGCTTCTTTGGATCTGTGGATTGTAGCATGGGTATTCTATAATTTATGGCTAGTATACACTTATAAGTGTGTACATACGATGCATGTCCTTTTGTTCAATGTCCTTAATTATCAGGGAGATGCAAATCAAAATAACTCTGATATTTTAACTCTGATGTCTGGGTTACCTCATTCAGGGTAATATATTCTACCTCCACCCATTTATCTCCACGTTTCATGATGTTCTTAGTTTTAATATCTGAGTAATATTCTATTGTGTAAATGATCCACATTTTCTTTATCCATTCTTCAATTGAGGAGCATCTGGGTTGTTTCTAGTTTCTAGCTATTATGAATAAAGCTGCTATGAACATATTGGAGCAAGGGTGTTGTGGGATGGAGGAACATCCTTTGGGTATATGCGCAGGAGTGGTATATCAGGATCTTGAGGTAGAAATACTCCTAGTTTTCTCAGACACCACCAGATTGATTGCCAAAGTGGTTGTACAAGTTTGCACTCCCACCAGCAATGGAAGAGTATTACCCTTGGACCACACCCTCATCAGCATGTGCTTGGTTTTTGGTTTTATGTTCTTGATCTTAGCCATTCTGATGAATGTAAGGTAAAAATATCAGAGTTAGTTCGATTTGCATTTCACTGATAATTAATGGCACTGAACATTTCTTTAAGTGCTTCTTGGCCATTAGAGATTCCCCTGTTGAGAATTCTCTGTTTAGCTCTCTACTACATTTTAAAAATTGGATTATCTGGTTTGTTTTTGTCTAACTTATTGAGTTCTTTAAATATTTGAATATGAATCCTCTGTCATATGTAGGAGTTGGTGGAGATCTTTTCCAAATCTGTAAGCTGTAGGTTTGTACTACTGGCAATGTCCTTTTGCCTTAAAGAACCTTTTCAGTTTCATGAGGTCACATTTATTTTTTTTTTTTTTTGAGAGTCACAACTGTATTTCTCCAAAGATTCTTGGGAAATGAATTCAGGTTGCAAACAAGAAATCAGGTCACATTTATTAATTGTTGATCTTAGAGCCTGAGCCACTGGTGTTCTGCTCAGGAAGTTGTCTCCCGTACAAATGTGTTCAAGGTTGTTTCTCTATTTCTCTCCTAATAGAGTTAATGTAGCTTCTTTTATGTTGAGATATTTGATCCACTTGGACTTGAGATATATGCAGGATGATAAATATGGATCTATTTACATTCTTCTACATGTAGATTTCCAGTTAGACCAGCACCATTTGTTGAAGATGCTTTCATTTTTTATTGTCTGCTTTTGGCTTCTTTGTCAAAAATCAAGTGTCCACAGGTATGTGGGTTTATTGCCGGGCCTTCAATTCAATTCCATTGATTAACCTGTCTGTTTTTATACCAATACCATGCAGTTTTAAACACTATTGCTATGTAGTACAGTTTGAGATCAAGGGATGTGATACTTCTAGGAGTTCTTTTATAGTACAGGGTTGTTTTAGTTATCCTGGTTTTTTTGTCGTTGTTGTTGTTTTTCCATATGAAGTTGAGAGGTCTCTCAAGATCTCTAAAGAATTTTATCGAAATTTTGATGGCAATTACATTAGATTTATAGATTACTTTTGGTAAGATGGCCGTTTTCAATATGTTAATCCTACATGAGCATGATAGAGCTTTCTATAGTCTGATATCTTCTTTGGTTTCATCAGACAATTGAAGTTCTTGCCATCCAGTTCTTTCTTTTGCTTGGTTAGAGTTACACCAAGATATTTTATATTTTTGTGACTATTGTGAATGGTGTTGCTTGATATATATATATTTGCTTAACTCATTTATCATTGTATGAAAGGGGGCTACTGATTTTTTTTAGTTAATTTTGTAATCTAGCCACTTTGCTGAGGGTGTTTATCATCTACAGAAGTTCTGTGCTAGAATTTTGGGGGTCACATTAGGTATACTATCACACCATCTGCTAATAGTGATACCTTGACTTCTTTTACAATTTGTACATCTTGATCTTCTTTAGCTGTCTTATTGATCTAGCTAAAACTTCAATTACTACATTGAAGAGATACAGAGAGTATGTAGCCTTCTGTTATCCCTGATATTAACAGGATTGTTTTAAGTTTCTCTTTATTTAATTTGATGTTGACAATTGACTTGCTGTATATTCCCTTTATTATGTTTAGGTATGTTTCTTGTATCTCTGATCTGTCTAAGACTTTTAACACGAAGGGGTGTTGGCTTGTGTCCAAAGGTTTTTCGACATCTGATGAGACAGTCACATGATTTTTTTTCAGTTCGTGTACATGGTAGATTTCACTGACTGATTTTTGTATATTGAACCACCCCTCCATCTCTTGGATGCAGTCTACTTGATGATGGTGAATGATGTTTTGGATATGTTCTTGGATTTCATTTTCCCGCATTTTGTTGAGTATTTTGCAGCAATGTTCATAAGGGAAATTGGTTTGAAATGTTATTTTCTTTTTGGGGATCTCTGTGTGGTTTAGGAATCAGGGTGACTGTGTCTTCATAGAAGGAATTTGGCAATGCTCCCTCTGTTTCTATTTTGTAGAATAGTTTGAGGAGTATTGGTATTAGATCTTTTTTGAAAATCTGGTAGAATTCTGCACTAAAACCACCTGACCCCGGACCTATTTTGGTTAGGAAAGTTGTAATGGCTGCTTCTATTTCCTTAGGGGTTATAAGACTTTTTATATTGTTTACCTGATATTGATTTGACCTCAGTAAGTGTAATCTATCAAGAAGATTGTCCATTTCATTTAGACTTCCCAATTTCATGGAGTACAGGCTTTAGAAGTAGGACCTATTTTTTTTTTTATTTCCTCAGTGTCTGTTTGTTTTATCGCACTGTTTTAATTTCTATTTTGTTAATTTGGATATTGTCTCTCTGCCTTTTACTTAGTTTGGGAAGTGTTCATCTATCTTATTGATTTTCTCAAAGAAGCAGCACTTGTTTTCATCATTCTCTTAATCTGTTTCTAATTTATTGATTTTAGTGCTGAGTTTGACAAGTTCCTGCTGTCTACTCTTCTTGGGTGTGTTCGCTTCATTTTGTTCTAGAGCTTTCAACTATACTACTGTTAAGTCGCTAGTTTGAGATCTCTCCAATTTCTTTATAAAGGCACTTGGTGCTATGAACTTTCCTCTTAGAACTGCTTTCATTGTATCTCATAAGTCTGGGTATGTTGTGCCTTCATTTTTATAGAATTCTTGAAGTCTTTAAGTTCATTTTTAATTCTTGTTGACCCAGTGGTCACTGAGTAGAGAGTTGTTTAATTACCATGAGTTTGTAGGCTTTCTGTTGTTTCTGTTGTTGTTTAAGTTCAGCTTAAATCCGTGGTGATCTGATAAGATGCAAGGGGCTATTTGTCTTCTTGTATCTGTTGAGGCTTGCTTTGGGCCTGAGTGTGTGGTTAGTTTTGGAGAAGGTTCAGTGAGGTGCTAAGAAGAAAGTATATCCTTTTGTGTTTGGGTAAAATATTTTATAGACTTTTTTAGGCCATTTTGATTCATGACCTCTGTTAGTTTCCTAATTTCTCTGTTTGATTTCTGTCTTGATGACCTGTCCACTGGTGAAAGTGAGTGTTGGACTATCCCACTATTAATGTGTATGGTTCAATGTGTAATTAAAGCTTTAGTAACATTTATTTTTCAATTGTGGGTACCCTTGCATGTGAGGCATAGATGCTCACAATTCTCTCTCTCTCTTTTTTTTTAATGAGTATTAAGTCTCCTTTCACATCTATTTTAATTACTTTTGGTTGAAAGTCCATCATATTAGCTATTAAAATGGCTATTCCATCTAGTGTCTTTGGTCTGTTTGTTTGAAAACCCTTTTTCCAACCCTTCACTCTTTACTCTGAAGCAGTGTCTATCTTTGTTGCTGAGGTGTATTTCTTGTATACAGCAGAATCATAGATCCTGTTTTCACATCCACTCAGTTTGTATTTTTGCTAATTCCTGTTATTTGGATAGTGGTGATAGTAGTAGTAATAGTAGCAGTAGTAGTAGTAGTAGTAGTAGTAGTAGTAGTAGTAGTAGTGTGTATGTGTGTGTGTGTGTTGTGTGTGTGCGCATTTCTCTTCTTTTTTATTGGTGTGAAATTATTTATTTCTTGTGTTTCACAGAGTTGAAATTTTTCTTCTAGTATCTTCTTTAGGGAAGAATTAGTGAAAAGATATTGTTTAAATTTGGTTTTGTCATGGAATGTCTTGCTTTCTCCATCTATAGTTTTTGAAAGTTTTGCTGGGTATAGTAGTCTGGACTGACATCTGTGATCTCTTAGCATCTACAAGAAAACTGCCCAGGCTTTTAGAGTCTCTGTTGAGAAGACAGTTGTAACTCTGAAACATTTTCAGTTATATGCCACTTGAATTTTTTTTTTCCTTTGCAGCTTTTAATGTTATCTCTTTGTTCTGTACATTTAGTGTTTTGATTATTTGGCAGCAGGTTTTTCTTTTCTGGTCCAATTTATTTGGTATTCTGTAAGCTTTTTGTATGTTTATAGGCATCTCTTTCTTTAGCAGAGGGAAATTTTCTTCTATGATTTTGCTGAAGATATTTTCTGGGCCTTTGAGTTAGACATCTTCTATTCCTATTATTCTTAGATTTGGTCTTTTCATGATGTCTCAAATTTCATTGACCTTTTGTGTCATAATTTTATTAGATTTTGCATTTTTGACAGCTGTATTAATTTCTTCTGTTGTATGTTCTACAACTGAAATGCTTTCTCCCATCTCTTATATTCTGTTGGTTATATGTGTGTCATTATTTCCTGTTCTTTTTCCTAAGTTTCCCATCTCCAGGATTGCCTCAGTATATGTTTTCTTTATTGCTTCTATTTCCACTTTCAGTTCTTGGACAGTTGTTTCATTTACTTTACCTGCTTGATTATATTTTCCTGTGTTTTTTAAGGTATTTATTCATTTCTTCTTTAAAGCCCTCTATCATATTTATAAGATTGAACTTAAGGTTATTTTTTGTGCTTTGGCTGTGTTAGTATATCCAGGGCTTGTTGTAGCTGGCCTCTAGTGGTGTCATATTGCCCTGGCTCTTGTTAATTATGTTCTTATGCTGTCTTTTAGCCATCTTGTTGTCCCCGGTGTTGGCTGATCTGATCTTGATGCCAGTAGAACTGCTCAGGAAAGCAGGAAGAGCCTTTGTCTATACGATGGAAGTTAGGGGGCAACTTAGTACTCACTCTGCTGGCTGTGCCTCAGGTGGACCCAATTTGGTAGAGACTGGTAGGGAAGGGATCCAAGCTGGTTCTTCCTGTTTCCCTACAGACCTCCACAGCTGGGAAGTAGGCTGCTCCTGCTTTAGTCAGTGGATCTGACTGAAAGTGGTGTTCTTAATAGCTACCCATAGGATTTAATATCTTCTATGAGTATCAAACTACATCTCACAGTCCCGCCATCCTGCATACCTTCCATCATTGTCCTCTTGTTTTTATATATCACCAGTATTTTGGGGGGGTATAGAAGCAGGAGGAGGCAGTAAATGCCTTTTTACTTCATAGAACTTTATATTAAAAGCTAGATCGGATAAAATGGCAGATGAGATGCCAGACTTTGAGTCTGAACTTAATAGTGCTCCATAGAGCACTTCCTGGGAGACAGGCATTTTGTTTGTTTGTTTTTTGTTTTTTGTTTAATGGAAAGAAAGAAAGTAAGTTGTTCTCCTAAAATGGAAACTTTTTTGTAGGATGCTCATCACTGTAACCTTGCTCACTGGCATGTGATTGCTGGGTAGTTCTGGGGAGGAAAGCAGTCCTTTCTCTTCTGGTTCCAGACTTATTTAGATCCATTAGCTCTTCAAGTTTTCATATGGTAATGGCATAGTTGCTGTCTCTCTTCCACAAGAATAGCAAGTTGGAAGTTGAGGCTTCTGCCTTAACCTAAATCTGAAGCTAAAAAGGCATACAAGTAGACCCTAGCAGAGCCCAGCACACTCATATCTGTTCCATCTCCAGATGAATATTAGCAAAAGATAAAATTTGATTTGGGGAACACTGAGAGTTTAGGATTCTTTGTTTTTGTAGCATGCCCTAGTAAAAGATGACCACTGCTGGATCCATATCCGATCTATTGATCAAACTGGAGTTTGTTTTGTTACTTACAGCCATATACAGGGTGGGGATATCATTGGTGTATATAGAATGATTATTGCTAAGATAATGTGCCTTTGATAGAGTGAGAAACCACCTTGTTAATGAGAAACCTATTCTTTGAGTATTATAAATCAGAATTCCATTCTATCTACTACTTAATAGCCAGATGGTGCATTTCCAATTTACATTTCAGTTTGCTCTTGTGATGTATCAGTTGTGTCAGGTGCCATGGAGATTGGAGATAGGAGAAGTCAGAATCTCTTTTTCTCCTAGTGGAAGGCTTTGGGCTCAAACAATGTTTAAAGTTTATAGGGACACATTAGGAAAAAGTAAGTTACAAACAGAAGTAATTTGCTTCTCATGATGAAGTTTATGTTAACATAATATGCAGATTGCCAGACACTGAGTGGAACTTTCTGATTAGATTTTAACTAATTTGCCTGGCACCTACCATTTCTTCAAGCCAATAGCATTGTATGAAGACCTCTATCTCAGTTTTATTTCTTGTTGCAACGGTAAAATACTTTGACAAAAGAAACTAAAGGAATGGGGAGTTTATTTTATCTCACATTCCAGAGTGTATTCCTTCATTATGGGAAAGTCAAAATAGGGGTAACTTAAGACAGCTCTTACATGCACATGCTTTCCAAAATCAGAGAGCAATGAATGATTTCTTCTGTGCAGAAGAAATCACATTTCTCTTTCTATTTATATATTTCAGGATTCCAACCAGTGGATGGGTGCCACTCATGGTGGGTAGGTTTTCCACCTCAATTAATGCAATCAAGATGATTCTCCACAGGTATGCTTGAGGCTCCTCTTCTGGGTTATTCTGAACCTTGTCAAGTTGTCCATTGGTACTAACCTTCATAATTGACACTAACCATCGTACACCAATTACTGGAAGGAAGCAATTCTGGATACTAGGTTTCTGTGACACGGTGTCTTTTATCTCATTCATCCAAGATGATCACTGAATGTTTAGGGTTTGTTATAAAGCAGTGTTCAACATGGCCACTTGAGAGAGACAAGGATCCTCCTTCTGCCCATTAGTAGCTGGTGGAATGTGCTGTGCTTGATTCTAAGAGCAAAGTTCCAGAAGTTTGTCATTTATCTAGCAATTTGTCTTCAAATTCCTCCCCACTAATAACTTTTACAGTCAAAAATCTGAGGCAAGCAACATGTGATAGTACATTCCTGAAACACTAGCATTTAGGAGGCTGTGGCAGGAAGATTGTGAGCTCAAAGCCAAACTGCACATAGTGAGGCCCTGTCTCAAAAGAAAAAAAGAAATTCTAAGCTGAGATCCAGAAGAAAACTGAGCAAAGCTTAATGTAATTATATAAAGTATTTATCCTAGGAAGAATTATTTAGGATTAACTGAATTCAGTAATCCCATGTTATCAAGGAGAAATCCTAGCCAATATTAAATTCATGCAAGAAGATACTGGATTGACTTTCTATTCCAGAGTTCCTGTTTGTTTGTAATTCTCAGTCCAGCTCCTCGCTCAGAACAACCATTGCTTTCAAGCCTGGTCAGTTCAGCATGTTTTCCATGGTGCTGTCCCTCACTTAAGATATGAGCTTCAGAGAACATAACTTTAACCTCTTAAATCATTAATATGCCTTCTGAATCCAGTACTCAATTGTTCCAAGAAAAGTAAAATTATGTCTAAGGGTTAGGATTCAGATCCTCTAGAAACTGAGTTTATAAGTGTTAAAAATCCAATTGTGATATTATTGTTTTGACACAAACTTAGAATTCTTGCCTGACCTGTGGTAAGCTTCCCTCAGATGATGAATCTGGCCCAGGAAGAGCTATTAACATTTGCTTTTCCCAGAATCTGTTATCCTTGACTAATGCTTGACCTTTGGGAGAGCATCTTAACCATGGAGGGTATAAAAATAACCTGCCATTTGCATTGTACCTCTCTCCCACTCTGTTCTATAGCTTATTGTTTCAGGAATTTTCAGGAGTGTCTTAACCATCACATTTTGTCCTGGAGGAACATTCTAAAAACTAATCTTACTTATTCTCATTTTCTTTCTTTTATCAGAATTTATATCCTTATTTCCAAATTCACTTATGACAGGAAAATTCCAGTAAATCCAGTTCCTTTGTTAATATCCACAAAGAAAGAGACTATAAGCATATTGTTCTGTCTCTTTAGAGACATTTGGAAGCATGCTTTTTCAAATTAAAAAAAATTCTCCTTTTAGTTTTTCTGAGAAATATTTTAGTTAAATTTGACTGATATTCTCAGCATTAAAATTTCCATATTTTCCATAAATGAGAAGTCCAATAGATTCAGGTTCAGAGACATCCCCCAACTCATAAACAAAATAAGGCCTCTGGTTTGGATTTGAAATGTCCTCAGAGGTCCATTATAACACTGTTTCAGAAGACCTGGAATCATAGGAGGCAGAGCTTTACTGAATGAAGTGTATAGCTGGGGTGGTCCTTATAACCCAGTTCCTCTCCCATCCTCTCTCTGCTTTGTGACTGATGACATAATGTGACCAGTCACCACATGCTCTTACCACCATGCCTTGGCAGCCATGATGAGCTATTATCCTCTCAAAGCCATAAGGCAAAATAAAACTCTTCCTTCCTAAATTACTTCTTGCAAGGTGTTTGCTCGTAGCAACAAGGAAAGAGGATAATTCAGCACTTAATAATTACAGTCACCAGAATGGCCAGGAAGTGTTGAAACTGCAGAAAGCCTGGAAGACCTATTATAAAAGCTAGGATCTGGTAGAACAAGATGATCTTTAAAAACTAGCTCCCAGTGATGTCAAAGTGAGAAGTAGCAGGAAGGAAAGTACAATAAGAAACATGGGCAGTTGTAGAAAAAAACAGAAAGCAGTTAATAGGGAGGAAGACTGAAGCCGAAGGCTGCACAGATGAGAGCCGATTCAAGTAGTGGAGTTTACCAGGTGCACACCAAGTGCAGTCAGCATGAGGTGGTCCCTACAAATAGTACAGACTGTGACCTCCACGTGTGAAAAAGAAAAGAAGAAAATGATAGAAAAGACTGAAAATCCTGATGCTATGACCGAATGATTACACAAAGCTTACATCATGGTCACCGTAAAAAGTGCCTGCTCACTGGGAAAAAAAAAATGCATTCTCCTCTTCAGGTTACAATCCAGCAAACAGAGAACAAATTGAACAAAGATATCACTCCTGAAAAATATATTCATAAGGTGTTCACTTACTTTGTAAATCTAATACTTTGAAAGTGGTTCTAAAGGGGCAAGTAAAGCAGTTTCTATAATATTTCCTTTATGAAACTAAATTTAAAAGAAAGTTAATCTCCCTAGTGTCAGCTTACTAATTTAAATGGGAAGGGTAATGGTATGGTAGGTAGGAGGAAGGGGCAAGGGAGGTATAACTAACACCAAAGATGCTTGAAAAAGCCATACAGCAATCTACTCATATAAACTTATGGAAAGTATATATATTTATTTAAAAAGTAATTTAATTGGAGTCACCATACATAGAGGAATAATGTTACTCCCCAATACTACAGCTTAACAAACAAAACTCCCCTGCCAAGTGTGGGATACACTGTGTCAAGCTGTTAGTCAAGTGAGTCCCAGAGAGTCCCCCCAAGACAATACAGGCTGTTGCCATTGCTCTTGACTGCCCACTAGAACTTGCTGACAAAATCCTATTGCTAAAGATACCACACACTTCAATCACAGTACATGGAAAAATTAAAATGGTACTGGTGTTTTCCTTCCTTTTGACTAGATGTCATATCACCAGCAGGTTCTATACAGGCCGACAAGAAAACTATCAACAGCCTAATCCATCTGTGAATCCTGTGACGTATAATAATCATGATAGTGACTGGTCCATCAAGATATGTTCATCAGTGCAATGGTGGCACAAGTGTTATGGAGACAATCAACACCTTTAATAATAAGGGACTTATGACAGGTATATAAACCACACCAAGAACCCATAGCTAGGGGAATCATAAACCCTACTACTAATTTTTTGTTAAAGTGACATAGTTACCAGAATGACTTCAAAATATGTATCTCTATTAATCCATAGGATAATGGAGCTGTAAGTCCTTATCAGAGGTTAATACCAAGACTCTAAACTGGTCAAAGTGCAGAGAAGAAACAGCTGTGAAGGGATCAGTCCTAAATGGGATGTTGTTATAACATGCACACCAATGCTCACGAACATCATAAAATAGCAAGATAGATTGTAAATTGTAGATTGTAAATGCCAGAAGTTGAGAATGATTTCTGGAAAATAATGTCTTCTGGATATGATGGGGCCACTATTCTCATGAATTCTATAGCTGTTGTTATGAGCACAAGATGGCGCCAATTAACATTCCAGCATGAATGAACACTGAGGTGCACAGAAAATGCTTCCCTATCCCTTTCATTTGTCACATTCTTCCTGGATCTCTGGGAGACGCCTTGGATTTGCCATTTATTAGGAGAGTATTTGTGTTTCATCTCTTTTTTGTGGGCATCATTCTTCTTCTTAGAGACTTTGAAACTGTCATTGGTAAGATAAATTTGGTAAGATGTACATAATGTCATTTTTCATCCTCCACTCTTTTCCCTGGAATTTGAGTGAAAAAGAGGTCCACTGGGTTCTCAAGGTGGTGAAGTAAGTCAGGGGTCTGTTGAACATACCCTGGGGCTTCAGATCCACTGTCCATCACATGGCCTGGTTTATTTACAAGTGCATTTTGGTACACAATCAACCTCCATCTGCTGTTTTGTAGTCTGAGCTACTGCTGTCTCTGGAGCTTGTTCTCTCAAGAATTTGGCCCAGGTTTTAAATCCCTGGCACTGTGTTCCAGCACTGCTCTTGGCAACCCCACTTCTCATCATAGCTCACAGTGAATTGGGCATCTTAAATACCAAGGATGAGGTACTCGGGATTCTTTCTCTGCTTCGTCATATGTGTGTTTTGCCTCTACAATTTCATAGCAGAATTTCACCCACTTACTCACAGCCTTGTTCTGTATCATTTTCCTTTTGAGGAAGTGTGTCATGAACTTAAGTATACTTGGTTCTGGGTTTTCTAATGCTAAGTTAGACCAGGCAGAAAACTGGTCTCTCTGATTATCTAATCTTTTTCTTCCTCCCCCTTTCTCATAATCTCCTCAAACCAGGGGATGTATTTTCCTCAGACATTTTCCATCATCTATATCCTACTTTCTTCATACACTCTTTAAACAAATTACGTTTTAATTTTTTGAAGAATAAATTATATGAACCAATTCCCCTGTCTTAAATGCAGGGAACCCTCATTTTATGTTTAAAGTTAAGCATTCACTTTCCCTGAATTCCAATACACAGTCATCACCTAGACCATAGTTTTGGCAAAAAAGCTGTTTCAGAGTATCCAGAGAAACAGTACTTTCAAAATACTATAGATAGATAGATAGATAGATAGATAGATAGATAGATAGATAGATAGATAGATGGATGGATGGATGGATGGATGGATGGATGGATGGATGGGTGGGTGGGTGGGTGGACGGACGGACGGACGGACGGATAGATAGATGACATCAGACAGACAGATAGATGGTAATATACTCATTTGAAAGTCACCAAAACCCTATTACCTAAATATTAAAAGAATGCCATAGACATTCAAGTTATGAACTCCCTATAGTAGATGGACACAACAGCACAGGCCTATAATTCCAGCCATTTAGGAAGTTGAGACAAGAGGATTTCATATTCAAGACCTGTTTGTATATCTTATCAAGGCTCTTTTAAAATTAAACTGTGACACAGAAGCTGATGAGGGTCCTCCTCCGTGGTGGAATGTCTGCCTCGTATGCAAGAGGCCCTCACCTGAGGTTAAAATCCAGTCTGGAAAATAAATGAAGTGGGTAAACGGTGAGGTCAGTACTTATAGCCAGGTATAGCAGCCTTTGTTTGAGTGACAATGAATAGGAAAAAGGGGGTGGCACACTTGCTGTCCTGTCTTCTAGATCCTTTGTCTCCTTCTCCTCTGTTTTGCCCAGGATCCCACTATTTTGAGGGAGGGAAGATGTCTTCTTTGACATAGCCAGGCCTTCTGAGAATGATTCTCAATTTTTCCTGGAGAATGTATTTCTTCCTCATTACTGATTCTCTTCATAGTTTTCTCTCCTAAATATGTATAAAATTTCCCTCTGTTGCTTGCCATCTAAATCTTTTATAACCCATTGCAAAGTAGATGGGTAGTATAAATAGAACAACGATGTTCTCCCCTAAATGTCCACATTTTTATCTTTAAATCTGTGTTTATATTGAGTTATATAACAACGAAGTATCAAGGTTGCATAAGGAAGTACGGTTTCTAATTAGGTTTCATTAAAAATGGATCATTAGCTCCAAGTCTTCAGATATGAACATAGACTCTAGAGTACTTGAAGAGACCAGAAAAGTGAACAGGGACTATTTTGAAGTCATGAAGAGGGGAATAGCTAGATCCTGGTGATATGGATAACTGAAGAAATAGGAAGGTAGGGTTTTAAGTAGGGAGAAAGAATGATGACAAATGAGAAGAGGAATAAATATTACACCAAGGATGTTTTAAAAGTCCATAGAGAAACATATTATTTTATATTTACCTCCAATTACACAGACACACACTACCATTATACCACTTGGTGTGATAATGCTTCCCAGGGAGTTATAGACTATTTAACAAAACCCCCAGTGCTGGGCATGAGGATCCCCTTTCAAGTTGCTACTGTAAGCAATGGAGAGTATTGAGGATATGGATAGGCTCCAAGTGATCAGTCATTGGTGTAAGACAAAGGACCAATTCTGTCTCAGAAGTATAATACAAAGTTTTGCCAATGTCTTCAAAGGCTAGCTGTCCCAAATTTCTTAAAATTAATCTCTTTGCTTCTGTGTTAATCCATTTCCTCTCTTCTCTTTTGTCTATTAGGGTTTGGGGAGGTGGTTGGTGAAATTGGAATTAGGTTGACCTAGAACTCATGATGTAGCCCAGAATGGCCTTCAATTTGTGACAATTCTCCTGCTTCAGGACTCTGAGTACTGGAATTACACATACAAGACACTATACCTAGATATTTTGTGGCTATAACAAAATACTTGAGACTAAATACCATAGTTGTGCTAGACGACCAGCAAGTTTGTTGTGAGACTGTGCCTTCTAGCTATGACAGGAAAGCTACTGCCAGGAAATCTCAACAACCAAGCACATAAACAAGACCTAAACAATTTCAATACCAGTTGACATGCCAGTGTAGATAGAGGAAATGTCACAGGGATCTAACTCTTGATGAAGAACAACAAGCAATTAACAGCTGCTGAGACAGGAAGATTTACGATTTTACCCCGGGACAAGTTCCTAAAATGCTAGCCAATATCAAACAATCATCTCTAAAAGCATATACACATAGTCAACCCATGAATCTTTGGAGACAAACCATAATAACTTTTATATCTTGTCTGTCTACCTATCATCTACATGTTTCTCTTCCTGGTTCTGTTTCTCTGAAGAACTCTAGTAATGGTTTGAATACTAAGACTGATCCTTGAGGAACAGAATTTTAAGCATGAGTTGCTGACCTGATTCTAGGGAATCTGGGATTGATTCTCTAATTAAAATAGATTTAAGGTATTGAAAGGATAGAACCAAAAATCCAGATGTAATATGATTCACAAAATATTACTACTAATGTTATTAATGGAACAATTGCATAAGTGAGGTTCTCCAACACTATGTCTCCATTGACACCTTACAACATTTTGTCAAACCATCACATACAATGAGATTGGCTATTCATTCACCCTTGTTTAGGACAATGCAGGAAAGAAATGGACAATGTGGAAATTCAAAATTTAAGATTCAGCAACTATAGATAACCTGAAAACATACTTCCCTGCCTTAAAAGTAGCCAATCATCTTATATCCACAATTTTGGCATTTATGAAAACCAAACTTGGAGTTTAATCCAGTATGTGACAGAAGTATAAAACACATTAATTTACAGCTGAACAAGTGTCAAAGTAGCTTTGATTTTGAAGGAATGAGATCTTGAAAATCAGAAAAAGAAATATATAAGTAGATTCTTATGAATCTGTGATCACTGAGCTCAACTCATAAATTCTACCCTGTTCTTCTGAGCAATGAAAGCAGACATTCTTCTCCCATCTGACCCACTGTAATTGACTTCTTCTCCCTCCCAAGTGGGATTGAGGCATCTTCACTTGAGCTCTTGGGCTCATTAACCTTCTTGAGTTGTGTGAATTATATCCTGGGTATTCTGTACTTTTTTGACTAATACTCACTTATTAGTGAGTATATACCAATACATACATAATCTTATTGCTTGCATTTGTCTGGGCATCCCTGACTGTTACAAATCATAACTTCACTTTGTTGGCTTGCCATAAGGAT
Source organism: Tokudaia tokunoshimensis (assembly GCA_036184795.1). NCBI lineage: Eukaryota > Metazoa > Chordata > Mammalia > Rodentia > Muridae > Tokudaia > Tokudaia tokunoshimensis. Next base: position 57,709,682 of record BTHU01000022.1, on the reverse strand, counting down.
TAAACTAAATAAGTAGGTCCTCTATAAAGGGTTTTCCATTCCTGCTCTGTAACCTCATATGAATCTTTTAAGGACTTCTTAGCTGCTATGTCAGTGTTATCTAAGCATCAACAATGGAGAACAAAGGTCATTCCAGGTCCTTCCCTTCAAATAACCCCAATTGTCAAATGGTGATTTCTGCATATACAGTTCGTATAGCTTTTTCAAAACATGACCCATTATTTTCCCTGGATAAACATGGGTGAAGCTCAGGTATGGGGAAGGTAGGTGGGGCAACCCAGTCAGTGGTGTGGTGGGCAACTGAGAAACATACTTAACTCAGATCCTGACAGCTTGAAGAACAGCAAAGGACAGCATACCACAAATTACAGGTAGGTGCATACAGAGGAGGAAATCAACAGTTGGCGCTCTACTACAGCCAGCTTTGTGTAGACAACAGAAACCACACTAATAATGTGCACTTGAAAATGTTGACACAACAATTATTAACCAGTGGCTTCTAAGGGAGGAGGAAGGAGTCCTAATAAGAAACAATGCATCCTTTTCCGTTGTTGATGAGAGAAAATGGGCAGGGGAAGAACACACTTGGAAAAGGCTGAATTTAGTGGCTCCAGCAGGCAAGAACAGAGAAAGCTTATTGACCACCAGGTCTACTTGTGAGTTACACCTATATCCCTTTCCTCTCAGTGCATATGGCAACCTGGAACCCTCATCTGCATTAAGTAGTATGTATACCCCATAGTGAGCTGTCGCTCCTGATCAGTTCTATAACAATGCCACATTCTCATTTGAACATATCTTGAAACTATAGGACTAGTAAGCAAGGGAGCAATACAGCATGAATTGGTTTTGTGTGAATGTACATTAAAGCAAACTGTACCCTCTGAGTGAGCGTTAAGTGGGGAAAGCCTATTTATCCAACTTTTGACTATGCATAATTATGCATGTATATGTTGACTTCACATGCATCATGGGAAATGACATTCACAAAAGTTTCTAGAACCTAAGTCTACCAATAAAAATAGAGAACTACTCATACCCTACCCTTAATAATCAACTCCTCTTCCTTAGACCCTGCAGAAGGGAACCTCAAACAGTAAGTGACACCCTAGAGAACTCTTTAACTTAAGGAGCCCTCTACTCTCTTGTCTTACTCTGATCTGTGCTATCACTTTGCTTCTGAATAAGTTGCCTTGTCACATTGTAATCTGTGTGTGCTTCTTCAGTTCTTATAACAAGACTGCAAACATCTGGAAACATCTGGTTCTTCACTACAGATATTTTATCCCATTGCAGGAAACTCACTACACCAAAGGTAAGTCACAAATTGACAGCCATGGCTATACAGTAAGAGCAAGGACACACCCCAAGGCTAATGTGCCAGCTGAGGGGAAGACTTCAAAACATAAAGCAGGGCAGAGGGAAGGATTTGGAGCTGAGACATTGGGAAATGCCATGAATACAAAGTAGATAAAAATGGAGTTTGGGAAACTATCATGCTATTGAGTCCTACAGGGAATAGAGACTACCCAGTAGGATATTGTTGGTTTAATGCCTCTTGGAATGAGCTGGCTTCTAAGTCTGTAACCACAAGCTCTCCTGGACTGCCCCTATCTGCCAGAAAAAACAAATGTAATTCTCTGGCACCCTATTTGTCTCAGAACACTAGACTAGGACCTAATGAGATGCCTGCAGTTTTATGCCTGTTACTACTAACTCTCAGAGCATAGGCTGGAGCTGACAAAGGAATATTTGGAGGAAACATTGGCTAACAGAAGCATAAAAACCCAATTTGAATATTTTAAATTTTAATTAACTGTTTCTATGAATCTTATGGCTGAATTTCCCAAATAATCGAATCAAAGTGATTACTGGGGCTTGATTTTATTTCCTAGACTACACTACTGTGATGGATACAGTTGAGAGACTTGAGAGATGCTGGGAAATCCTAGCTGATGAAATACTGAAGGGAATAATTGTATAAACCAAGGATTTAATTCAGGTGTAAGGCCTCCCTGTTTCTCCTTCTGCTGCTGAAATGTGGGGAGTCTATTGTTAGCTAACTGGAACTGCTCACAGACATCCACCCACATGACCACAAGGAGCCTCTAAATTAGGCTCAGTACTGGACATGTCCCATTTATCAACTTTAAGTTGGTGTAGTCCTTTATTTATGGAATATAAGCTTAATTTCCTGAACCAAAACATCATCCTACTGTGTATCTAGGTCTGTGCTTAAGTGAGTACGTGTGTGTGTGTGTGTGTGTGTGTGTGTGCGCGCGCGCATCAGACAGCTTACTCCAGGAATCCTCTGTGAACACCCTCTGAACACTGAAATTACAGGTGGCTGTCATGCCCACATAGCATTTATGTGAGTTCTGTAGATCCAAACCCCAGTAATCACACTTATATGACAAGCACTTTTACCACTGAGTCATCTGTCCAGCCCTAAGTGTTCAAAGGGGAGATAATTTAGCAACTTCATAAAATTATATGATGGTTACAAAGAGATAAGGAGGGAGCCTTAGTGATGTCGCCCAGATTTTACACAGGAGATATTCGAAGACAAGACCAATATACATAAATGTCCCTGTAACCCTTAGGCAAGAGTCATGAAGATGATAGAACTGACTCTTTGACACTGAGTCACAGATTGGAATAAAGTTACAAGTAGAAGAAAATGGTGATATAACATAAATCTTAGGTCCAAGTTTTAGTTAGTCCTTTTCAACAGTTCTGTAACTTCAGACAAAGCACTAAGCCTCAACCTCATCATTGTTGCAATGAGTATAATAAAGGATGTTCTGCCCACCCCAAATGCAATTAAGCAGGAAAGTTTCATCAATGTTTATTATTAGAAAGATGTACTTAAGACTCGGCAATTAGTCAGAACTGTGCTCTTCCTGGTAATACCTCATTATGGTCACCTTTAAAATGAGTTGGGCTTTAATGAGTCTGAAAGGAGAGCCACCTCTAGCCGCACAGTTCACCTGCATGACAGCAGTTGCAGAGGAAGTAGTTCTGGGCTCCTACTGTTGGATCTGGTGTTCTTTATTTTAAACTGAAGAATGCAGCGATTCTGTTCAAGCCATAAGCAGCCATACCAAGTGCCCAGGTTGTTTCAGTGGATGAGAGCTGAGAGTCCAGAATGAGTTGAAGGCTCTATTTATAGTTTTTAGTCAAAGGATAAAAATCAGACTTTCCTGTGTGAATCATTATTCTGAGTCACACAATGCCACTGGGTCAGGATAAAATAGCTCTCCAACCCAAAGTACCCATTACCTGGGAAACAAAGATACGGAAGCTCAGGGCATCGGTGGCATTCTCTGGGAAGAGACTTTTGCCTCAGTATGTATAAATGGGCCAAGCAATAAATTCTGCTGTTCAATGGGAAAAGAGAGAGAGGGTTCTTCAACAATTCCTTGTGCACAGAAATTAAAGATGACTCAAGTCCAAGGCAAGGACAAAAGCAGTTTGTCACTCTAAATACTATTCAACAAATAGTTTAAAAATATCCAAGTCTTCTGCACAAGCTGGAGTGCAAAGTCTGTGCTTCTGTGGTCAGGGAAGGAACACAAAATGCTTGACTTCTCTGAGAACATTTGAGATGTCATCACAGGCAGACGATTGAGTACTACCCCAGCACATAGGCTCGTGTTATAAGAATGGAGACACTGCGTGACAGAAATCTCTTCAGTTTGGAAGTGGAATGTCTGGGGAACACAGAACTGAGACAACTTGCTCAACTAGCTAATTAGAGAACAGGAGATAGAATGCACAGAAATGCAGACTAATGAGCAATTAAGGTCCCGATTTCCATCCAAATCAGAAGAATAGTCTCCAAGAACTGTAGACTAGTACAATGAAGGACACTTAGTTTCATAGTTGGGTGGCACAAGAGAACACATGTCTTCTTATTCACTCAAGATCCAGATGAAACAGGATGCTCTGGAGTTGAGTGTTTGCCTGACCATCATCACTTGGTTAATGACAAAACAAGGGTAGAGTCCTAGACTCCTGATCTTTCCTTGGCAATCTTTCTATTTCACTAGCATTCAGAGTCTTCTTGGGCAAAATTCTAGGCTTGATTATTAAACAGATGGCTTGGGAGCAATATAAAAGAGAAAACAGTTATTAGCAGCCAGTTTGGGTTCAGTAAGAACAAGCCATGCCAGGATAATCTCATTTCATTTCTTAATCATTTACAAACAATAGGACACATTATTGCTATTGCAACATGCCAAGATGGCAAGCCATCAGTAGACTCGAGGTGATCTCTATTTACTCACACTAAGAGTGTAGATAATAGGTCGTGGTTTGTATTTTCTTTCTTCTTGCTTTCCTGAGTATCTTCATCCTAAGACACTCCAGATACTAAAGTACAGCTGAGATTCTGTATCTTATCCTAACTAGAGATATTGAGTTTATATAATTAGAGAATCTGTGATTACTAAGTACTGGAATAAAGATACCTAAGAATAGCATCATTAGTACATATATGCAGGGAGTTTCTGATTCCCTGGGTGGTTTTACTGGCACTATTGGCTGGGTACCATGCAATTGAAATACTAAGAGCCCAACGAAAGAAGCTGGAATGGCTGGGTAGTATGTGCAAAGGTACATCTCAGTTTGTGATGCAGCTAAGATAGTAGGCTTTTCTATGGATTATTCTTGTATCTGTTATTATCAATATTGAAGATCCTTTAACATTTTTACAATGGAGGAAAGAGCTTTACCTTCCTCATCAAATATCAATGTAGATTAATTTTCCAGTAGTTTTGCCCACTCTAGTAGACTAGAGGTCAACAAGAGGCTTCTAATACTTCCAGATGAGAGAGGAAAACCAGTCATGCTAGTAGATTACATACTGTAGCATGAATCTTAAACAGTGCAGAGATCTCTGTGGTCTCTTCTGTTTGCACTACAGCAGACTGTGACATCTCAGGTACTGACTACCAGCTATACTGTTGCCAAGGTGAACCTTGTGCTCTCTTCTTGGCTTTTCAAGATGTCAGATCATCTAAATGGAAACCATACTACTTTCTAATATAATAGCCAAATATTTTGGTTAGAGTTTCCTCCTAATACTAATGCTGTGCAAATATTCTAAATCCACGAGAAAGAATTGATTGGATGTGGTAAGATAGAGGCTAGATGAAGCTTGGTAGAGATACAGACAAGGAGGTTTAATGGATCTTTGAGGTCTCCGTGCTAAATAGTCTTTAAAATTTCTTTCTATTTTGCAATTCAATCACCGCAAAGTGGAGTCCATGCCCTCTGAAAGTCAAATGCCTTATATTTTGTAGCAGTTATGGAAATGGATGTTTATTTCTTGCCTGCTACCCTCTTGGTGCTTGCCTGTACAAGGTGACACATGCCATATGTGCTTGGTATGCTCAAGACCTAGATAAATAGTTCAGAGAAGCCAGGAGACAGTAGGAGGTTCTGGGTTCCATGGGTGACATTGAGTAACAAACAGATGCAGAAATTATATTCACATCACAGTGTGAATGATGAGATTGGAAAAATGGTCCAAGAAGAAATAACCTGTTAGCTCTGATATACTTGTCTAGTAGACATATTTCTCAGTGGCAGAAACTGAGCCTAAAATACACTTTTACTTTACACCAAGTAATTCACAAGGAGACATTTTCCTAATCTGTTTTAGGTAGAAATCTCTGAGATCCCTCCAGACAAGTACACAGTAAGGCATAGTTTCTGTGTAAATTTTGTAGAAGAACTAAAGTGTGTATTGTGAATCCTGCTATCCACACATCAGTGTGCTTTTGGGGAGAGGATAGGAGCAGGGTTAGTCCTAATCCTTGAGAAACTATTAAACATTTGCAACATTCTCTCTGCTTTTCCGCTTCAAAACAACATGAAAGCACATAATTAGAAGACATTGCCTGTGTAATTAATAATGTTCCCAAGTCATGACTGGAGAAACACTTATGAAAGACAAGTTGACACAAGCTATGGGAAAGTGAGGTGAACAAGAACTTGGAAGAATGAGGCTCTGCCTGGGCTTTGTGTTGTATTAGCTATGGCCTATTCTGAGTCTCACATTCTCCATGAATCCTCATTTGAGAGGAAGGATTCTTGAAGGTTGGCATATTTCAACTGAAGCTTGAAGGGTGTTCCAAGAATTAAGCCATATGAGCAGGTGTTTGAGAAGAGTGTGCAGCAGGTACAAGGATCTCCAGGGAAGGCAAAGCCTCAGGTTTTGTCCAAGGAGCTTAAAAGAGGCTGGCACGGTAGTGAGCGAGAGGGACAGAAAGGCAGAGGATCCAGAAGGAGCCAGATCATACATAGCCTTTGTGCTATAAGAAAGTTTATTTCAAGAGCTCTAGAAAACAATAAAAGATTTGACCAGAGGTTCAATGAGCAGTCTGTTATACAGCTTTCTAAAGTCATCAGAGGAGAACAGACTATAACATTATGCATTATGGTGAATGCAATATGTCAGGCTTCTCTGCTAACAAATGAAGTTATCTAGGAAATATCGAAGTTACCAAAGGGATGGGGGTGGCTGAGGTGCATTTGGAGTACATCTGGGAGGACTGGTAGCTAATTGGTGAGATGATGGCATATGGATAAGTGGTTTGAGAAATCTGGTATCCATGCTGATGTAAGGCCCTGTTGTTAATGTAGCAACATTGGCCTAGAGTGTGATTCAGACACTGAAGCCCCTTGGTAGACATTCTTGTTAAAACTACTCTGGCACATGGAAGGAAACCTCACTTACAGACATTTACTCATCAGGAAGCTGAAGGACCCTCGTGGGTCCTCTTGGTGGGAAGCTCAGAAAACTATCAGCAATGATTAGTGATTCAGTTACTTCTCACTAGAGTTCATCTCTCCTCACTAAATCAGAGTTCTTCCTTTTGAGATGAATCAGTTCTCATAAATCAGGACACTGTCTTGAGCTCGCCAGTACCATGCTGGCCCATGACCGATTTCCGAGAAAGATATTCCTGTTTTCTGTCTAAGGAGGTCAATACAACATCCTTGATAGCCTTTCTAGTTTTATAAGGCATTGGAGACTGCAAAATATACATTCACAAAGTAAAAGAAGCCAAGTGAATAAATTACTTTTTCATTGTTATGAGCAAATGCCCAACAGAAAGTACTTAGTGGTGGAAGAGTTTGTTTGGCTTGCAGTTTTAGGGTATACAGTCCATTGGGAAAGAAAGGCATGGAGATAGAGGTAGCTTGCAGCTGTACCAGTCAGAGCATGTGACTGTTTGCTCACAACCCAACAGACAGGAAACTGAGAAAGGGCAATGGTGACATTCAGCTGGCTTTCTCCTTTTCCCCTCTTCAGTCTGTCTGGGATCCCATCCCAGGGAATGGTGCCACCTACACTCAGGGCAAACTTATTCCTCAGTTTATCTTCCCTGAATATGTTCTCACAGATGCAACCAAAGTTGTACCTCACTAATCCTGAGTCAGTTCTTAATCAAAATTAGTTACCACACCATGTAATGTTGCAAACAAGCCTTAAATCAAACTATGTGACATTGTACAGAAAACTAAGTGGCTTATTGGCTGATTTTTTTTTGTTTTGGCTATGAATATGGGAGCTTTTTAGATATGTTACTTTTCCATAAAGGATTTAGGGCCACCCTAACTCTAAAAGATGCTATATAAAACCTGGTTCTATTTCCAAGACTGCCATAGAGCCAAATTAAGTCCTCAGCAGTCTGTACATTCATTTATGCATACATACTGTACCTTCCATAGCAGAAAAGAATTCACAGCACAGATTGAATTCAATATGCTTTCCCTGAAGATGTTATTTTGAATAGCAGAAGTGCTATTACCCAAAATTAAAACAGATAAGAAAATTAATTGCACAGTGATTTCACTGCTACCATGTTATATCCACTGATGATTTTCTATCCTTTCCAATTATAAAGCTATCCAAGTTAAGTATGTTAGTTTAATTAGAAAATATGTGGTCAAGTCCTTATTTGGAAAGGTTGTGTTCCCAAATCAGAATCTGACAGTTATTGTCTAGGGAGAGGGTCTTTAGTGACTTCTTGGAATCATTATTTACATCCTAGACATTGCAAAGCAGAAGATGCTGGTATGAAGAGGGCAAGGTGGAATGCCTTTCGATATGTAAAGTGATATTGTTTTATTAAATTAAAAAATATTTGAAATGACATTTGCTAAAGTTAGCAATTACTGAAAACATTATAATCACTATAGTCTTTCTTGAGAGAAATTAAGCAGTGCAGATCAAAAGCAGTGAAAGGCTCATAACTTCCTGTCTGCAAGATGGCTCAGCAGGTAGTGAAACTTGAGTTCCTGATGACCTGAGTTAGAGCTCCAGTATATCCATTGTAGAAGGAGAGAATGCACCTGTGTACAACAAACACGTACACACACACACACACACACACACACACACCAATTAGGAAGTGAAAAAATTATTGACCATTCAAGCAGCTAATATTCTATGACACTAAAATGATTATGGTTCAAATACTACACTCCAGCATGAACAGTGAATAGTGTTAATTATATGACATTCAGTAACAAGTTATGTCGGCTTCATGGATATTTGAACAAGTGAGTGTCTCATATATAATCATTAATTGGTCCTAGTTGACCTTACTCCTTTAGGTGGCTGGTGTATCTGTCTATGCAATGCTATTGTTCCTCCATTCATTTTGAACCTAGGCCACTATGGAAAAGCCTGAATAGAAATTGAGAAATGGAAGCTGAGTCACTGAGTACATGAGAGCAGGGTGTAAGTAGGACAAGTAAGTACCAGTGGCATGGGTTTGACTTCTGGTCCTTATAATCTAATGGACAATAGTGAATCTCTTTTGGCATTGCAATGAATCTGAATGTTGTGCAGACACAGCCCTGGCCTCATCTTGCAATAAAACTATGGAATTAAATGACTACTCCATAAACAGCTGGGCAGGAGCTTAGATGAACTAGGAAGAATACATGAACTACAGGCTGAGAAACTGTATGGAGGAGAAAATCAGAATAGGGACATTGAGGAGCTTTACTTTAATAACTTTGATGGTTTAAGTAAATTCTTTTTTTTTTTTTTTGGTTTTTCGAGACAGGGTTTCTCTGTATAGCCCTGGCTGTCCTGGAACTCACTCTGTAGACCAGGCTGGCCTCGAACCGCCTGACTCTGCCTCCCAAGTGCTGGGATTAAAGGCGTGAGCCACCACCGCCCAACTTTGATGGTTTTAAAGGTAGAAATGTTTGTTGAGGACCTTGAGATAAGTTAGGCAGTGAAGAAAGCCCTCTCTGCTCTAAGAGGGCTAGAGAGACGCCAAGCCTTTGGTGAAGAGTTGCTTTGGGAAGTTTTCTTTCTGTCCTAAGATAGGCATGAGGCTATGTTTTGAAAGTATGAAAATATCAAGGTCAAGTATGAACTGGTATGGCTTGTCCTGTTCTGCTGGTTTGCCCCCACTTCATACCTACATGGAAATTCCTAGAAAAGAAAATGGAAATTCTTCTGGAACAGTCAAGGGCTGTGAGTCTGTTATGGCTTCACATCTTTACATCTGGTTGTAAATGGCCCATAACAGACATCTGTGCCTCTAACGCAATTCCATGTAAGTGATCATCCATCACTGCATCAGTTGGCGGCACTGGCTCATTAGTTTATCTTGAATTGGTCTTGGGAGTAGCCTTCTGGGATGGACTTCCTCTCATTCCAGCAGTCATCTTCCCCCAGGTATCCTTGTTTGTTCTCTTAAGTCTTTTCCTAGAACATTCTTCTTTCTTGTAATATCAGCTGCGAGACCAATGCCAAGACTCAAACCTTTGTCTCTGAACTCCTGCCGTGTGTCTGTCCATGATAAAGAAGTAAACCTGGGGTATAAGTGAAGCCACCCCAGGGGTCACATGGTTTCACAACTTATTTCTATGGTTTTTGGATTGTGTTGAAAATGTCAAATTGTTACCTTTTTTATACCATACTTTCTTATAAAAAAAGATTGGTGGGATCTTGCAGTAAGGCAATAGAATGAAAGAAAGAAATGGTCAAATCTGGACAAAGGAAAATAAGTAGCTGATAGAAGTAGGGATACCATGCATAATGCATTTTTAATGTCTTGAAAAAACAGCTGAGCTTCTGGTCTCGCTATCGAAGCACAAGTGGAGAATTGCAGGTTTGTGCTAACACTTCTCACTTATAGAGACTTGGGAAAGTTTTTAATGGGGCTCAGTGGGAACAAAGTTGTCTTTCTACCACTCATGCTATCACTCAAATTGACTTAGTTTGCTATCTGAAGACAGATAGACTGTGTGATGGTTTCCCTTGAACATTAGCTCCTGTAACAAGTGTGACCTTGTAGGGATGGAAATAATTACTGCCTACGACAGTTAAGGTTAGGGTTAGGGTTAATTTTCAATGTGACAAGAGACTTCGGAGACAAACCTCCTGGCATCTACCAGGTATTATCTAGGATTAACTTAACCTCTGAGCATACTTTTGAGAGACTAACCTAATATGGTTAGTTGAGACAGGAAGATCCACCTCATGGGAGTCCACTGTCAGGGGCTCTATTTCCTGGGGCAGGATCCTGGAGTGTCAAACAAGAGAAGGGGACCTCAACTCAGGACCTCATTACTGTCTGCTTCTTGGCTACGGATGACTGTGATCAGCTGTCTGAAGCTCCTGTTGCTGCAATGTCCACAAAGAACTGTACTCTCAAACTGAGAAGCCAAATTAAACTTCTCTTTTGTAAGTTGCTATTAGCAGGGTATTTTAACCACATCAGCAGGAGGGCTGATAACATCCTTGCTTTAAACATTTCTGTTGCTGCCAGTGTCCTTCTGAACACAGGAGCAGTAAGTTAAAATAAGCCACCATTCAGGCCCACTTTTATCCTGATTCTCTCACTCAGTGAAATAAGTGCCCAAAAACATTCCCAAGAACCACTCCACATTGTCTCTCTGGGTCTCACAGGAACATTTAAAGGTAACACAAGGCTTTGGGATCACAGTGTTCCAGCTGGTTAATAAGTTAGCATTGCTGGCGCCACAGACTGTGTTTAAGAATAGCTGGTGGCTTCTCCTGAGTCACAGACTCAGTGTTATAGAGGTTTAACAAATGTAATAAACATATTTGTATTGGACTGTTGATGTTTTTTTAAACTTAACTTCCATAAATGGAGCATATATTGGCAGTGCTGAGAACAGCACTTGTGGTCAAGATCTACAGTCCTAGACCCGTGCACTCAAGACGGGGAGTCCTTACCACCTCGCCTTTCTATCTTCTTATTCATACTGTCTTTGTCAACTGTGAACTCTGTGTATGGTTGCATACACATGAATGTGTGAGCACTCATGCAAGCAGAAGACAGGGGAGCACACCAGATATCTTCCTCTATTATTCTTTGACCTATTCCTTTGAAATAGGGTCTCTCACTAAACCAGAAGCCATCTCAGCAAGTTTCTGGAATCCCAAGAGTCCCTTGGATCACAGGCATGAGTGGTTTCAAAGTAGGTGATAAGGATTTGAACTCAGGTCCTTCTGCTTGGATAGCAAGTGCTCTGTATTAGTTGTGTTTTATTGCTGTGAAGAGACACCATGACCAAGGCAACTCTTATAAAGGCAAGCATTTAATTGTGGCTGGATTACAATTTTGGAGATTCAGTCCGTTATCATAATGATTGAAAGCATGGCAGCATGCAGGCAATCATGGCGCTAGAAGAGCTAAGAGTTCTACATCTTGATCTGCAGGCAGCAGAAAAGAACTGTTGTTGGGGAATGTTTTAGGCTACCACCTTTAACTGTGGACCAGCAAAGCTATCAGCCCCTACCCAGCTTCCTTCTTGCTCTACCCACTTTTAGCTCTGGAAGGTGACTGTACCTTCCATTCAGCAATTAGCCCCCCACCCCCCATCCCCCACCCCCCACCCCTGGCTTTCTTTACTGACAAATCAAAAAACAATTAGGGAACAAGACCTAAGCATCAGAACCGCCCCCTTCTGTCTTCCACAGGTAGCCAGGAGGAGAGGAGGGTCTTTTTCATACTGAACAGACTTGAGCATATGTGTGTGTGTGTGTGTGTGTGTGTATGACCTCAAAGCCCCACCTTCACAGTGATATACTTCCTTTAACAAGGCTACACCTACTCCAATAAGACCATACTTCCTAATAACACCACTTCCCATGGTCTAAGCATATTCAAACTACCACATGTTCTTACCCACAGAGTCATCTCCTCTATTTTTAATCTGCCTGTTTCTATCATATACCAAACAATTTGGAGGGGAGGGAGTCAAATTCATTGTAACAGCTGGTGTCTCAGGATTCTGTCAGTTCTAGGTCTCTTAAGGGAAGGGCTCAGCATCTCAGATTTTGAAGCAAGATGGAGACAGAACTAGGCCATCTTTTCAGGAGAAAATGGAGCCCTCAGAGTGGGGAAGGGTGGGGGGCGACTTCAGAATCAGAGTGGTGCAAAGGAAAATGCTATGGCTTGGATAAAATGTATAGAAGATGTTGGGGCTGAGGAAGAGCACCTTACAAAGAGGGAGGTGTGCTCTGGAAAAGGATGAAGAGAAACAGAAAGACAAAACGCTCTAGCAGTGGAGTTTCTGGATCAAAGATGTGGGATGATTTTCTTTTTTTTTATTTTACGCTAAAGTTCATTTAAAAAATAACTCCACAAAGCCTATGATGCAGTTGCTACAGATGCCCACCCAAAGCTAGGCCACATCCCCATGACACAGCTGTGGTTTCTCCCATTTCAGGGGTGGAGCTTGAGAAGGACCTTCCTGCATCCTGACAAGGGCCTGCTCTTTCTCTCTGACTCTCTAAGCCCGGACCTGAGCAGCTGAGTTGGCAGCTGGAGAAACTTCTTCCGAACCAGACTTCCCAGTCAGACTCCCAACTCACAGACTACCGTAAAGTGAGTTTATCAGCTAAGCTTCCGAATCTCTAGTAGAGAGGTAGTGCTTGTAGCTCTGCCCGTCATAGCTCTGCCCATCAGTTGGCTCTGCAGCACTTCTGCTGATTCAAAGGCTTCCAAGTAGACCTTGTTCCAAAATGCATCGGAGAGAAGAAGCCCCATACAATTCAGAGAAGACAGCAAAACCTAATTTTACATTTTAACAATGGTGGGCTTCATATATACACTGCCACACAGCCACAACCAATGAGAACAGGGTGTTTGCCTCACCCTCCGTCTGTCTCACCGTTTCCTTCATAAGCACCCTCCTCAATCCAATCTAAACAAATCCTGTCTCTCTAGGTTAGCATTGCCTTGGTTAGAATTTAATGTGATTAAGTTTATATAATACTTGTAAAACTCTGTCCCACTGCCGAACATCTGGATTGAGGAGAACAATGTTCTCTAGGAAGGCTTTTCCTGGTGTCTGACTGCGGCTAGTGTTGGCTGCTCTCCGCCTCCAGCTCTGCATACCTTGGCCAAGCCCCAGATATGCGAACACAGGACCATCTTGGGGAGTTAGACCTTGTACTGGAGACAGATGTTGGCCAGGCAGCCGGTAAAGGTGTAGGGATGAGACCAGCTTTTGTAATTTATTTAAGAAAACTTCTTTTCAACCTAACCTGCCAAGTGTATTAGCATAAAGTAATTAATATTCCACTTAACACAATAGGCGCTGTAAAGGTGTGATGCAGTCTCTGCCATCATCACTTCCATTTTAAACTTCTGGACACTTTTTACTGAATTAACACATTTCCACTGAGTGGCATTGCTCTGCCCATGTGCACTGGTTTCTTGTGGTTGTCACCCCCTTCCTTCCACAAAGCTTAATGTTGTACACCTTAAAGTGCTCTGCTGACATGTTTGTTTCTAGTTAACAACTCAGGTATCACCCTGAAGTCTTCCGATGTGCTGTGAACCACCAGGTTCCCTTCTACACCCTAGGTTAGCTATATCATACAGTTTTATGTCTCTCTTTCCCTTAAAGTTTTGGATTCAAAGTATTTTATGATTTCTCTCTTTTGTTGCTTCTTTAGCACATAAATACACACTTTGAAATATGTGGTTTATTTCTGAATATTTTGGATATTCAAGATATCCTTCAGTTTCTGTTTTCCTTGTGTCATCAAAGAGCATGGGTGATATAGTCTAACCTCCCATAGTCATAATCAAAACACATTTTACTTCTGAGCAGGTGATTTACCCCAATCGGTATTTTACATGCATTTTTGAGAGCATAGGTTTTGTTTGAATGATTGAAATTTTGTTCTAGGCATCTGTCTGCGCGTTTTCTCTCCTTAATAACAGATCGCCTTTGCATCTTTGACTACTGAGTTGCACGTCTCTGCCCTCTAGGCTCTACTTACTTCTCTGTAGACATTTGAAGCTCTCTGATCAGGTGCGCTAACAGTTGAGAATGGGATATTCCTCTGACTCCTTTGGAACTATGCATTTTCCCATCCATCAGTGGGCTCGTCTGACAGTCTATTTGAATGACCCTGACCGTCACCCTGTCTTTCACTTTATACGCATTTATGTGGTATTTATGGTTCTTTTCCCTTAGCCTTTCTGTGTCTTTATTTCAAGTTCATTTCCTATAGCCTATACTTGAGCTTTGTTTCTCTGTACAGACTGACAATGTCTGCTTTTCAGTGAGCACTTATCCATTTGTGTTTACTGAGCACTACAACAACACCAGTTCATGTTCCTGTCTGTATCGCTGTATCTTCTTCCCCTTGCCCTGCACTCCTTGGTAACACTCTTTGGTATTATGGATTTGTAATGTTTCCTTGTGTCAGACTGTTAAATATACTCTGACTTCATTTTTTTTGGACTAACTGCCAGTAGACTTATAGCACAATGTCAGTTTCCTCTGACATGTTTGCTTTGTCACACATTTTATTTTCATGTTGCCAGGATCATAGGCATAGGCCAACAAACTAAATGCTTTGCTTTTGCTTTTGAGGACTTTTTCACTGGTTAGGAAGTAGTTGGTTTAGGAATTGCATTTGGTTTGTTTGTGTATTTGCTTTTCTCTATATTTAAAGGCATGCTCCATTGTCTCCTGACTCGTATGGAGATGGTCATTGCCACCTTTGCCTGTGTGGTCCCGTCCGTCCCCAGCAACCAACTCTTCTGATCTCCTCCTACTCATTTTTTAAAACAAGTTGTGCTGTGGCATGTATGGTTTTCAGTGGCTCTTCAATGTGCATGAGGTTTGGTGAACACCAAATATCTGTAGCTATTAACCAAGTTTGGATATTCTCAGATATAATATTTTTATTTTTGCTTTGACCTACTCTGTTTTATGGATCTGAAATTAAATATTTTCACTACTTAATATTGTCACTCATGACACTGAAAATCTTACCTCCCCTCACCCTTTTTTCTTTTTATTTTCTCCAGTGTTGGATCATGGTCTATTCTAAGGCTTTGTTTTCAACTTCCATGTCCTCTTCATTTGTAATGATGATTGTCTCTGTATTGTGTTGACATAATTTTACTTAAAATTTTAATTTTTCCATATCTACAAATTTTGTTAGGTTCTTTTAAGTATATTTTACATATTACCTTACAATGGTTGTATTGTACCATAAATCCATTAGTGAACTTACTACAAATATGAAATTTCTATCTGCTAGCTTTATCATCTCTTTTTGGGGCTCTGACATTTTCCTTCCAAGTGATGAATGCACTGTGCTCTTCCATTATGAACTGGATTTCCCAAGGGAAATAAAACCATATCTATTTTAAAGATTTCACAAGGCTGATGGATTGATTGACATTCCCTTGATTTTGGAGAACTGGAATTTTGCTGGTTCTGTGGCAAATTATCCTGGGCTGTCTTGAGACTTCTTCATGGCAGCTCATAACATCCACCTATGTTTGACCCAGCATCCTTCTCAATATCAGAAGGAATGTACTAAGACATTTCCAACTTCTACCTACCCAAAAGCTAAGGGTGTCATCAGAGAGCAATGAAGCCTGTGGCAGAGACCTCAGTATTTTACTGCAACCACCTACCTGAGGCTACAACAATGTGTTTTACAAGCACCTTGCTTCATGACTTTTTTTTGTGCTGGAGCTATAAACAGTTCATAAACTGTTTCCATGTTGAAACTTGTTTTGGGGATGGCCTAAGTCAGTATTTTGGGACCATAGTCACTCATATGGCTCCAGAACAAGCTTTCTTTTATTCTGTTTTCTGTGGCATCTTCATCTGCATCTTAGCTGTCCTTTAGAAGTAGGGCTGTGATTTGCCTATTGCTTGGGTACTAGATTTTGTTGTCTGGAACCCATTGGGTTTTGTTCTGCACTGCGCTGAAAATTGGTGAGAATCAACTGAACCTTTGAAGCTTATTCTGAAACCATGTCTGAGAATGTAAAGCATTGTCTTTGCTTTAGGACAAGCTTTTGCTAAATAGGAGACATGGCCTTTCTGGGACTCTGTTCACACCATTTTTTTTTTTTTTTTGGTTTTTTGAGACAGGGTTTCTCTGTGTAGCCCTGGCTGTCCTGGAACTCACTTTGTAGACCAGGCTGGCCTCGAACTCAGAAACCCACCTGCCTCTGCCTCCCAAGTTGTTCACACCATTCTTATTGAGAACTGACCATCTCCCAGTCCTGTGAACTATGGTTATTATCCAGCATCTCTTACCCATCCTACTTGGGTTTTGTAGAATTTTGCACTTCGTGTGTATGATTTATGATTCCAATGTGCCCTTCATTCACACATCTGTAGACCCATTTTCTTACACATACCTCTTCTCTGGAACTCTTCTCCTTCTAGTCACCTCAAACCCTGCAGACTTGGATCTTTGTCTTCTTCCCAAGACTGGGCCCTTCTCAGCTTTCTCCTGACTTGATTCCTGCTCAAAAGAATGCTTTCTGGAATAAAGCAGCAGTGAAGTTTGGCTCCACTTGCTATGCTCCTTTTATTTCTGGGACTCAGTTTTATACTGTGTTTTATCCCAGGTCTAAAAACAGCTTTCTCTGCTTGTGGCAGGATATCAAATCCTGCATCTTCATCATGGTTTGCATGAAGCACCCTTCAAAAACAGAAAAAATACTAAGTAACACATATAATGACATAGCAGATAGGATGTCACACACTTATTGGCACAGCTGATATGCTATGTGACCTCTTGTGCTTTTTACAGTTGAACCACAGTACCAAAGCTGATTTGTATCCTATAGCTTTCTTTTTCTGCAAATACATTTTCCACTAGGCAATCCCTCAAAATATGGATAAAGGAATTAATTATGTAACTTTAATGGAAGTTAAAGATTCTTCTACTGTAATTTTGCATTTAGAGTATTTTTAACCTGAGAAATTATATTTTGCCATAAGACACTATGCCTCTTAAAGACAAATTTTGTTGTTCTATTTTCTAATGGACAGGAAAGCACGGGGCCCCTAGTAGATGGGTTTAAAGAGTAGGCTCCTGTTCTGTCTTTGTCTCTTTATTATCCAGTTGATTAATCTTTAATGAGTATTTCAAGGTCCAACTCAAGCCCATTTCTCTTGGGAATCTTATCCAACAACTTCGTCCTTATTTTAGTTATGATGAAGCTGAACAACTGACAGGAAGAAGACCATAAAATTGAAAGCCTTGACATAAGGAAAACTTATCTCTGAGCCAGAAATTTCAAGACAAGAGGTTTGTGGTAAGCAGGGCAATGCCTCCCAAGGTTACTCTTATGCATCTTTGAGTGTTCCAAGATGGATTCCACCACTATTTATTCTAGGAGGAAGTTCAATGGAGTAGACACATGCTGGTGGATTAGTCACAAACTCACAGGGACATGCTGTGGCAATGAAGGCTGGAGTGTACAGTCTAACTGGAGAGTCAGTCTGTTGGAGAATGGAAGAGGGGATTTGATGAAGAGTTAGAATTCTCCTTATCCAACTCTTGCTTCTCAGAACTTAACTCTGTGTTCAGATCTAGCAATGCAGTATGTAAGTGGCCTTTGCTACTTTGTGGGTTCTTCTTTTTCCTGCCTTTATCCTCTGGTTTTACCCATAACATTAAATAGAAGAGAAACAAGGATAAAGGGGAAAAAGGAATTAGGAAAATCCCTGAATTTAATTTCTTTTCCTCTGTTTCTTTGACCAGAGCTACTAACGAAGTATAAACAACTTCCCTAAATGACCAACAACTATCCACCCTGCCTCTTAGGGCCCTAGCATTTATATACCTCCTGAAAAGTTCCCAGAACCCAAATGTCATACAATTGCAGAAATTCTCTGCAGGTGGCAAAATTATGCCTCTGCTAGAGCATGAGGCAAATCATAGTTGGCTGCTGCAGGCAGTCCAAAGAAGTCCCATATCCTCACACTTTGCATTAAAACAAAGCCATATTTTTATAATATTTCTGTGTTCCTAAAGAAAGAAACATTCCAAAATTGTCACTACATCAGTCAGCTTGGCTCTCAGACAAGAGAGAAGGAATGGTCAAAGTGTGAATTGTATTTCATGTCCTTCTTAGACCAGACAAAGACAAATATGTTATTATTTACTCTTGTTCAAATACTTATTTTTCCAAATAGTAAATTCAACTCTTATTTGGGGGCTTTCATGCCTCCCCCACTGGTCATATTCTTTGGATTTTACAGTGAGACTTCCTCTAGTCTAGTTTATGTTAACTGCTCACTTCAGCACAGCGTTAGGTGCCCCACCAGGGCCAGCTGTAAATCTAGGTTTGTCCATCTGCCAGCTTTGTGACTTCAGTGAATTATTTAACTCCTCTGAGAATTATATAACTCTTCTATACAAGTAATGAGACCTGCTTTTCAGAAACAATAGTTAAACAGGTACCATTTGTAAATACATTTAAAGTCTGGGAGCGCCCCAAGTACTTCACAATGAAGACAAAATGGAGAAGCCTGAAGAATGTGCAGACTTTTGGAGATGGAAATGTTCTATCCTGAAGGGAAGCTAATTAAGAGATAAAATACACACCTCAAAATAGCTTCAGGAAATCCCTGAGACTGACAGGATTCACTCTTCTTAGTTCCCATGAGGAAACTCGGATCACTTAGGCTACTTTGAAGAGGCTTTGACAAACTGAGCCACCAATATGGGATGGTCTTTAACCTGTAGCTATTCCTTTGGTGGGAAGTGTGCCTTACATTCACAGACCAGGATGGTTGGAAGCAAGGAGGAATTCCATGGAAGGAGCATGATTTGGCTCCTTCCCTTTTATCACTCTCCCACCATCTAAGGTGACACCACTTATACTATGTATGTTCCCAATTGTATTCTCATCTATCACATACTTTTTTCTTGGAGAGGGATCTATGGATGTTTTATTTTTCTCCAAGGCCAACATTACAGATTTCCTTGTGGACTGGTGTTTCCTCCACACCATGCATACTGACCATGGACTGCCTTGGCATCATTACTGACTTCCACATTATAGTCGTGAATTTTGAGTGTATGCTCACATTTTTTTCATAAGTATCTGCAGAAAGTCTGCATTGGTCCCAATGTCACACTTAACACAGATTGTATCTGTGCTCAGCTAAAACAGTCTACTGAGCTATTGTTTCACTTTTACATTTTCAGGTACCAGAGAGTGTCTACAGATTTACATTTTGTCCTGTTGATTCTTAAGAAAGAATTGAATGCGATGGATGTCACCTGATCTTGGGACTCTTCTGCTTCTTTTATCTTCATCTTGGACTTACTTGCCACCTTTAATGTTTTAAAGTTTCTAAGAAATGGGGACAGAAAAATGGCTCAGTAGGTAATGTGCTTTCTCCCAAACCTAGAACCTACAGAATAGCAAAAAAGAACCAATACCTGACTATTGTCTCTGGCCTCCATCTGGGTGCTATGGCACAAGTACCATAATGCAATGCATTTAGTAAATTACTGTAAACTCAATTAGTGAAAACCAAAATAGGTTTAAATTCTAGAGTAACAGCATAAGGAAAAAAAAACCAACATGAAACAGAAAGCAAGCTGATGATGTTGTCCTCTCAGAACCCAAATACAGGAAGTAAGAACTTACTTAGAGCTTTGGCTCTAAAGCAATGCATTAGTTTGTGTAATTCTACAGTTTATCTCATCTAGAATCATAGACAAATGGACAGATGAAGCATGTGTGCTGGGAGTGAATGCCAAATGAGTATGATTGTCTTGATGTCTGAAATGCAGGAGTCAGTGTGTATGATTTTTAAATCTCCTAATTAGCATGTAAATCCCCTCATAACTCTAAAGCTGTGTCTCCATCATCCTTGACACTCACAATACCTAAGCCCTGGAGAGGAGAACATCAGTGTAGCTGGGTAGTTTAATACTGAGTTTACTATCCAAAGCCTAAAATATGAACAGATAGAAATAAAGATAAGCTTAAGGAATGTAGGAGCTAGGACACCATTCATGCTAACAATGCTATCATTTGGAGAGCTTGCTGCTCAGAGACACTCCAGTTCTGGATGCACACTGGCCATGCACACTGTGAACAGACAGGAGCCATTTCTGCTTCTTATAATACCATGCTTGAAATTTGAGTATGAGCTCCATCACTGAGTGCTACTTCAAATTTCCTTTGTCAGGAAATTTACACCGTGCTTTCTAACTTATGAAATATATCCACTTTCAGTATTGAATGGATTTCATGCACTTAGCCACATCTATTACTTAAGGAAGAGGTAATGGTCATGGTCATCAGGAAACCCAATATTATAATAATGGAGCAGTAACTTAAACACTTGGCAGTAAAAACATCATGCATGTGAGTGAAAGTAACTGAGAATTACTGCCCCTAAGAGCACAGAATTATGGGTATTAAAGCTGCACAGACTTTCAGGAAGAGGAACCGAGAACTTCCTGAGTTTTAAAACATCACCCAGTCCCTGTCTCTCTATGTTCCTATTTACCTGCCTAATGTCCAATTGTACAAGAGTGCTCAAGCAACAGAAACTCCTCAATATTAAGTAGAAAAATATAACCCAATGAGGATGGAGAAACTATCCATGAAGAAACAGGATGAAGATTGGACCAGATCTCCAACATTTAGAGAACACAGAAAAGTCATTTCAGTTTAAAAATCCAAAGGAAGTCCTTCATATACCTTAAGACTTGAAATAACTTTCTCACATGTAGCTTAAAATGGAGAACACTGAGTGGCCAAGTCACCCTATCGACCATTTCCTTCCACAAATACAGTGGCCAAAGTGTGAATTCTTTCTTCAACTAACACTGTGCTCTAAAGGCCTGTGGATTGAAGGCTTCTCCTCAGCCCTGGAGTCTATCAGAAGGTGGTAGAAACACTGCATGGTGGCCATCTGGTCATAGTGCCATGCCCTCTGAAGATCTGCTGGGGCCCAGTCCTCTTGTTTTCCTTTTTCCTTTTTCATGTCTTGGCCATCGCAGGCCTAAAACAATGAGGCTAATAAGGCATGAACTGAAATCCCAAAGTCTTGAGCTTAAGTTGGCCTTTTCTCCTCACGGGTTGACTATGGAAAGCATTTTGTTCTAGCAATGGGAATCTGACTAACACATCCTGAAAGAAGGCTGAGTCCTGTTGCCAAACTTAAATAGGTTCAGAAGACAATGTCCTTTCGGCTGGATGTCTCTTGCTTCAGTTTTATATAGGGGTGAATTTTGGTATTCCTGGATGAGTCCTGCTTTTCGATTTTTCATAAATAAAAGAGCCCTTGTAGGAGACTCAATGAAAAGCCGAGCTGTTGGCAGGCCAGATGTCTCTCGGTAGGCCTAGACAGGCACTAAAGGCCTGCATGATTCCTACAGGGCTGTTGGTCTTCATTCAGTTACTTGTCCAGGGAAGGTGGAGAAGTGTGATAAGAAGATGAAAACACCAGTTTTTAAGGCAGCACCATCTGATGACAGCATACTCTGAGAAATCAGACACCGCTAACCAGACTTGTCAAATGAATAAACAGGCATCCCATCTATCGACTGAGGCTGCTCTTAGAGCATGCACAGACACCCTGTGAGTGACAAGAGACCTAGAGTTATTTCAGCATCAGAAGTAAGAGACTTGTGTGCTGCAACTACAAATTCTTCTCCCTCCTCTGCTGCTGTGGGTAGGGCCTTGTAATAGTCTTGATTGAAACTTGAATCAACCAAAAGATAAACTGCTGGACACACCTATGAGGGATTAGGATGGGATTATTTGAAGTGGCGCCTTCTCAGGGCAGACGCAGTCTAAGGAGAAAGCTTTGCTTTTTGCTTCATTGTCTTCCCCTCTACCTGATGAGTTCATTTATTCTGCTGTTGTCGTTGTTGCTGCTGCTGCTGCTGCTGCTGCTATTGCTGCTGCTATCTGAATGCTGCTTTTTCAGGTTTCCAACACCAAAGGAAGACCAATGGCTCTGTAGGAATCATCCAGGCCTTTAGTGCCAGGTTAGGATTGCTCAGGTATCTGGCTGTGTGAATTGAGCAGCTAGCAGCTTTTTGGCCTCTAGTGTAGGGAGAAACCATTGTTGGACTACCCAGATCATATCGTATAAGCCAATCTAATAAAAAAACCCTCTGATATACATATTCATTTTAGTTAGTTTTCTTCTTGTGGAGAACACTGACTCATAGAGGGTCCTCTATAAAGCAACAGCCATAGCGAAGGGGACCAAGCCCAGCTTCTGCTTAGTGGTTTCAGTTCTCTGCCAGCCTATGCAATACTCCCCACACCCCAATCACATATTCCTGCAGGAACCAAAGTCCAACTCCCAAGGCCCTTAATCCTTTACTCTGCTCTCAAGGGCTCAGAATGGGTCTCATGACTGTAAAGTCAAACCTTTGAACATATAAACACTTCCTGGCTCCCTTCTTTGCCTACAAGAGGACTTCTACAGACCAGACCCAATATCTGACCTTCTGTGGATCTGACCTAGTCTTCTCTCACTCCCACCTGAGGTAAAGCAGTTGACTTGGAAGGCTCTAATACTTTTCACTGTGCTTGACATCCCCCTTCATCTTGGATTTCTCTTTTTCTCTAGTTCTTGACCTCTATTTAAGTGATCCTTTTCATTACTTTTTTTATTAAATAGATGCCACCCTCTTTCTCATTTCAGTTCTAGTGATAAACAGCTCATTTCTCCACCACCATGTTCTCAAAGTCTGAGAACCCGACCACTTGCATTGGAATCATTTAGAATCTTTCAGAAAATGTAGATTCCTGGAACACATCTATTAGAATATATAAAAGTGGTCCTTGACCGTGATGTTTTTAACATGCTCCTCAGTGATGCTGTGGTACTTTGAAGATGCTGGCCTGAACACGGACAACATGAGAGAAGTTATGGCAGTGGGTAGGTTTCATCCTTGTATCCATCCCTAACCTATATAAAGTAAGATACAAATAAAGAGCCCCAATAATTTAGCAGCCTAAGTACAGCAGCTCTGAGCAGTAATTGCTGCTCCTGTCTTAATGGGGCATTTAGTCTTTGTTCACTGGTAGAGATTCCCATTGTCTTATACTCTCTCACCTGACATAGCTGCATATCTAACAATAGATACCACCTGCACACACAATTGCTGGAATGGGCTGCCACCTTCTTTCTGATGCTGTGATCTGGGAACATTGTTCTAGAACATATACTGTCAGTTGTCTTTACTGCAAAGTGACACATGGGTCCCGACAGCAGCACTGTGACCTCCTTTTATGGTGGAAAAACTTACATGAGGGGAAAGCCGCCAGATTGTATTTGCAGCCACACTCCTTGCCATTATGTGTAAATTAATTGAGGAATTTACAAATGTCAATATGTCACAGAATATTTGATTTCCTACTTCCATGAAGCATTTAGTTTGATAATCTGTGTAAAATAGTTTTATAATTATTAATTATTGCTGAATTTACAGATCCTTTCAGTTTGTTTGACTTCTGCCTGTGCCTGGTGGCATGCCCTCCCCGACCAAATAAACAAATAAATGTGATAAAATGAAAACTCTCAAGATCTGCTGTATATTACTTTTTCAAGTCTCTGGATATGAAATCCAACTCTATTTACTAGAATACAATTCATAGTATATGTTACTCAATAGACGCTATTGAGTTTTGCATGTTAACTAATTTAATTCTTAGCACAGTATCACTAGGTATAAGCTAACACAATGATCCTTGTACACATGGAGACTTCTAAACAGGGAAGTTAAAGTAATTTATCCAGGGCTGTGAAGTTGTTTTCATATGACAACTTGCTTGGGTCACGGGGTGCCCAAATTAAACAGTTTCAGTGTGTGCCTATAAAGGGGATTCCTGAGGAACTTAGCATCCACATTGTTGGAAATAAGGTAACTGGAGTATCTGGTTTGGGCATAAATTTTTTGCAACCTACTTTTAATAAGGGTTCAATTTCTCTTCTAGCCTATTTTCCAGTAGAGGTAATGAAAGAGAAAAATTATTAGGATGTGGGGGAAGTGGACCTGTTCAGCAATAGTTCATTGGAGGTGAGCTCAATCTTTTGGGCATCAGGTCAATCCCATAGCAAACACCAGATATGACTTAGCAGCTGAAAACTGATCTTCTAGGCAGGCAGATAACAGGCAGGAACCAGCAGCTGCTGTCCAGTCCTTTCAGTAAGCAGACATCAGGTACAAACTGGCAATGGTAGTTCAAGCTTGAAGAAACAGCTCAGCTCGCCATGTTTGGTGAGACTACAGAAGCATCAAGCTGCCACAGGAACCTCACAAGCAGTTCTTTGGCAAGTTTCTTCTCTCAATAGTGGCATTATCACAAGTTGAGCTCAACAATGCTATGTAAGGCAAACCAATGCATATGTGTCTTTAGCGAAGAATAGAAAGACAGATCAAACTAAACCAAGGTTCAGTGCTCCTCTCCCACTGTCTGTGGGGTCATATTTATACTCTTTCATCAAGTGTCCTTTTGCATGTCTGCTATACCAAACATCCTTTCACCTGTGTCTGCTTCTGAAAAACATGTGAATCCCAGCAAAACACAATTTGGCATAACTAACATTCCAAAGAACTAGAGGTTTCCACTTCAGTCTGATCTCATGTTCTTGCCTTTGAATTGGGATTAGCACCAACAGCTTCTCTGTTCTCAAGCTTCAGACCTGGAGTGAACAAAATCACTGCCTTCCAATCACTTGGAGAAAATACTTGTTAAAAGTAAGGCCATCCCTTAGTGGTGGACACAGCTACTCTCACATAAAGTCAGCATCCAAAAAGAACCTTAGAAGTAATTTAAGGGAGCAAAGGTTTATTTGGAATCTTAGATTCAGAGAAATTCCAGTCCATGGGGACAGAGAAGGCTGGTTGTACAAAAGCAGTGTTGGCAATGCTTGTTTACACAGCCAGAGTAGGAGGTGGTGGGTAGACCAGGACAAGAAGTTAAGCTCCAAGGGCCCACCAATCCTGACCTAATTCTACCAGCTAGATCTACTCCTAAAGATTCTACAGTCTTCAAGATAGCATTTCAAACCAGGCAACAAGTGATTACATGAGCCTGTGGGGGACATTCCAGATTGTAACTGGGACATCGGATCTTAAAATCCTCTTCCCTACTCTGATGTATTAATTCTTCAAATTATTCTTTTATACGTATTGATATGTTTAGATCTACTAGTTTACATTTTTTTTTGAAAACTTCGAGGTTGAGCACTTATATCCTTCTTCACTGCTTGGCGGTGTTGTGTTAGCTATTTAATCTCAGTCTGGGGTTTCTACCCCACCTTCATTATTCAATTCCCAGATAAAAGACAGAAAATCTTTACATTTATAATAAACCTTTAATGCACTAGAGCTGGACAGATATCTACCCTCTGAGCTATTAAAATCTATTCTCCACCAATAAGCTGGAGTTATTTTAACTTGCCATGTTTCATCTGGGCTGCTCTTAATTCCAACTGGCCATGTTTTCATGACACACCTACCCCATGGTGTCTTCTCATTCCATCTTCTGCTCTTCTCCCTTGTGGACTCTGCCTCAGACTCCAAGTCTGGGAAATGAAAACATACCTATCTCTTTTCTGCCCAGCTATACAGTGTGGGTATCTTTATTCAACAATCAGGGATAACTTGGGGGACAAGGTTACATAGCATCACTTGGGTCCATGTGAGAATCATCTTGTCCCCTTGGGCAACCAGGGCCGTATTTGGCATTACGATACATAGCAACAGACCAAACCTCAGCATGGATATTCACTGAGCCTTCTTGCCAGTTCAGAATCTACATTTTAAAGAATTATGTTTGATGTCTGCAGACATAGCTTATGGGTATCTTTTAAGAGCTAATAGTAGGAGTCAGTGAGGTTAAGGGGGGAAATGCTTGTGTCCTGTCTCTGTAGTGATAATATCTCAAGCACTCATTCATCCTTCAGTCTTGCTGTTCCTACATGGTATGGATGCTGTATATGGGAACTCTAAGGATAGGAATTTATGGTGGTCCCTCATGGCTGGTTTGGATGGCTGGACTGTGGTCCTTTACAGATGTTTACAGTATAGGGGCTGACAAGGTCCCTCCTGGGTGATTCTGAGAATGGAGATTGACCAGGATTATTCACAGAGCATTTCTGCTTTGTGATCAGTTGCAAGTTAGAGTTATGCTACAGGGAATGAGTTCCTAGGCTACATTTTCCCAATGGAAAAAAAAATCACATGTGTCTTAGGGTTTTACTGCTTTGAACAGACATCATGAGCAAGGCAACTTTTATAAAAACTACATTTAATTGGGACTGGCTTACAGGTTCAGAGGTTCAGTTCATGATCATCAAGGTGGGAACATGGCAGCATCCAGGCCTGGTGCAGGAGGAGCTGAGAGTTCTACATCTTCATCTGAAAGCTGCTAGAAGACTGACTCCTTCATGATTAGGAGGAGGGTCTCACTGCCCACACCCACAGTGACACACTTCCTCCAATAAGGCCACATCTACTCCAACAAGGCCACACCTCCTAATATTGCAAATCCCTTGGCCAAGCATATTCAAACCACAACAAGTATCTTTACAAAAATTTTGAAAAGATATTCACTAAGAAAGTATGCTTGGATGATAATACCAACATTTTCAGCAAGAATGAAAAGAAGAAAATGGCAGTCTTGCCATTCACCTTTTAAAAGGTCCCTCAGTCAGTTGCTACTCCAATGAATCCTAGCTCCCTATACTCTACCCCACATTTACCTAGAATTCTGATTTACATTAAGCTTAGACATTTGGAGAGTACTGTAATGACTTCCAGGACTGTACCATTTTGTCAACTGAAAAATTCCCATATAAAATCAATCAATAGTAAAAAGAAGTGGCTTCAGACCAGTGAGGCAGGTCATCAGGTACAAAGGAGCCTGCCACCAAGCCTGACAATTGGAAGCTAATTCTAGAGACCCACATGATAGGAGACAACTGGCTCCTACAAGTTGTCATTTGACCTCCACATATATGCCATGGTGTGTGTGTGTGTGTCTGTGTGTGTGTGTGTGTGTGTGTGTGTGAGAGAGAGAGAGAGAGAGAGAGAGAGAGAGAATGTGTGTGTATAAATGTGTATGTTTGTATACAGAAATAAAGAGACTGGCTGTTTTCAAGTTTGGAAAAAGAATAATCGTCCATTAGCGCCCAGAAGTGTGGTATACAGTCTCAAAGGTCCCAGGCATTTTAGGTTAAATTGCTTCCTTGGAGCATAAAATAAAATTAAAACCAATTACTCAGTCTGAGCTCAGCTGCAATTGACTTCTCCTTCTGTTTCTCCTTAAGATGCTTTCATAATGAAACTACTTGATGAGAGGCTTGAGTATATTTTCGGGAGGCACAAGTTGATTTCCCCTTAGCCCTGGGAGATGACTCAACAAAAAGAGAGTGTGGGATAGGAAAAAGTTAAATAGGAAACAGAATTTAAAAAAAAGAAATGTTGTGATCGATGCCTTGCTAGAAGCTGAAAAGACTTTTTTGCAGACCAAATGCTTTTGAAAAGCATTTACCACAGTGTGTATTTCTCTGGAATTGTATCAAGGGAACCTTTCGCTTTGTACCTGATTCAAATTCATCATCAGGAGAGCACTGGCTTCCAGCCTCGCGCTGTGCGGACAGCAGGCCAGAGAGGATGCCAGTGACTCTTAATACTCTTTGGTAGAACAAATGTCTTGCACCCATGCTGCTCAGACCTATGAGGAGAGGTAAGCTACCTTGGACCTGAGCTTTAGAATTTACATTTCATGACATTTACTGAGAACTCCAGGCATGCTCTGCATCTCTGAACTTCCAGGCACTTTATGTACCTTCTTTTGCCTGGTATTACCCTAGCTGCCGTTACCTGCCTATCAAAATCAAATATTGGTTCGTGGCTTATAATTACAAGCATAAGCCTAAGGCAGCAGAGCTTAAAATTAAGTTGAAGCACATGAATTTCCAATTTTAGAAACCAGAAATGGCATTAAAAAAATCAAAACAGGTCTTGGAGCTAGGGAAATAGCTTGGTGAGTGTTCACCTCGAAGCCAGCCAGTCAGTCTTGCCTACTTGGCAAGTTCCCGTCCAGGAAGATACCCTATCTCACCAGAAAAGGAAGAAAAAAGTAGACAAGACCTGAGCACCAAGGTTGTCTTCTGTGCTCAGATGCATGCACACACATGCAAGTGCTGACACGTGTATTTGCAACCACACACATGCACAAAAGTAAAATGAAATCAAATAAAAGAAAAAAAAATCAACCCAAGTCAAGCAGCCACGAATTGGGTTGCACTTGCAAAGCTGGAGGGTGGCCCCGATTGGAGCCAGAGCTCTGACTCCGACACCAATTGTCACACTTCATACAAGAGTGACAATGTCAGTCTGAAGTCATCACAAATGCTGAGCTGAATCATACAAAAGAGCTCTGCACAAAGAATGTGAGTCCTGCCTCTCAGAATCATTTATACAGGGTGTTATTCACTTCTAGAGAGATCTTTGCTTATTGGTGTCCAGAAATTTGTAGATTTTGGAGAAATTATATATATGAAGAAATCCACTTCAGTTTCCTCAGACTCATGAGATACTCAAAATGATCTTTGCAGGAGGTTGTGCATTTACTCCGCACACAATTTGTTATCTAAAAAAACAATGGCAACAACTGTTGACATGACCCTGAATATACATTGACAAAATATACCCTCTTGTACTAACAGTCACATCTCAGAGACCTCCCTTCGGGGTATCAGATACACCAATATTGTAGATACCAGGTGCTCAATCTATCTTCACAGTGATGGAAACTTGAGAAGTGTGTCCATTCTGTTAAGTTCAGAAAATTCCTAGAGAAACCCTGGGGTGAATCCCCTGAGTATAAGTAGATTACTTCAGTAAGATAATTATAACTGAAAGTATTTACCAGTAATCAGGAAAAAAATGGAAATATCATTCTGTGGGTATCCTTGTATTTGGGTATTTATGCTCTCCCGATACTGTTGCCTAAGGAACACTTAAATTCTGTTGTGTGGTTTTGTAGAAGTTCTCTGAATTCTGAACTTGAAGGAATGAAACATTTTTATATCAGTGTGTCTTCTGAGCCTTTTGCTTGGAAGATCTTTCCAATCTAGGGGAAGATGAGAAGTGTCTTTCCATGGGGAGCTGCCAAGAAGCAGAAAGTGAGTCCTTCTTTAGACCCCTCTCTCCAATTCCCTCCCTGCTTGGTCCTTCTCGGGTACTTCCAGCAGTGGTGAGGTGCACACTATCCCCTAAACTTCACTGTCTGGCCCATGGTTCTTTTCTCTTCAAGAAGTTATTTCAACCAGTTTACTCTGGCTATGGGTGATCTAGGTTTGGTAAGAGACCAAGAACACAGCCACAGCCACTCACTAGTAGTCTTCCATGACAAAGCTTCTAGAATGATTCCCATGAATTTAGCATACAACCAGGAGCTCTGTCTTCCTTCATGATTCTCATGAAGTTACCTTGAAGCCTGGGAGCTCTATCTCCTCTCACAAGTCACGGGAATTTAGCATCCAGTGTGAAACCTCTGTTTTCCTGCATGATTCCTGGGCAGTTAACAAGCAAATCAGGAGTTTAGTACTGCCCTACATGGTTCCTGTGCAGTTAGCATGCAATCTGGAAGCTCAGTGCCTGAAACTGGAACTGTGTTTTGAGAAATTGCTTCTTACCCACAACCATCTGTTTGAAACAATCTCCAAGCAAATAACAGTATCTTGATTCTGTCATTTGAGGACCTTCAAATACAGCACAGGTCAATTTGATTTGGTGTATTTTTTTTAAATAGTACTTTTATTTATTCTTTGGAAAGTTCCAATATCATATATACAATGTGTCCTGATCATATCTACCACACATTTCCTTTCAGCTCAAAATCTCAGCATACCTTCCTGACAACTTTGTCTCTGCTTTTCTGTCATTGTTATATAAAGCACTGAATCCAATTAGTTATATCCGTGTGTGCATGGATATTGGAGCATCCACTGAGCAGCCTACCAAAGTTACTCTGACAACAATGATTCTCCATTTCCCAGTATCCATCAATTACCAGTAGCTTCTCAGCTATGGATGGGACCTCAGAAGTCCAAACCAATCCATGTTAAAATTTTAATTGGCTTGACCTGGTGCAGGTGACCACAGCTGCTATATGTTGCAATAGCCATGCCATATCGAGAAAAGAATATGTCACGAAATTTCTCTACTTCCTTCAACTTTTATATTCTTTCTGAATACTGATATAAATGCACCATTTATAGCTGAGTACTCACAGTTGGGTACTTGGACTTGGTTCTCAGCACTTGGACTTGTTATATGTCTTTGCAAGAGCCATTGCCCATTACACGAAAGCAGTCCCTTGTACTAAGGCTGAGAGGAACATGAGTCTATGTGTATAAACATAAATACAAATATTTAGCAAACTAGTAACAGCAGGATTACTCCCTAGAGGTTAACCCCCCCCCCCCCAGCTGTGGGCCATGTTTACACTGGTACTGTACATTCCTTCTGTGGAGTAGGTCTCAAACTCAATCAGAAAGTGATTGGTTACCTCCATATCACTCATGCCACTAATACGCCAGTGGGATCATCTTTTCTGGCAGGCTGGAATTGAGACATACAGGCTGGATAAGACCACTGATGTCTTTTACAGTCAACAGCCTGCATAGAAACTTTTATCACTGTGAGAACTTCCTAATAGGTAGAGAGTTTCTAATTCTAGCTTGATTTCAATATTTTCTATAACCAAAGTTATGTCTTCAGTTATAGGGACTTACCTATATGGTAGGCAACCAAGAGTAGTAGCAAGACCCTGTCTCATTTTGGAGTCTTCTGGATCTTCCTTGACTTATAGGGAGTTAATCTATGCCCAGCACTGAGATTTTCATTTAATAACTCACATATTCTCTGACAAGCATTATCTACCCATATAGGCACCTCTGTTCAAACTCCCCTTTATAGCTATGTTAAAATTGGCCTACAAACTAGTAAATTTCCATAGCTTCTTCATATACCCTTAGTTTTGCTTAGTCTAATACCTTCCTCAATACTGGGATTGGAGGTGGTATTAGTTTTTATTGAACTGGAGTAAGGAGATCCATAAGTTTCATGCTAAAGCCTTGTTCTTCAGGATTGTCTTATGTTGCTGGACATATACACTAATAATTATGAGGTGACCTTTCTCCCTGTCTTAGTTAGGGTTTTACTGCTGTGAACAGACACCATGATCAAGGCAGCTCTTATAAGGACTACATTTAATTGAGGCTGGTTACAGGTTCAGAGGTTCAGTCCATTATCATCAAGGATGAAGCATGGCAGCATCCAGGCAGGCATGGTGCAGGAGGATCTGAGAACTCTACATCTTCATCTGAAGGCTGCTAGGAGAAGGCTGGTTTCCAGGCAGTTAGGATGAGGGTCTTAAAAGCCCACACCCACAGTGACACGCCTACTCCAACAAAGCCACACCTACTCCAATAAAGCCACACCTCCTAATATTGCCATTCTCCAGGCCAAGCATATACAAACCACCACACTACTCATGACAGGATGGTCTGATTATTGAAAATAATAAAGATTTAATGAGAGCTGGCTGGTCAGAAAATGTGGCCAGATTGCACATCTCTCTTGAAAGTATGGCAATACTGAGGGCATATTTACAGATAGATGCATCTTACATGGAAATGTTATCTCAAAAAAAAAAATAGAAAACTGATACCAGATCTACTGTTTAGGGAACATAAGCTGAGACAATGCTGTAGATGGGGTACAAAACTACAGGCAAAATGCTCTAAGAGTGCAAGATCTGACAGCTTGAGTCACTTTCATGTCCCATGCACTGGCAGGGAAAGATGGGGAAACATCGTGCTGTTGAAGTCTCATCCTTCCATTCCCTGGCATTGTGAGG
Organism: Tokudaia tokunoshimensis; assembly: GCA_036184795.1. Lineage (NCBI taxonomy): Eukaryota > Metazoa > Chordata > Mammalia > Rodentia > Muridae > Tokudaia > Tokudaia tokunoshimensis. The sequence continues at coordinate 57,677,463 of BTHU01000022.1, read as the reverse complement.
AAATTCATTTCTTCCACCAAACCTCGACAAACATGGCTAGTTGCACGTGGTCTCTGGTTGGAAGCTGTATTTTGCATTGTCCTTGAGTACTTTTCCTTTCTTTGTGTACCAACTTACCATTTTCCCCTTGGGGACCCCAGCTAGAATGTGCTGTTCCATGCATCACTTCCCTTTCAACCCTAGATTCCAAGGGAACCTAAAGACACCCAGTCAGAACTCTCAACTAGGGTAGACTGTCTGGATCTACCCTGAGGATGACTCATGTGTGTTATCTCATGTGTGTGCGAATGGTGTGTGTGTGTGTGTGTATCTAATGTGCCTTTGGATATGTTGTACATGTGTGTGTGTACACATTCAGTTCAGTACAGGTGTACAATATGCCGTAGCATCATGTAGGTCAGAGGACAATGCTGAGTCTTCATCTTCTACCCTATTTGAATTCTCTCTCTCTCTCTCTCTCTCTTTCTCCATATATATATGTGTGTGTATGTATGTATCTTTCTGTCTATCTCTGCGTATCTCTCATGTGTATGTGTATGCATGCACTATTATCGCTATTCCTATTTAGGATTCTGTTGCCTCCGCCCCCGTCTACCTTTAGCAACATGGAGATTGCAACCCTGTGCTACTACACCTGGATTACATGGAATCTGGAGATTTAAACCCAAGTCATGTTTGTTCATTGAGCATTTCACCTACTGAGAGACGTTGCCAGCCCAAGGCCCTGTTCTTTAACACTAAAATCCTAACCACAGCCAAGTGGAAGCCTGCCTGCCTCATCTACACATCAGAAAGCCTTCTTGTCAAGTAGGAAAATGTACAAAAGACACTTTCGCTCTCTTGGCCTTGTAACAATTTTGCTATGACTGTAAGTAATGTAGCTTAAGACACATTTTGAGATCAAATAGGTTTGCCTTTGGGATCATTTTCTTCTCTGCTGGGTTTTGGGCCAGACTTTGGCACAAGAGCTATGCTGTTATGATACTGCAATCTACTGCTATAAAAATAACTTATGATGTCAAACCCTCGGGGCCCAGAAGTGCTGCCCTCATGAGGGGAGCATCCTAGAGCTCAGAGCCTGGGAGGCAGAGGGGGGCAGACCCAGAGCTCTGAAGAGGCAAAAATAGAGCGCTAATGGCCTGGAGGGACATGGCAAGAGTGGGAAGCAGACAGCAATATTTATAAAGAAAAACGGCTGTGATATCTATTAAGTCCCCATTCTTTTCTTTTTCTCCCCCTCCTGGGGTCTAATTTTGGGGCTTTCCCATACATAGGCAGCCCCTCTAAGTGAAGAGTCTTTTTCCTACTTACCCTGACCTCCAGTCGAGCGAGAAGCCGGCAGTGAATGACTGCTCTGAGTCTGTAGTTCTAATTGACCACCACCGTCCCCTCCACCCCTTTTCCGCCCCTCAAGGAGAGACCCACGGAGGGAGTGATCTCATCTATTCTTTTCCAACTTTCGGTTTTCTTTCCACATGGCAGAACTCTGTACAGCAGCGTCTCCTAGTGGCTGGAGTGTAGAACTGTAAGGGAACATGGACTGTGATTCTAAAAGCCTGGGAAGTTGGAAGATGTCACACCAAATCTTTACCTTAATCCTCTTGCTCAGGGTAGTTGAAACTAGCTTATTCCTTCTGTGCCAACAGTTGGTAGAGTACTCAGGATCATGGGGTGACATCATTTGAATGTCCTGTGACGTAACAAATATTCACTAGGGGAATAAATACTACCTGTGATTTTGTAACTTCTGTCCAGAAGTAGGAAAATTTAATCAAAGCAGTATTGGTGTGCCCTTAAAAATTAGCCCCAGCTCTTTTTTCCCCCGTGTATTTTTGAGACAGGGTCTTGTTAAATGTCTCAGGCTAGACTTGAACTTGTGATCTCAGCCTCCCACACATCCAAGATTACAGACCTGCACCACCAGAACCAGCTCAGGGAAGACTTTTTACAGAGTAAACGTCATCTGAAAACTATGCTAATGTGATGATGCTGTGTTCACAGTGCGTGACTGTACTTACAAACAGCTGGTAATCATTATAATCCATCACTCTCAAGATTTCAAAATAAACTCATCAATCAGAATTTGATATCCCTTTATTCTTCAACTAAACTTCCTGTGAACAAGCCTGAGATCTCAGAAACAAGTATTTCGCTGGGAATTTGCCTGTTGTTGAGAACCTAAATATGCTCGAGACCCTCCACATTCCTGTTCATGTTCTAAATCTTTATGTAGCCAGAAGGGAGGCCTGTTTCTCCTCCACATACACATGCCTGTCTCTGACCCACTCATTATAAAACATGGTGGATCTTTCCTGGAGATACTTTGTCTGTTGAAGATCCATGCCTCCAAATGTACACAGGAAAATGGAGACTGCAAGAAATGGCCACAGCTGGGTAATTTATGATGAAAAGGAATCTGTTAGTTCACAGTTCTAGAGGCTGAGAAGTCCAAGGTCAAGGCATCCGACAGAGGCCTGGATACTCCTTACATCATCACATGGCTGAAAGCAATAAATGAGAGATGGGAAGAAAAGACAAAACCCCAACTATTTTATAAAGATCAGTCCCATTGTGAGCATAGGGCCCTCCTGGCCCAATTATCTCTTAAATGTCTACATCTTAATCCTGTTACATGAAAACTAAATTTCAACATGAGATTTGGAGGAGATGGTCTTTCAAAGTAGTGATAAGGAAGAGGATGCCTCTGGAGAGAAGCTATGAAGGGGCTTCAAACTAGACCTGTCCTGCAACACCTGATGTACCTCTAAACCATCCCAGCATGTCAGACTTTAATGCTATAATTCCATCTCTTGGAAGGATGAGGGAGGGGATCATGAATTCTATCCAACTTGAGCTACATAGCAAACTATGGGCCAGCCTTAGCTACCTACCAAAAGATGGCATATGATGCATCTTTCCTGGAATTTGTGTGTATGAGCACACATATGTGCCTGTGTGCATGGGTTTGTGTGCACAATTGCACACATATGCCTGCATGTACATGAATCTGTGTAGTTGTACATGCAAGTATGCATTGACATGTATGTGTTCATGTGTGTGTGTGTGTGCACATATGTGCGTCATGGACTCAGGGATATGCTGTCTCTCAAGAACAGATATATTCATAGAATCAAAGATACTGATTCTATGAATATACAGAACTCCAAAAGTAAAATTAGGGAAAAAATCTGCTAACATGAACTTGAATTTTTTTTCTACCTTTTCTCCCTGTAGGAAAGCTACATGAAAAGAAGAGTTACAACAAGAAAATAGTTTGGTACTCACAGAGTCAAGTATTGGGCCAGGAAAAGAGATGAAAATGTCTGGATCGATCATTAGTGTCCCTGACTGGTGATAACCTGCTTCACCCATCTGGTTAGGGACTTGTTTCCCAGACACTCCAGATAGCTGCTGTCTGAGACCAGGTTTCCCTGAAGCAAATAGACTTGGAGCCTAGAATTTATATAAATGTGAGTTTATTTTTCTATAGATTGTGTTTAAAGAACGCCTAGAGTAGTATAGGCATAAATTCTTTTTAACCTACCTTTAATAAGGGTTCAACCTCTCCTCTAGCCCACCACCCAGCAGAGGGAGTGTAAGAGAAAAGGTATTAGAATATGGGGGGAACGTACCTGTTCAGCAATAGTTCTTTGGGGGCAAGTTCAATCTTCTTTCTCAGAAGTTTGTCCCATAGCAAACACTACATATGGCTCAGCAGCTGCAGACCAGTCCTTTAGGCTGGCAGACAACACACTGGAACTGGCAGCTATAATACAGTCCCTTCAGAAACCAAACACCAGGCATGAACCAGCAACCGTATTTCAATCATGAAGAAACCACTAGGCTTTCCAACCAGACTGAGATGAGGCCACTGAAGCAGTAAGCTGCTGCAGGAGCCTCGTGAGCAGTTCTTGGGCGAGTTTCTCTCAATGTCTGGATTACCATGAGTTGAGCTCAACAATGCTATGTAAGGCTAACCAATACTTATGTGTCATTAGCAAAGAATAGCGAGGTGGAGCAAAACAAACCAATGCTCAGTGCTCGTCTCCCACTGTCTGTGGGGTCATAATTATACTCCTTCATCCAGGGTACTTTCATGTGTCTGCTTTAGTAAGACATCCTTTAACCTGTGTGCCCCAGCATAATATCATTTGACATAACTAACTTTACAAAGAAACCAGAAGTTTCCACTTCAGTGTAGTGACTAGTTTAAGTCAACTTGACACTAGTTAGAGTGATTTCAGAGAGAGGAACCTCAATAGAGAAAATGCCTCCATGAAACCAGGCTGTAAGCAAATCTGTAGGGCATTTTCTTAATTTGTGATTGATGGCGGAGGGCCCAGCCCACTGTGGGTGGTACCACCGTAGGCAGGTAGGTGGTCCTGGGTTCTAGGAGTATGTGGGCTGAGCAAGCCATGAAAAGCAAGCCAGTAAGCAGCATCCCTCTGTGGCCTCTGCATCAGCTCCTGCCTCCAAGTTCCTGCCCTGGTTGAATTCCTGTCTTGACTTCCTTCAGTGATGAGACATGATGTGAATGTGTAATACAAATCAATCATTTCCTCAACACATTGCTTCTGGTCATAGATTTCATCACAGCGATAGTAGTCCTAAGACACTAGGCAAGTGGGACAGTGGAACAGTATGAGAAGTAAGCTAAGATAGGTGAGCTCCTGAGTCAAAGTTCAGCTTCCTAGGGAAGGCCTAGAGACTGGGTCAGCTCCTTTGTCAAACAGTAACAATCTAGTGGGCAATAGACCTGGAGTGGTCAAACACCTCCACCCAGAAACACTGCCCAAGAGAAGCCACAGATGTAGCAAAGCAGGCTCAAGCCAGGCAGAAGCCAGCCTTGGACTAGGTTCAGTGTCCACAGTGGCAGGCTGCCTGCTGCAAGTGGAAATGTACTGGAGGATGCAGAGTGGAAAGGGGCTCCAGGAACACAGAGCTGCTATGGTTGACTGAGACTCTCCCGTCTCTCAAGGTTGGTCCCCATCCTCCCAGGTTTACTCCCTGTATTAGTTTGGATTTTACTGCTGTGAACAGACACCATTGATCAATGCAAGTTTTATAAAAGACATTTACTTGGGGCTGGCTTGCAGGTTCAGAGGTTTAGTCCATTGTCATCAAGGCAGAAGCATGGCAACATCCAGGCAGGCATGGTGCAGGAGGAGCTGAGGGTTCTACACCTTTATCCAAAGGAAAACAGGGAACAGACTGGGCATCTTCAGGCATCTAAGAGGAAGATCTCTAAGCCCAACCCTACAGTGACACACCTCCTCCAACAAGGTCACACCTTCTAATAGTGCCACTCCCTGGGACAAGCATATACAAACCATCACACTCCCCAATGTTCCAACGGACATTCTCTTTCTTACAAATGTCCTGGGCTCTAAATGTAGGCAACCTACTTCCCACCTACATCCATTGTTTTGTCAAATTTAAATTAAGGTGATCTTCTCTACATGTAGGTTCAGCCTTTTGTTCTTTGCATGTTCATATATTTGTTCTTCATCCCAAGAGGGAGTAGGATAGGGTAAATGGGGCTTAATGTCACTTGCTAGGGTCTGCATGTGGTTTTCCCATAAGTCTCTGTGTGAAAAGCTGTGTTCTCAGCATGATGCATTGGAAGGTGGGAGTCTTAGGAGGCAGAACTTGCTGGCAGTTCTAAAGGACATTGGTGGGATGCCCTCACAAAGCATTGCATGGAATCCCGAGTTGCCCTTTTCTTCCTGGTTCACAGGGCAAGCCCTTTGCCCTGCCGTGATGTGCCTCTTCAAAACAATATAGACAGTTGATCTTTGACTAAGCCTCCCAAAACAAAATCCACAGTAAACCTTTTCTCTATAACTTAATTATCTTAAACATGTTGTTATAGCAACATACAGCAGGCTAATATCTCATCCTGTGCACTTATAGCCTATTCTGTATAAACTGGGGTGGGAGGTGAGGAATGAGAAACGCCCAGTCAACAAAGGCTGTATGGGACTTTCTCACTCCCATACAGTCATGAATTAGGTGGGATGATAGTCACTGAACTGAAGAAGCCAAAACATTTGATGTATCCTCCCCTTCCCTAAGAAGACACCTACAGTTTCTAAATTGTTCAGCTTTACCTTTGATAGGCCATGAAAGAAACAATTACCAAGATGCAGACTAGGCAAGACCAGAGTTAATGACATAGAACTCCACTAAAACCCTCTGCTTGTGTGTATCAGGGCTTGGAACCCTATACAAGGAGACTCACACGTCTCAAATTCCTCTTTCTTCAGCCTCAGATTCAGAGGGCAACTGTTTCTATAATATTTCACCCAATACTTTTCCTTTCCCAACATATTAATTTCTACTCTGAAACTCCCTCACCCCAAACATTCCCTGTCTCCATTTCACATCTACTTTCTCTCTGTGTGGAATTCTATTATTTTAGTGCCAGGGGAAAAACATCTCTAATGAGTGTAAGTTGAAGTAGCTATTATTTTTGGTAGAAGAACCAGCTAATCCTAACACTCTTCTGCCACGGCCTAAAGTGAACTGACTTCACTATGGGTCTTACAGTGAATTCCTTCCCAGCTTCCACAAAGGAAGGAGCAGCACTGATGTTTCAGTTAGAAGATGAAAATAGGAGAAAAAGAAAACAAGTCAGTTAGAAGCTTCCATGCTTGAAAGTGGATGAAAATTCTACAGTGACTCCCAGGTCCTTGGGACTGGTTTCTGTACCCTACCCTTTCTCTTTCCAAGTTCACAAAGGAGTTAGAGGAACCACATGCAATGTTAATCACACAGGAGGATTATGTGTGGACTCTGCTGTTGGCTAGATGTTTGGGTAGTATATGGCTTTTAGGTTTTACTGAAATCTTATTCCCATATTTTGTAGTCAATGCCTCGAGATATGTAAGTTGGAGGAAACCAGTTGTTCCTACTGGTGAACAGACAAGCTCAGGGCTCAAGGGGGACTTTGATTCAGCAAAACATACCATTATGAAAGCCCTGAGTCATGGTAAGATCCTAGTCTCTACTGGAGCTACTAGTCTCTAGTGGAGAGATTTTCCTACCAGCAATGCTCTACCTTCCTCTCCTAGCCCACTCTTTATCACTCTCCATTGCTGAGTCTTTATTTAAAATAGTTCATATCTAATTCAAATATTCATTCTTTCACAATTTACCTATTGCAAACAGTTTCATCCTTGGACCTACAATAACTTAAAATGATATTCTATATTTTTTCCCTTTTGTATCTTCCTTGACTCTATATTATAATTCAGCATGTAGGTGCGAACCTTTCTATGTTCATGGGTACATTGAGTTGATAATAACAACATACATTTCCCCGAGTCACTGTGATGATGCATGTACCATTAAATCAGATTTGACAAATTGAAAACTGCCTGAGGTCTTGAGAACACCTCTGGGTGTCTGAGACAGTCAGATCACAAGGTTCTGATGTTGTCAATGCACTGATGGACTGATGGATTCCAAATCTGAGTAGGTTATTGGGAAGCAGCAGAACTCTGGAAGTCAGGCCTGGTTGGAAGAAGTCCATCATCTGGAGATGTTATTTAGAGCTGTGTGTTTCCTGGCCTCTTCCCATTATGTCTCAGACCTGCTTTCCATTAGCCATGACATAAGGTGATATCATGGCTTCCTCTTCCTGCTACCTGTCCACCCTTTGGTAAAAGATCCCCTCAGCAACACATCCTGCTGCAATGATGTCCTCTCCAAATACACATGTGCTAAATCTCCAAAACCAGGAGCAGAAACATACCCTTCTACTTGTAAAGTGTTTCCACTAGACATTTTGTCACAAAGATAGAAAGAAGCTAATTAAATTATGATATGTATAGAAGAGAACCAGATACACAGTAAGTGCTCAAATATTTGTGATTATGAAGGAAATGTTTATTGTTATCATAATAACTTGGTACAGTCTTGGTGAATGTTTTGGGAGAATTGGCAGGGACAAAGAATCATCAATTGCCCTGAAATATAAGTAACTTTTAAATCTAGTCCCAAGCCTCAAGTTCTTTAAGAATCACCTGGCATCAATGGGTTTCAATGAAAGGTTAGGATCGTCTCTCATTAGAAGATGCTATGGGCTGGGCGGTGGTGGTGCACGCCTTTAATCCCAGCACTTGGGAGGCAGAGGCAGGAGGATTTCTGAGTTCAAGGTCAGCCTGGTCTACAAAGTGAGTTCCAGGACAGCCAGGGCTACACAGAGAAACCATGTCTCGAAAAACCAAAAGTAATAATAATAATAGTAATAATAATAATAAATAAAAAATAAGAAGATGCCATGGGCTATAAGTCTTATACTGCACATGGACAAAATCTCTCAAACAAAGCTAGATTAGAGACTCATAGCAAATTCTCAGAAGGGAGGAGACAGTTGACAGTATTATTATTTTTGCTTTAGTCATGGCTTCTCCTGCATTGAATATGTTTCAAATTATCTAAATTTGAAAATATTAGTAATAACCAGAAGCTTTAGCTCCCTGTTAGCCAGGAACATGCATGATGTCTTGACATTTCCTTCAGAAATGTAAACCATCATCAGCCTCCACCTCTGGTGGGTTCTGTTTGAATAGTCACCACCAGGCTCTGATGATTTTCCCCATATTATATACAGTTACATGTTTTCTGTCCCAAAGAAGGCAGTAAACTTAAAGAACAGGAGCCTGATTTTCTCCACTATTGCTCTCATATTGTCATACAGGAACATTCAGAGCCCCTGGCCCAGGCCTTCAGACTCATGGTTATCACTGTAAAGAAGTCCTTCACTAATCTGAAAGAGGAATCCTCTGGTCCTCACACTTAGAAACATTGTCTTCTGTAGACATGTAGGAATTCATAGACACTGTTAGACATGAATGTCATTAAATCTCCCTGATACTCTGGCATTAATGTATTCTATTTTTAGGTTTCTGAGAAGCCAGCACACTGTTTCCCAGAATAAATGGGTCCATTCACATTCCCACCCACAGGGTCCAAGTATACCTGTTCCTCGAGGTCCAAATCAACACTTGCTAGCTCCTCTTGTTCTAATCAGAGCTGTTTTACTGGTAGCACAATAGCTCATGGTTTTGACTTGCATCTCCTTGATAATTAGTGATGAACATTTTGTCCCAGGACTATTGGCCATTCCTGCCTTACTGGCAAAATGCCTACTCTGAACCTTTGCTTATTATTTCTTTAATCAAATTTCTTGTTTTTGTTGTTTTGTTGTAGGAGTCTCTTATGTGATGTTTACTTTGATTTTTTTTTACAGGATACGTGACAGATTGAGAGAATGTCTTTAATGAGAAATAAAGTGAGTCTTTGGAGACAGGGTGACTCTTTGTAGAGGTGATTGGAAGATATTTCTGAAAAGGGAAATCTGTGGAGAGATCTGAATGGATGAAAGGTGTCCTGACTCTGAATTTGGATAACTTTAGTGGTGAAGAACACCAAGGAGATGCCATGGTTATCACACTGTAAGCAAGCAAGCGATAGAAGCAACATCAGAGAGAAGGCAGGGGCTGTTCATGTTCGAAAGACTTCAATTTGACTCTGAGCAGAGAAACTACAAGACTAGAACTGCAGGTCCATTTGGTGAGTTGATCAATCTCACTGTCTAAAAATAAAATATGTAAAATTCACAAAGCAGCCTGATTGTATCCCAAATATACCAAAAAAATGTGAGAAATGTCTACCCACCTCATGCCGAAAGAAACGTAAAATTTCGTAAAATTTCATGGGTAGGAAGTAGAGAAGCTTGGGTCCAGTAAAGATTTATTATAACATTGACTTGGTTTGGAAATACTATGTTAAGCTAAAATTTGCAACCGAACTCTCTTGTGCCATGCTTGCCCTTCAGGAGGGTAGAGTCTTAATCTTGTGGACTGACTCATGAATAGGACACATGGATGGAAAGATTTGGCCACCTGCTGCCTGTGTCTGACACTCAGCCTCTTCCCACTGGGGCTGGTCTAGTTTGACTAGCCAGAGCCTAGTGGGGTTCAAAACCTGGCCACAGATTCTGTCTCTCTCTGTCCCTGTCTCTCTGTTTTGGTCGGTTTCTCTCTGTTGCTGTCTGTCTCCCTCCCTCCCTTTGTCCCTCCCTCTCCTTTCTTCCTTCTCCTCTCCTTTACATAAACTCCCTAATTATCTTGGGCAAGGAGAGCCACCCTTTTTTTGAAGAATCTAAACTATTCAAAATGCAAAAGAACACCTCATTTTTAGACGCTTTCACATAAAAGCAATATCATCAGCTAAAAACAATTTCTATCATCAATGAATGTATGGACAGGTGATTGCTTCTGATCCTACAGGGCATGGTCTTACTAGGTTAAAATTAAGGTGTCTCTGGGGATGTAGTCTCTGCTGGAGACAGGGAAAATCTGTTTGTTGTTATTATTGTTGTTGTTGTTGCTATTGTTATTGCTGTTTTTAGATGTTTGTTTGTGTCTTTTATTTTTCCAGAGCACTCCTACTTTTTTTGGCTTATGACCTTTTCCTTTACCTTCAAAACCAGACACAGCATCTCTCTGGCAAGAGTCTACGTCATGTTTCTCTCTCTGAATATACCTAGTTCGTGGAAGAAGTAACATGTAAAGATTTATACTGTGTTGGACATACCCTAGTAATCAAGATAATATGCACAGCCCCAAATCCTGAACCTTACATCTTTCTGTGAATCATGACAGTGGTGAGTTCTTGGACTTGAGACATGGACATCTTTGGAAGAGGACAATATTCTGCATACCACTTAAATTTTATTTTATAAAAATGCAATACTGGGAAAAAGTTTTCAGAGCTGAAGAGATGGCTCAGTGGTTAAGAACATTTAGTGTTCTTAAAGAGGAACTAGCTTTGGTTCTCAGCATCTATATCAGATGGTTCACAACTGTGTGCAACTTTAGTTCCAGGAGATCCAACATGTATGGCCTCTACAGGCAATTTCTCTTATGTAAAATGCACAAAAGCATACAAGTACACATATTTACACACAAACTAACACACAAACATATATACTTATATATACATATGCATACATATGTACATATGTTAAAATTATATATATATAATATATATTAAATTATATATAAAATAATAAAATATAAAATTATATATATAATATATATATTTAATATATATATTTATATAATATATAATATATATATTTAATATATATATATTGTAGGGGACTCCTACAATTTCACTGCTATGTTACTTTTCCAGGGGAGAAATATGCAAATGTCTGTTCACCTCAGATAAGGGACCAACAGATACCAAAGTAATAATTCCACCTAAGCCTGAGTTTATTAACCAGCTGAGTATATAGGACTTACTAACAGAAGTCAGAAGGAGGAGTTACTTATCTGAGTGTGTGTGTGTATGACTCAAAAGCAGTTGCATCACCTAAAAGTCCCACCCTATTCTAGGTGACAACCTAATGGAATTTTATCATAGTCTCACCATCAGTAAATATTTACCTCCCATATACTCTAGCCTGGAACCCCCCAAGATCCCTTCCAGGTGAGTGGCATGAAAGCTTTTGATACAAGGGAAAGGTCTGCTGATACTTCTATCCCTTATCCAACCTTGTTGCTATTACTATAGACCTCACTTTGACGATGTTGTTGCATAGATTTCATTGTCATGATTACTGGGTCTAAGGTCATATATGCTCTATTGTAGTGACAGGATGGTTATGATTTGTGCAGAAGCAAAGCTATATTACAATACCAGTTATGGTATGCTCAGCAGAAGACATAATTTCAGAGAACTGAGAGGCTTAGATCAAGGGCCAAATATTACACAACAACAAAATAAGGTATTCAGGTCTATTCACCAAAATCTTACTCCCATAAGACTTGAACTCCTGTTGGAGCAATGCCAGAGATGGCTTTGCGTCATCCTGAGCCCAGAACTCAACTGTTTCATGTGCTTCATCTCCAACAAAGCGTGCAGCATTAAGAAATAGTTAAGTAAATAAACAGGGTATCCCGATTTGAAATATCAAATAGGTTATTTAAATTAACATTTTCTTTTATCTCAGGCTCTATCATCTCACCCACTACAATCAAAGAAAAGTTGTATTTTAATCCAGTCTTAACGCTTCAGTTCTCATCACTTAGACCTGATGGAAACACAAAGGAGTTAGGATAAATGCACATGTATAATAGCCACCTGCGCCTGCCATTTTGTCTTTTCACTCCCTTTCTCCCTGTTGAGAGAAAGTCCTACAGAGGCATGACAACACCTCCCTGAATGGAGAGGAAGGCTGTGTCAGCCCAGCCCCAGCTAAGCTCCCAGACAGCAGCAAGCAGCCAGTAAGCATCTCAGTAAGGTCATTTTGAACCTCGCAGACATTGCAGGACTCCAGTCAATCATGGGAAAGCAAGAGCTACTGGTGAGACACTGACTCATGCCAACAAGCTAGCATGCTGTTTGCCATGCAACAGTGAGCATGGAGACACTGGTGGAAACCAAACCCTTTGTTAGTATGAAGAGCAAGAGGTGTAGGCTGGCTTGATAAAGACAGACATTTCCTCCCATGGAGACTACTTTTTGGATCATGGTGGGAAGAGGTTAGAAAAATCAATCTGAGTTTCAAACACTGACCTTCAAAAGAAAACAGTAACATGGGATGACCTGAGGTTCTAGCTGGTATGAGGTTGGCAGCAGGGGCAACCCTCATCTGATGGCTCACATTTTAAAATGACCCTTGACACTTCCTGAAGGTCACAGAGCTTCACCTCTGGGAAATATTACTAGGAGGTGGATTTAAAGGACTTTTGGACTTGGTCATAGGAGTCTGTAAGGAATCCCCATTATTGGTGGACAATCAACTGATTGACTCCAAAGGTACAGTTCTTCTTGTGTGTTTGAATGGGGAAAATCATTATAGTCTGCTCACTACCTGCCCAGGATTTTATCATTATATAGAAAAGCTAGTGGGTCGGGTTGGCATGCTCCTCTATTGTAAGGGTGAAGGTGCCAGTTTCTTGAAGGTAGACATATGTTTCAGCATTTACAGGTCCTCTCTTGGCACCTTCAATTACCCTGCCATGTATTTCTTCTTCAATGGCCACACATGATCATAAGAAGTACATCATAATCTAGTACATTTGAGTTTTTTAAAGTATTTCCTCTTTACATTGCTATTAAGCATTACATACTATTAAAAAATAAAAATAAAATGACCTCTTACTGTGGTACATGGGCAAGCCACCACACCACCATGGACATTGTCTGGTGAACTTGCTGTCTGGATGAGTCTATGTTTTTCCTTAGACTTCTCCAGGGGCAAGCTTAGAGATGACTTTAAGAAAGGAACAGAGCTGACTCTACAAGTTGGTTAGTCATAGTAAATACATCTTCAATTTCTATAGGAAATCAAGGTTTCTGAGGATCAGCAGGGGCCTGGGAAGCCCAGGCAAAAGCTAGCACCTCTGTCAAGGGGACACAGATAGCCTATGAGACAAGTCCAGAGGGATTTTTTGAAACAGCAAGCTGACACACAAATAGCAAAAAAAAAAAAAAAAAAAAAAATTCCATGCCTATCATCCCACTGACCAAGCAGTCTCTTAGTTCTCCATAGACATCCACACCATCCTAGCAATATTCAGCCTGAGCCTATGGAAACTCTCCTCTCATGCAATTAGGGCTATTATCCAAACAGTCAGATAGCTCCAGCTCCTGTAGTGTACCTCCAAAGCTTCTCAAAGCTCTGCTGGGAGATGTAGGAATTAAAGCCTTGCTGCAGATACCACTATTTAGCCCGAGATGCAAAGCTGAACCTTAAGTGACACTCGTGGATTGGATTCTCTTAATACAGGAATGCAACACTCTTGCCTCTGACCTCAAAGTTCTCACTGCTGCGCTTATCAGAGGAGCCAGAGGTTACAGATGTGGACTCAGACTCAGGCAGCTCCTGCTGTGTCTGTAGGAGGACCTTGAACAGAACCTCATCTTAACCTTATGGAGACCCATCTCCCAAGGACAACATCCAAATGGCCTCTATCCTCAGCAACTCCCTGCAGCTTCTAGAGGTATGTGTTAACTTTGTAACACTGTAACAAAACATCTGAGATAGTCAGTTTACAAAGAGAAAAGATTTATTTGGGTGACAGTTTGGGGAGTGGGATTCAGTATATTGTCTTTTGCCACTTTGCTTTGGGCCTGTGCTATCATAGTACAGTGTGGAAGGGACATATGGCAGAGGAAGCTACTTGTCTCATGAAAAAGCAGAGCAGGAGGAAAGAGTTGGGGTCCAAGTACCCCTTGCAAGAGCTCTTCTTCAGTAGCCTAACATCATCACTCTAGTTTCTACGTCTTCACCACTCTCCAATGGCAATCCAGGCTGGGAACCAAGCCCTTAGTGTACAGGTTCTGTGCGGACACAGGTCCAAGCAAGAGAAAAAAATCTGGAAATATCCTAGCATTTAATGGTAACATACAAAAATCTCATCTTGAACTTCCTCATATCCTCTGAATCTGAAGATTTCTTGGACCATTCTCACCGTAGTGCTGAACTAGACCACATTCCAGGATAATATGGTTCTGTAATGGATCTCAGCAAGCAGCCAGATATTTCTTGGAGCAAACTTTGTATGGGTAACAAGGCTAAATCCAGCCTATGATTGGCCAGCATGGCACAGTATTAGAAGGAGATGCCCTGCCCCTCTGCCCCCTCCTTCTTACTCCCCCAATTCCCACTCCCCCCTAGTCCCTTCTGAGCTAGCAAGGCATAGCTTTTTATTAGGTGAAGGAAATTCATGTGAAGTAAACCATTCAAAACTATTGAAGTTTTGGTGTAGTGTACAATATATGACCTGGGGCTTGTATGCACAGAAAAACCTGTTCTGCAGTAGGCTATTTTTCTTTTGAAATTTGCCACCTTATATGGTGACCTTTTCTTAGGTGACAGTTGAGGTTTTAGTCATTTAGAGGAACTTTTAGTTCTAATTGTAGTGATTAGATTGTGAAGTTAGGATATCAAAATCATATGTTTGGATTTTTCTTTTTTTTTCCTTTTTTTTCTTAGATATTTGCTTTATTTACATTTCAAATTGTATCGCCTTTCCTCATTACCCTCCCCTAGAAAACCCCCTATTCCATCCTCCTTCGCCCTGCTTACCAGCCCACTCCCACTTTCCTGACCTGGTATTCCCCTATACTGGGGTATCAAGCCTTCATAGGACCAATGGCCTCTCCTCTCACTGATGTCTAAAATGGCCATCCTCTGCTACATATGTAACTGGAGCCATGGGTCCCTCCATGTGTACTCTTTGGTTGGTGGTTTAGTCCCTGGGAGCTCTAGGGGTACTGGTTGGTACATTATTATTGTTCCGCCTGTGGGGCTGCAAACCTCTTCAGCTCCTTGGGTTCTTTCTCTAGCTGCTCTATTGGGGACCCTAAGCTCAGTCTAATGGTTGTCTGTGAGTCATGGGTATTTTGATCCACCTTCCCAAGTGATTCTAAAAAGACTCCATTCCAACAAGAGGCAAAACAAATTGGCAATTCTTTATGAAGTAAATGTGGATTGTAACTACCTTGACAGAACACAATGGTTATGTTGATGAAGGAGAATGTGAGGAAGAGAGTAATGTTCAGTAAATTTGTGACATTTTGGAAGACAAGGAGACGTCTGCATCTCTTTTCCCCTTGACCTGACACGTGGATCTTAGGATCTCTCTATTTCCAGGAGGTCTGCAATCAATACCAGGATACAAAGGGCCTAGGAGGGGTGACAGAACACAACAAACCAACTAGTATTTGGCAATTAATTAGTTCAGACAATATGCCAATATGCTGTAGGTCCTTTCTACGCTGACAGTTTTCTCAACTCTGTTGTTTGCAATTTTATCTGCAGAGAATAATATTTTCCAGCAGGTGGCAGGAGACATCTTGTAAGAAAGAAGAATTATTTAGATTACACTAAATAGACAGAGAAAGAGCAAAGGTGGGGGTGGTGAGAGGGAGGGCAGGGTAAGAGAGTGGGTGAGGGGTAAGAGAGTGGAGGGAGATAGGGGTGGAGTGAGAAAACACAAGATAGTGGAGCAGTGGACTCTAGAAAACACCTTACTCTTTGGAGGAGAGGGGAGTGCATGCCTCTTACAGAATCTCCTGTTTCATGTACTTGTTGGGAGGAACTGTTTATATGAGGATAGCACATGCCAAAGATATGGCTGTTGAGGTGGGGTGGTAGAGGTTGGAGCACAGAGAGCAGACCCTGATTCTAATACCCTGGGAACTCATGGGCTAGCTGCAGACACTGGTCCCTTCTGGCTTCCCTGTCTGACCTGCTTTCAAAGACACCCACTTCCCTGTTCCTCCAGGCTATTCTGTATGCAGGAAGCATCCCAGTCTGGCTCCTGGCTCCAAAACTGGACACCCCGCCCCCTTCCCCAGGCAGCCAAGTTAGCCTGCTTGTCCTCCTTGCCTTGCTGGGTTGGCGGTTGCCATGGAAACCTCCAAGGCTCTTCAGGCTTTCTTAGTGACTGACCAGACCTGGAAAACCATTTTGGAATCGACAGTGCTGTATTTGTGGGAAATTTTAATGAAAGAGCAGCCTGACCTAGCTTCAGTGCTGCAGAGTGGAAAATGGCAGCGGCATGAGGTGCTGCTGGGTAGCGGCTGCCAGAAAGATGGACGGCTTGGGAGAGACTAGAGGGAGACGAACAATGCTCTTGTCCTTTGTTATTGCTTCATCTTCGGGAAGAAGGGCTCCTTGTCATAACTAGTGGAGCGATTCCCCAACACAGCTGGGGCATTTCAGGACACCCGGGAATAGGCAGTTCTTTCTCTAGGTTTTAATAAAGGTATAAAGTTAAGCTTATTTTCATTCATGAAAAGAGCAAAGCAAAGCACAAACAAGCATTTCTCACAGGTAAGTGTGGGGGAAATCGCTCTGACAATTTAGACTCGAAGCTTACCTCTACTGCACATTTTTATTTTTCCAATCTCCAAACGTTCTGAAACAGGCAGCCTCTAAGGTACTCTTAGTAAATCCCCCTCTGAGCATATGCCTCCCTTGTGCTTGTCTCTCTTCCTTCAACACAGCCTGGCCTCACCAGTTTGCTTCAGACAACGAAAAATACAACAGAAATTATGGGATGCCACTTTTACAAGAAAGTGGTTTTTGAACTTCGTGCCTCCTGATACCCTGTCATTAGAAGCCCTGACTGCCACACCATGAAGACAGGCAGCAGCTATGGAAATTCCCACAGGGCAAGAATTTAAGAGGGGCGCTGATTCCAATTTTGCCTCGGGATGACCCAGTTTCCCTGCTGATGGCTTCACTTCTCTCTAATGAGGGGACAGGAGCCAGAGGACACAGCTGAGCTACAGCTCGAGCCTCAATCCACAGAGACCGTCAGAAAATAAATTGTCATCTCCAGCCAGCACATTCTGAGGGTCTTAGTTAAACACAAATAGGTAACTAATAGAGACATTTGTTTGGGCTCCCATAGTCTGGACTGTTGGGAGTGTGTGCTCTTCAGATCTCTCTGGTTGTACATAGTTCCAGGTTATCACTTGTGTCTCTAAGAAGCATGAGGCAGGTCCCCAACCTTCATGCTTCAGCCTCCTCATCTAGTAAGAACTTAAAGATCATGTAATTTGATACAGTTGTCCCTCTGTGAGAGATTCTCCCAAGATCCTCCTAGAATATGCAAATGTATAGATGCCCAAGGACCTTGCATAGTGTTATATTTGCACATAAGATGTGCACATTTACATACAAGCTTTAAATCACCTCCAAAATTGCTTGTAATAGTCACTATAATGGAAATGCCACAGAAGTAGATACTCTACAGTATTGCTTAGGGAATAATAATAATAAATCTGCACATGCACACTAGAGATGCAATTTTGTCTAAATTTTCTGTTTAATATTTGAGTAGATCCATAGATGGAGAACACACAGACACTGGGGTCTGGCTTTACTTGTAAATGTTTTGAACATAGTGAAAAAATGCTTGGTAAACTAGTTATAATCACTACTGAGTACAAATCATTCATGTTTCCATGTAGAGCTTTTTCTGTAAGTCTACATCAATCATTTATCTCCAGTGACTGAGTTGCCAATCAAATCAGCATCATTTATCTATTGCAGATATATTCTAAAATGGAGCCATGCAGACACATAAACTAGGGTTTTTACAAAGAAGCTGTGATCCTTGAATCTTTTTAACTCTGTAAGATCTGTCTGTGAAGACTGTACTGAGAAAGTCATAACCTGGGCAGCCAGGCTGACCTACAGACACCAGGAAGAGACTTCTGGAAAACTGGTCACTCTAGAAATAGGTAAGATAACTATGTCTCTGATGAGCTAGAGTGAAAGAGGGGCCTATATAAAGTCATGAACATTGGCTGATCCCTGACACTGAAATGTAGATTGCACCATGCACAGATGGAGAACTCAGCAGAAATCTTTATGGAGTTGGCAGAAGGTAGTACTTGCTTGGAGAATTAGTGGTGCCTTCTGCAGGATGTGGACACAGTCAAGACTGACATTAATATACATGTATTATTATAAACAAATGTAAGTTGAATCTGCTCATTCTTTGGGTGTGTGCATGCACATATGGGGGTGAGGTTGTGGGGTGTGTGTGTGTGTGTGTGTGTGTGTGTGTCCTTATAGGTTATAAGAAAATGTCACATATCTGGAGCTGGAGTTACATGCTGTTGTGGAAGCTAGAACCAAATTCCAATCCTCTGGTAAAGTAGCAAGAACTCTCAACCAATAAGCCATTTTGCCAGTCCCCAATTCTGCTTACTCTTTCTCTTTCAATGTTTGTCTCATGGCTAGAAAAATTCAGAGACGATATTTTCCACAAAAATAAAAGGAAACTATAGGGAAGTCAAATCCCCTACTTGCTTTTGCCACTCCATCAATGGAACTTGCACTCTTATTAGCTGCAGGAGACAAACAACTCTCCAAGTGTCTTCTGCTATCCAAGCTTGCACACTGCTATGCTGCAAAAACTTAACCTCAGACAGGGAAGCATGGCACTAGCCATATTTGTTGGGCTTATGTTTTAATCCACTGGGAGCTTAAAGAGTGCACTAGGATTCAGGCAACTGTAAGGACTCTGGTTTGGGCCATCAAATCACATAAGCCATAGCTACTTTGCTTTTATAAGCCATGCACAGGTTCCAGTTGCTCAAAGATCTCTTGGCCAGTTGAGGAACAATAGTCAATGACTTGGGTCTGTGTTTGAGAGACCTAATGAGACCTTCGTTGCAATGCAGTCTCCAAAGGGCCAGTCAGTCTAGATGAGCTCCTTCCTCAACAATCTATGGGAGATGGCTGTGGGGAAACTAGACTTCTAAGGTCATGTTTTGCCACCCTCACTTGGCTGGATTGAAGCAATTGGGTGGCATCATGGTGGCATGCTGTTGGCATCTGGGGTCTACGTGTCCTGATGACTGATACACTTATATCCCAGATACATTTAGGGAAAGTTATATTAGGGAATGGAATCTCCTGAAACTCCATTTATACACCAAGAACAGTCTAGGAAGGCCTTTACCAAAGTTTTACTTCAGACAGTCTAGCCTTGTGGCTAACTCCAAAAAAACATTGTTGAAAACCCTTTTATGGTACAGATCCTGTGAGAATCATGGGTACTTGGACTATTTTAAATCTGAAACACATTTTGTTTATTTTTTTGTAACAGTCTTACTTTAGACCCACTCTGTCCTAGAACTCATGATCCTCCTGCCTTAGCCTATCAAGTACTAGAATTACAGGTCTGCCCCATCGCCCCAACACCTAAACCTGAAATACTTTGAAAGTTAACAATTTGCTTGAAAGAGATAAGGAAATAGTGAAAGAAAATGATAACGAAGAAAGAGGAAAGAGAAGGGAGAAGGAAGGGCTGTCAGTGAACCACGTGACATCACTGTCAGGAAGACTTTGCTTCATTGACTTATGGGAACCAGCATCATTACTACCACCCCCATTACCATGTACTGCCTGCATCCTCTGCATCAGACATGGAGTTATCTTAAGCCACATGCTCAGAGGTCAGCAACTGGTGGCCCAAGGTGGGATCCCAGAACAGGCAGTAAATGTCTCCCAGCACTTACTTAGACAGACCCCCATGTGTCAGGCCAGTTCAGGCAGAATGCTTGCTGCACATGCACAGCCTGTCAACTCATGCACACACTGCTTACACACTTCTATCCCAGGAGGAATTTCAAACAGGAGTCTTAAGAACTCACAGGGCTCGGGGCTGGTCATCCTGACTCAGCTGTTTTCTCCTCTGCTAACCAGTGGTAACTCAATCATCTCCTCTCTCCTGACCGTATCTCACCAACAGGTTTGTACGATTACTTTCCATTTTCCAGTACTCCAAATCAAAACAGAAAGATTTCTGGCTGTTTTTTTCCTAACCTTCCAACCCAAGGTTTTGAAAAAGGAAAGAAAAGGAAAAGGCTTAGAAAACATTTTCCTAATGAGGCAATTCATTTATGCACTGGCAGCCATTAGTGGATCATTATGAATTAATTTTCTAAATTAATCAATCAATTAAGTCTCATAATCAGATCAAGTAGATCACAGGCCAGTCTGCTCTGGTTTGATTAATTAGATGACTTGAAAGATCAGACAATTAGATCACACTAATCACATGTTCTTTACACTCATTCCCCAAATTGAAAATAAAAGTCCTTTGCAGAGCACATGAGTTAGGCTAAGTGTGCCCAGGGTCCTCAGTTAACTGCTAGCCCAGGGTCTGCCTGAGGTCTTGGGCTCTCGCCTGACTCTGAGTTTAGAAGTCCACAATTTGAGATATAGGAATCAGTTACAGAATCACATGAAATGATACAAATTTATCTTTTATTTCTTTATGGGACCGATGTCAAATTGTTCATAACACTGAATTCCTTCTGGAGTCACTGGGGAAGATTTTGAGGCCAGCTAGCTGGCTGTATTCATTGGTTCACAGTCTCATCACTCTGTTCCTTGCCTCTGTCACCTGTCACATCTCACACTAGCACTTCTGCCCCCACTTACTCTTATAGGGATGCTTCTTACCATACTAGCCCTATCCAGATGACCAGGACTGAATCCCTCTCAAGTCAAGTCCCTTATACTAACTCGCTCTGCAAAATTCCCTTTGCCACAAAAAATAAGTTTCTACAGGCTCTAGAATTAAGATATGGACATTGTTCAGAGCCATTCTCACACCTCCCTCATATCCAAGGCTGTGGCCTAATTTCAGAGCCCACAGTAGCACATATGGTCCCTTATGAATACCCCAGTGCTCAGAGTACTGAAAGGCCCCATAGTCACTCATCCCAAATTCTGTCACATCTCCTACACCTCTTAGAATTAATATACATACAATGAATGAAGCTCAGCTTCCAGAAGATTCCTACTACCATAAAAATAAATAACCTGAGAGAATCAATAACTTGTTTCATTAACAACCATCATCTACATATTAATTATATTAATTATAATTCATTATATGTGGGAAAATCAGATGATAATATTAAGTGCTCAAGACCCCAGGCCCAGGTCCAGACTTCAGTAAAAGATTTTAAAAATATCTTACAACAATTACTTCTACTGTAAAATATGTTAGCTACTATAGAGTCTAATTACTGACTATATCAGTGTGTGAGTGTGTGTGTGTATGTGTGTGTGTGTGCATTGTGTGTATGTGTGTTTGTATGCGTGTCTGTGTCTGTGCATGAGCATGTCTGTATCTGTGTATGTGTGTTCATGTTTATGTATGTATGTGAGCTTGTGTCTGTGTCTTTGTGTATGCAAGTGCGTGCATGCCTATGTGTATGACTCTCTGTGTGTATATGTAGTGCATCTTTTAGTTTTTGCTTATTTACTATTACCCATTCAGAAGAGTTAGTAGGCACCTCTGCTGGGAACTGGGGCTAAAATCTGTAGGAATGGGAATAAGAGAAATTTATGTATAGTGTGTATCAGCAAGCAGAGAATGAGGTGCCTGTTAGAAGTTGTTTGGGGATGAGCAGCGTGGCATATGCCTTTAATCCCAGTTCTTGGGAGGCAGAGGCATGCAGATTTCTGAGTTCAAGGCCAGCCTGGTCTACAGAGTGAGTTCCAGGACAGCCAGGGCTATGCAGAGAAACCCTGTTTCAAAAAAAAAATAGTTGTTTGGGTCTTCCTGGAAGTTGTGCCTTTTCTTTGTGGTCACAAAGTATGACTCACCAGGTGGCTTGAGACTACAGGGGTTAATTTCCTCATAAGGGTAGAGACGGGACAAAGGTGACAGCATGCAGGTTGGCTCTTTGGTGGTCTCTCACCTTCTTTCATCATCACATGCCCTCTTCCGTGTTCACCTGCTCTCCACTTCCTTTAAGGACCCCAAACCTCTCAGACCAGAGCCGCTTCCAGTGAGCTCATTTTTACTAATTATCTCTTTAAAGGCCCTACCACCAAATATGGGCATATTGTGTACTTCTGAGAATTAGCCACGAGTCTGAAGGTCAAAATTCAATCTACAATAGAGGTTTGAGCAAAGAGGAGACATGTGGAGAAGCAATAGATGTACATATTTGCAGAAGAGAAGGTGCAAGAGGGGACTACAGCTGGCATAAAAGAGTTTAATTTGCCTGTAGTTCTAAGAAACAACTCAAAGGCAGTGAGGTGGGTCCCAGGCACAACCCAGGCACACCAACCTCTCCTCTGCGTGATTCATCAGTGGGGTTTAGTATCAAGGTTTGGGGGTCCTCTCTTATCTGTCTTTCACATCTAGTGTTGTGCCTTATCCTTTGAGTACCAAGAATATGCCTATTTCCATTGCTGACTTAAAACTCCATCTCCAACCTTTCTCAGGAGACAGCCATTCAAAATGAAGGATAAATGCAATTTTCTCCACTCTGCCTCCTTGGAGACAGAAAACTCTGACATACAGAGCATTGCCTGAAAACCTCTCGGCCTAATTTCCTCATCTCCTTTTTAAAAGGAAAAGACATCCAGGATAATTCTAAGATATATTATTTAGTGAGACTGGAAACTCAAATCTACTTATGAAGCTAGATAAAATTGCTTAATTTATACTGCCCAGGGAAATAATAAATTTTGGTCATGATTACATAATAGCTAACTATCAAATGGGGATGCATATCAACAAATAAAAACTGTCTTTCAGATCAAGCAATTGATGTGATTTCTTTATTTTATTATTTTAGCATTAATCACTTCCTTAAGGCAAATTGCTGCCTGTATTAGTTTTTTGGGGGATGTTTATAACATTGCCAGACATTGATTGACTTAAATGGAAAAAAAAAAAAGCATTGTCTTTTGGTTCCAAGTGCGGCAGGTTAACTCCTTCTGAGGTCGCTGGGAAACAAACTGGCCCATCCCTTCTGACTTCTGGCAGTTCCTTGCTTTTTGGATGCACCATTAGTCTTCCTGTGGTACTCAGCCTGGACAGGTGGCTGCATCCACAGGTAGCAAATTTGATTGGATTAAGGGCTCACAAACTCATGTGCTCTTACCTTAAGTAATTATAGTTGTAAGGAACCTTTCTTAATTTCTTTTCTGTTACTGTGATGAAAGCACCATGATCTAAAGCAACTTGGGAAAGAAAGGGTTTATACCACTTCCACTTTCTGGCTTCAGTCCGTTATGAAGGGAAGTCATGAAAGGAACTCAAGGCAGAAAGCTGGAGGCAGGGACTGAAGCAGAGACCATGGAGGAGTGGTGCTCCCTGGCTTGCTCTTCAAGGCTTGTTCAGCCTGTTTTCTTATTCAACCCAGGACCCCCATACCAGGGATAGTTCTACCTCTCATGAGCTGGGCCCTTCCGTGTCATTCATGAATCAAGAAATAGCGCCACACACTTGCCTGTGAGCAATCAGATGGAGATATTTTCCCAGTTGAGATTTCCCTTCCAAGATAACTCTAGCATGTGTCAAGTTGAGGGGAAAAAAAGACCTAACAGGACAAACTCTGTTTTCAAATCAAGTCACATTCTTAAGCAGTCAAGATTGGCAACTCAATATATGAATTTGTTAGGTGACATGCATTCACTTATCACACTTCCAACTGGTGGATTTTAAAAATTAGTATAGACATTTAACTCCATACCTCATTCATTTAAAAAGAGAAATTCAAGATTCATCAACATAAATGTTTACTTTCTTTTGACAATTTAAAAAAATCAAGCCAAGCATGGAGACACATGGCTTAAATTCCAGCACTTGGTAAGCAGGGACAGGTGGATCTCTGTGAGTGCAAAACTATCCTGGACTATAGAGAGAGTTCCAGGACAGCAGAGATATATAGTATGACCCTATCTCACAAACAAACAATAGTAAAAATTATAAAAATTAAATCAAAAACAACTTTTAAAAAAAAACTAAGTCCTTTCCTCTATTTAACCTCTCTGGGTCTATGGATTGTAGGTTGCTTATCATTTATTTAATGGTTAATATAAGTGAGTACATGCCATATTTATCTTTCTGGATCTGAGTTACCTTGCTTAGGTGATTTTTTTCCTAGTTCCATTCATTTGTCTGCAAATTTCATGTTGTCTTTTTTTAAGATCTGAGTCATACTCCATTGTTAGATGTTCCACATTTTCTTCATCCATTCTTCTGTTGAGGGACATCTAGGTGGTCTTATGAAGAAAGCTGTAATAAACATGGTTGAGCAAGCATCCTTGTGGTAGGATGAAGGATGTTTTGAGTATATGCCCAAGTATACTTAGATCTTGAGGTAGATCAATTTCCAATTTTCTGAGAAATCACTGTATTGATTTTCATAGTAGCTGTATACATTTGCATTCCCACCAGCAAAGGAAGATTATTCTCCTTATTCTGCATACTTACCTGCACCACTTGTGTTATTGATCTTAGTCATTCTGACAGGTGTAAGATGAAATCTTGAAGGAAATTTGGTTTTGAAGAATAGATTACATTTTCATAATGGCCAAAAATGTTGACCATTTCTTTAACTATCTCTCAGCCATTTGAGTTCCTTCTATGGATCTTCCTAGTGTCGAGAAATAGAATAGATGTTGGAGGTGAACTGGGGGATGTGGGGACAGAGAGGGTCAATCAGGTGTGGACAGGGAGGAAAGACATGGTTGAGGGAAAGAATTCAGGGAGAGACAGATGCTATTGTTGGCCAACTGAGAGATGATATGGAAATCTAAAGCAAGGGAAATTTCCTAAAACATATGAAGGCAATCCTGATGAAGTATCCTAATAATGAGGAATGCAGAGTCCCAACTATCTAACTCTTGTCACCAAATGAGGTTTCCAGTAGTATGACTGGTTTGCATTCAACTGATTTGTTGGCCGAGGGGGTCCCATGGAAATCCCCAAACAACCTAGGCTGTTGTTAAGACAATGAGTTGCTCTCTGCAAACTGACACTGGGGACTCATTACTGAGGACAACACATACAGAACTCATTGAACATGGAGAAGTTGAGCTGGTGCCTATATGGAGGTTTGCCCCCATATCCTAGTTAGTGTCTGTGGTGCAGGAAGGTACTCGGCAGGCTACCAAAAGAGAAACATAAACACCAACCCAGACACAAAACCTTTGACTACAATCTGTTCTGTCTTAAAGATATGCTAGAGTAATAGTGGTACAGACTTGTGGGAATAGCCAAAACAATGTCTGACTGACTTATGGCCCAGTCCACAAGATGGAATTCATACCCAACACTGTGTGGCTGACTGAGAGCTAGAGATTAGATAGCCCAGAGACAAAACCCTAATGGTCTAAAGGAAAACTATTAATCAAATGACTCCTAAAAATATTCCTATATACTCACAGAGCAGTGCCTTATTCAGTCACCACAAGAGAAGCTTCCTTCTGCAGCAGACAGGAAAAAACAAAACCTATCAACAAACATTATGCAGAGAGAAAGAGAGTTCTTAGAACACACAGCTCTAAATGGTATGTCTCCATCAAATCTCTCTCCTCCAAGCTCAGGAACACTACACTACATAAGCAGATCTGCAAAGGGTATAGGGATGGAGAGCAGCAGGAGAACAAGGGTCACTGGATAAACTACGCAGGCTCATATGAACTCACAGAGTCTGAAGCAGCAGGCACAGACCTTGCACTGGTCTGCACCAAGTCCTCTACATATGTATTGTAGCTTTCAGCTTAGCATTTTTATGGGACTCCTGAGTGTAGGAATGAGTGGGTCTATGACTCGTTCCTGCTCTTGGAAATTTTTACTTCTGTTGGGTTTCCTTGTTCAACTTTGATATGACTTTTCTTTTCTTTTATTATATTTTGTCATGTTTAGATGTTATCTCTTAGAAGCCTGTTCTTTTATGAGAGAAAGAAAAGGAGTAGATATGGAGGGGAGGGAGGTGAGGAGGAACTGAGATGAATAGAGGGAAAGAAAATTGAAATCATGATATATGGTACGAGAAATGGATGTATTTTTTTCAAAATAATGTGATATTAATTTATTGATGTTAATATTAGACTAAACTACATTTCAGTATAAATCCCATTATCTATTGTGCACGTAATCAAAAGTAAATTACCTAAGGTGTGAATACTTTATTTTTATTAGATGTTTTCTTTATTTACATTTCAAATGTTATCCCCTTTCCTGGTTTCCCCTCCAAAAACACCCTATCCCATCATCCCCTGCCCCTGCTCACCAACCCACCCACTCCTGCTTCACTGTCCTGGCATTCCCCTATACTGGGGCATCAAGCTTTCTCAGGACCAAGGGCCTCTCCTCCCTTTGATGTCCAACAAGGCCATCCTCTACTAAATATGCAGCTGGAGCCGTGGGTCTCTCCATGTGTATTCTTTGGTTGGTGGTTTAGTCCCTGGGAGCTCTGGGGGTACTAGTCAGTTCATATTGTTATTCCTCCTATAGGGATGCAAGCTCCTTCAGCTCCTTGAGTTCACTCACTAGCTCCTCCATTGGGCACCCTGTGCTCAGTCCAATGGTTGGCTGAGAGCAACCACATCTGTATTTGTCAGGTACTGGCAGAGCCTCTCAGGAGACAGCTATATCAGGCTCCTGTCAGCAAGTGCTTGTTGGCATCCACAATAATGTCTTGGTTTGATGACTGTATATAGGATGGATCCCTGAGTGGGGCAGTCTCTGGATGGTCTTTCCTTCAGTCTATGCTCCACACTTTGTCTCTGTATCTCCTTCCATGGGTATTTTATTTCCCTTCTAAGAAGGACCAAAGTATCCACACTTTGATCTTCCTTCTTCTTGGGCTTTGCTTGATCTGTGAATTGTATCTTGGGTATTCCAAGCTTCTAGGCTAATATTCATTTATCAGCGAGTGCATACCATATGTGTTCTTTTGGGTTTGGGTTACCTCACTCAGGATGATATTTTCTAATTCCATCCATTTGCCTAATAATTTCATGAATTCATTGTTTTTAATAGCTGAGTAATATTCCATTGTGTAAATGTACAACAGTTTCTGTATCCATTCCTCTGTTGAGGGACATCTCGATTCTTTCCAACATCTGTTGTTATAAATAAAGCTGCTATGAACATAGTGGAGCATATGTCCTTATTACATGTTGGAGTTTCTTCTGGGTATATGCCCAGGAGTGATATTGCTGAGTCCTCTGGTAATACTGTGTCCAATTTTCTGAGGAACCGCCAAACTGATTTCCAGAGGGGTTATATTAGCTTAAAATCCCACCAGCAGTGGAGGAGTTTTCCTCTTTCTCCACATCCTCACCAGCACCTGCAGTCACCTGAGTTTTTGATCTTAGCCATTCTGACTGGTGTGAGGTAGAATCTCAGGGTTATTTTGATTTGCATTTCCCTGATGACTAAGGATGTTGAACATTTCTTTAGGTGCTTCTCAGCCATTTGGTATTCCTCAGTTGAGAATTCTATATTTAGCTCTGTACTCCATTTTTAATAGTTATTTGGGTCTCTGGAGTCTGACTTCTTGAGTTCTTTGTATACATTGGATATTAGCCCTCTGTCAGATGTAGGCTTGGTAATGATCTTTTCCCAATTTGTTAGTTGCCGTTTTGTCCTATTAACAGTGTCCTTTGACTTACAGAAACTTTGTAACTTTTTGAGGTTCCATTTGTCTATTCTTGATCTTAGAACATAAGCCATTGGTGTTCTGTTCAGGAAATTTCCCCCTGTACATACATGCTTGAGGCTCTTCCCCACTTTCTTTTCTATTAGTTTCAATGTGTCTAGTTTTATACGGAGGCCCTTGATCCACTGACTCAAGCTTTGTACAAGGAGATAAGAATGGATTGATTTGCATTCTTCTGCATGCTGACCTCCAGTTGAATCAGCACCATTTGTTGAAAAGGCTATCATTTTTCTGCTGGATGATTTTAGCTCCTTTGTCAAAGATCTAGTGACCATAGGTGTGTGGGTTCATTTATGGGTCTTCAATTCTATTCCATTGATCTTCTTGCCTATCACTGTACCATTCAGTTTTATCACTATTGCTCTGTAGTACAGCTTGAGGCCTGGGCTGCTGATTGCCCCAGAAGCTCTTTTATGGTTGAGAATAGTTTTAGCTATCCTGGGGTTTTGTTATTCCAGATGAATTTGAGAATTGCTCTTTCTAACTCTATGAAGAATTGAGTTGGAATTTTGATGGGGATTGCATTGAATCTGTAGATTGCTTTTGGCACAATGGCCATTTTTACTATATAAATCCTGCCAATCCACGAGCATGGGAGATCTTTCCAACTTCTGAGGGCTTCTTCGATTTCTTTCTTCAGAAAATTGAAGTTCTTGTCATACAGATCTTTCACTTTCTTGGTTAGAGTCACAGCAAAATACTTTATATTGTTTGTGACTATTGTGAAAGGTGTCATTTCCCTAATTTCTTTCTCAGCCTGTTTATCCTTTGAGTACAGGAAGGCTACTGATTTGTTTGGGTTAATTTTATATCCAGCCACTTTGCTGAAGTTGTTTATCAGCTGTAGGAGTTCTCTGGTGGAGGTTTTGGGGTTACTTAATTATACTATCATATCATCTGCAAATAGTGATACTTTAATTTCTTCCTTTCCAATTTGTATCCCTTTGACCTCCTTTTGCTGTTTAATTACTGTAACTAGAACTTCAAGAACTATATTGAATAGATAGGAGGAGAGAGAGGGCAGCCTTGTTTAGTCCCTGATTTTAGTGGGATTGTTTCAAGTTTCTCTCCATTTAGTTTGATGTTGGCTACTGGTTGACCGTATTTTGCTTTTACTATGTTTAGGTATAGGCCTTGAATTCTTGATCTTTCCAAGACTTTTAACATGAAGGTATGCTGAATTTTGTCAAATGCTTTTTAAGTATCTAATGAAAGGGCCATGTGGGGGTTCTTTTGAGTTCGTTTACATAGTGGATTTCATTGATGAATTTCCACATATTGAACCATCCCTGCATCCCTAGGATGAAGCCTACTTGATCATGGTGAGTGGTCATTTTGATGTGTTCTTGAATTTGGTTGGCAAGAACTTTATTGAGTATTTTTGCATCGATATTCCTAAGGGAAATTGGTTTGAAGTTATCTTTCTTTGTTGGATGTTTGTGTGGTTTTGGTATCATCGTAATTGTGACTTCAAGAATGAGTTGGGTAGTGTTCCTTCTCTTTCTATTTTGTGGAATAGTTTGAAGAGTATTGGTATTAGGTCTTCTTTGAAGGTCTGATAGAATTCTATACTAAAACCATCTGGTCCTGGGCCTTTTTTCGTTGAGAGATTTTCAGTGACTGTTTCTATTTCTTTAGGGGTTATGGGACTGGGTAGATGGTTTATCTGATCCTGGTTTAACTTTGATATTTGGTATCTGTCTAGGAAATTGTCCATTTCATCCAGATTTTCCAGTTGTGTTGAGTATAGACTTTTGTAGTAGGATCTGATGATTTTTTGAATTTCCTCAGTTTCTGTTGTATCTCCCTTTTCATTTCTGATTTTGTTAATTTGAATACTGTCTTTTTGCCCTCTGGTTAGTCTGGCTAAGGGTTTATCTATGTTGTTGATTTTCTCAAATAACCAGCTCCTGATTTTATTGATTATTTTTATAGTTCTTTCTGTTTCTACTTAATTGGTTTCAGTCCTGAGTTTATTTCCTGCCTTCTACTCATTTTGGGTGTATTTGTTTCTTTTTGTTCTAGAGTTTTCAGGTGTGCTGTTAACCTACTGGTGTATGCTCTACCCAGTTTCTTTTTGGAGGCACTCAAACCTAAATGAGTTTTCCTCTTAGCACCGCTTTCATTGTGTCCCATAAGTTTGTGTATGTTGTGCCTTCATTTTCATTAAACTCGAAAAAGTCTTTGATTTCTTTCCTTATTTCTTTCTTGACCAAATTATTGAGTAGAGCACTGTTCAGCTTCCATGTGTATGTGGACTTTCTGTTGTTTTTGTTACAATTGAAGACCAGCCTTAATCTGTAGTGATCTGATATGATGTTTGGGATTATTTCAATCTTCTTATATATGTTGAGTTCTGTTTTGTGACTGATTATATGGTCAATTTTGGAGAAGGTACCATGAGGTTCTGAGAAGAAGATATATTCTTTTGATTTAGGATTAAATGTTCTATAGATATCTGTTAAATCCATTTGGTCTATAACTTCTGTTAGTTTCACCATGTCTCTGTTTAGTTTCTGTTTCTCTGATCTGTCCATTGATGAGAGTGGGGTGTTCAAGTCCCTCACAATTATTTTGTGAGGTGCGATGTGTGCTTTAAGTTTTAGTAAAATTTCTTTCATAACTGTGAGTGCCCTTGCATTTGGAGCATAGGTGTTCAGAACTGAGAGTTCTTCTTGGCAGATTTTTCCTTTGTCAAGTATAAAGTGTCCTTTCTTATCTTTTTTGATGACTTTTGATTCAAAGTTCATTTTATCTGATATTTGAATGGCTACTCCAGCATGTTTTCTGGGACCATTTGCTTGGAAAATTGTTTTCCAGCTCTTTACTCTTAGGTAGTGTTTGTCTTTGACACTGAGGTGCGTTTCCTGCATGCAGCAAAATGCTGGATCCTGTTTATGTATCCAGTCTATTAGTCTATGTCTTTTTATTGGCGAATTGAGTCCATTGATGTTAAGAGGTATTAGGAATAGTGATTGCTGCTTCCTGTTATTTTTTATTTTATTTTTATGTTTGTGTGGTTATCTTCTTTGGGGTTGAAAGAAGATTACTTTCTTGCTTTTTCTAGGATGTAGTATCCTTCTTTGTGTTGGTGTTTTCCATCTATTATCCTTTGTAGGACTGGATTTGTGGAAAGGTATTGTGTAAATTTGCTGTTGTCATAGAATAGCTTGATTTCTCCATCTATGGTAATTGAGAGTTTTGCTGGGTATAGTATTCTGGGCTGGCATTTGTGTTCTCTTAGGGTCTGTATGAGATCTGCCCAGCATCTTCTAGGTGTCATAGTCTCTGGTGAGAAGTCTGGTATAATTCTGATAGGTTTGCCTTTATATGTTACTTGACCTTTTTCCCTTACTGCTTTTAATATTCTTTCTTTCTTTCTTTCTTTCTTTCTTTCTTTCTTTCTTTCTTTCTTTCTTTCTTACTTTCTTTCTTTCTTGTCCTATATCAGCATCTTGAGATGTGATTTTAAATCCAAATCCTGCTTTTCTGGTGTGTTGGGATATCCAGGACTTGCTTTTGTGGGAGAACTGGGTTCAGATGATGCCATGTCACCTTGGTTTCTGTTGGTAATGTTCTTGTGTTTGCCTTTTGCCATCTGGTTATCTCTGGTGTTAGCTGGTCTTGCTGTCTCTGACTGTCGCTTTTCTGTCCTGCAAGCTAGTATATCAATACTCCCTGGAGACCAGTTCTCTCTGGGAGGAATTTAGGTATGGAGAGCTGTGGTACAGGGTCAGCTCAGGGGTGCAGACAGAAACCAGAAGGATCCTGTCCACAGCTGATCCTTGGTTCCTGTGTCCTGATGGCTCTAAGCAGGTTCCTCTTGGGCCAGGAATTTAAAGAGAATTGGTGGTCTTAGCTGTGCATGCAGGTTTGTAGTCACTCTTGGGAGACCAGCTCTCTTGTGGTGGTATTTGTGTATGTAGCTCTGTGGCCCAGGATCAGCTCTGGGCACAGATGGAAATCAGAAGACTCCTGTCCGAGGCTGTCCCTAGGTTCTTGTGTCCTGAGGGTTTCAGATGTGTTCCTCTGAGTAGCAAGGGTCATTCTACCTGCATTCCCAGGTCTATCCACACTTCTGGGAGGCTAGCTATCTCCCTTTGCCACCTGGGTATGGAGCCCTGTGGCAGAGGATGATCTCCAGCTGCCATGGATATATTTTCAATAAAAGGTAAAACTAAGTCAAGTAAAAAGGAAACCTCTTTGAAGATTTATGTATTTATGTATTTATTTATTTACTTATTTATTTACTTATTTATGTGTCTTTAGGAGTGTCTTTGTACTGTATGCATGGAGGGCCTATAAGATGACTAAAGGACTTCAGATCCCTTAGAATTGGAGTTACAGTGAGTGTGAGCCACCATGTGGCTTCTGGGAATTGAACCCAGTCCTCTCAAAGATCCACCATGCTCTTGGACACTGAGGCATCTCTCTAGCCTTCCAAAAAAAGGAAATCATGTATACATAAAATCTTCAATCACCCCATGTTTTCTAGAGTATTGTGTTTGCTCCTCTGTCTTAAGCATTCATCAGTTTCAAAGGTTGTTTTCCAAACTCCTTAAAGAACAAGAAATAACAAAGTACAGCTTTCCCCTGTATCCCCTGGTTAGTGTATCCCCTAGGTCTAACCAATCATAAGAAAATAAGTTTCCAGAAGAACAGGTTGTACTGTGTGATACACCTGTGCAGTACTTGGACAGATCAATTTCTCAATGCTATTCCTAAGCAATAACATATAACAACTGTTTACATTAGCGTGAGTTACTGATCATGACATGTACAGAAATGTCTACTCATCCCAGCTAAGTTTCCAAAGACTAAAGAAAGGATTCCATCCTAGTCTAAGCAGCTGAACCAATCAATTTAGTATAGGAAATTTAGTGTTACTTACAGGAGTATGGATGTCCCCAACGTCCCACATCAACATGGATCATGACTTATGAAAGCCATCTCACTCAGTCACATCCCCAGTCATTCTTCTTCCTTTTATACCCATGACACCTGCAACTGGGAGAGAGCTAATGGGAGTTGGAGTTAAATTCAGTTGAGAGTCCCATCTTTCTAAGACATGATATTAATACCCTCCTTATGATTCTCACAGGCCCAACTATAACTTTATCACATTTGCTTACTGTGTTACTATTATTATAAGGTCAAAGAATCATGCTTCCTTATATTGGTGGGTTGGTTGAACCCAGAGAAGACTCTTTATTACATCAACTCAATGTCGGCCTCTTGTTATATATTATAAGTAATCTAGAAGTGACTTAACATACACAGGAAGTTATACATAAATTATATGAAAATAGTACATTCTTTTTGTAAAAGACTTGAACATCTTCAGGTATGGGTAGCTGTAAGGTTGAAAGGGTATAGAACCAGTTTTCCAGGAACACTAAGAGATGTGTATGTATTTTGAATCACCTGTGATGATTTAAGTGTCTATATGATACTAGGGAGAGAACCAGTTGTTGATACCTACAAGAAACCTTTTCCACACAATTTAGGTGTGTGTGGAAAAGCTGAGGGGAGAGGGTCTTCAAAATTCCATTCTAGATTCAGCATTCTTAGCATTTGATCTCGAATTTTATAACAGATATAAGTACTTTTTTTCTTGCAGGTTAACATTAACAAAGTATATTTTTTAAAAAAAAATCTTCACAGTTAGCCTTTAAAGAGAATAATGTTGTACAAATGTCACATTGCAGTGTTGGCATTTCAAACAACTTAAGAATTCAAGGTGGCCACAAGGACTTCCACAATTCAGAAACAGTCAGAGTTTAAAGGATGCCAGCTCATTTAACATGTGGAAATATTCCTGTAAGTCTAGTTTGAGGGTCTGCTACTCTGAACATTTACTATCTGATTTCTTAAGGGCATAACATTTTAAAACCAGATTTAGAACAAAGATCTCATTAAATATTATCTGGTTAACATTCTCAAAGCAAATCAAATAAAGTGGAAAGTGTCTGAGGGATATAAAGACATTTCCTGGAACTGGGAGGACATCTGGTGGCCGATATTATTAAATACTTTTAAAAGAGATTTTTCTCTTTAGGCTAATTCAATAAAATTCAATAAAAACAGTTACTGATTACATTGTAACTAGCTGGTTTATAAGCAGGGATTATAAAGCAACATAAAGCATTAACTCTGTTTAGAGGAGCTATCAGAACAGAAAAAAAAGGTGGAGCTAGTTAACACAGTTAGATTATACTCAAGAAATCCAGGTGCTGTTTAAAAAAAGAACACAAGAAGTTGAAGTGTAGAAGGAAAGGCTGCAGACATAGCTCAATGGCAGAGGACTCATTTAACATGCCTGAGGCCAAGAGTTCCATCCCAAGTGCCAGCAGGGGAAGACAGACAGACAGACAAGCAGGCAGGCAGGCAGATGGGGGGAGTGGTGCCAGAGCAAAGCCCACCCCACATTATTTAGTGCCACATCCCAGTCTTCCTTGGGAGAGTGTCTGCCTGCACTTTTCATACAGTTCAGGACAGATTTGGATCTAAATCTCTTTCATCTTCACTTCTGTCATGGGAGGTGAATTAGATCAAGACGCTTTAGAACTACCTTTTATCTATTGGATGAGAAACAATCTCCTTCTGCAGGTTGCTCCTCAGCCTAGAGATGCAGGCTGTCAAACCAGAAGAACAGTACATTCAAGAAAAAGAGTGCTGAAAAGAAGCTGGCAGTAAGGAACTGCCTGAAATCTTACCACAGGATCTGAGCACCTGAACTCAGTCATACTACCTCTGAACATCCAGTAGAAAGAGTTGGTACAGCTGCAAAAGTGAGTGAAATAATAATAATAATAATAATAATAAGCAAAAGCAAAATAAAAAAGAATGAGAAAACATCATGTAATGGGAAACTGTTTAGAACTTTCATATGTAAATATGTACTCATATATACAAGTATATGAACAGTAATAAAATGTACTTAAAGATAGTTATAAAACTGACAAATTATGTAATGTTTTTCTCAAGAATGAAAGTCGCCATTGTCTAGCTCTGGGCTTGTTCTTTGGTCAGGAGGATCTTGCGGGAACACAAGAGCATCCTACTTCCCTGTAGAAACCTTCGAGGTCCCCAAAACTAACCAGCTTGGAGCCCTACCCCACCAATCCCATCCCAGTCTGATCCTCCCACCATCCCAGTTGGGTCCGCCTAGGACACAGCCTGCCGAGGTGAGCTATGCTTGATCCCTCAGCTCTGTTGTCTAACTCTGGTCTCGCTCTTCAGTTCTGAGGAGCCTTGCAGAACCCCAAGAACATTCTGCTTCCCTGTGAAACCATCAGGGAGCCCAAGACTAAAGAGCTTGGAATCCTGCTCCACCAATTCCTTCCCACTCCAGTCTGCCAGGAACACAGCCCACAGAGCTGAGCTGCTGGTTGTCTCCTGGGCTCCATTGTCTAACTCTGGCCTCATTATTTGGTCCTGAGAACCCTTGCAAGACCCAAGAGCCTCCTACTACCCCGTGGAGGCCTGAGAAGACCCACAAGAATTAACAGCTTGAAACATTGTTCCACCAATCCCTTACTAGTGGGATCTGCTTGAGGCACAGCCAGCAGAGTCTTCAGACTTCCATTGTCTGGCTCAGGGCTGCCCCTGCCCTCCTTCCTGAAAAGTCCTGCTCCTATCAGGACTATCCAGCCAATACTAGGGAAATCCAGATGCCTAAAGGATAGCTTAAGAACAAAATCAACAAGACCCAGGGCAATATGGCACCACTAGGACCCAGCTATACTGCTAAAACAAACCTTGGATATCCTAGTGAAACTGACGCACAAGAAGAGAGGACTTTAAATCCAATCTTATAAAAATGATAGACCTTTAAAGAGGACATGAATAAAACTCTTAAGGAAATACAGTAAAATACATTCAAACAGGTAGAGGCATTAAAAGAGGAAGCAAATAAATATAAAGAAATATAAGACAATACAATCAAACAGGTGAAGAATATGAATAAAACTGTCTAAGACATGAAAATGAAAAAGAAGAATAAAGAAAACACACATTGAGGCAATCATGGAAACAGAACACCTAGAAAGAGAACAGGAACTACAGATATAATAATCACCAACAAAATATAGGAGATGGAAAACAGAATCTCAGTTGTAAAAGATAAGATAGAAGAAATCAATATACCAGTTAAAGAAAATGCAAAATCTAAAAAGTTCATGACACAAAATATCCAGAAAATTTGGGACACTGTGAAAAAAACCAAACCCAAGTATAATAGAAATAAAAGAAGGGGAAGATTCCAAGCTTAAAGGCCAAGAAAACATCTTCAGAAAAGTCATAGAATAATATATCTCTAACCTAAAGAAAGAGATGCCTATAAATGTATAAGATACTTACAGAATACCAAACAGATTGGACCAGAAAAGAAAATCCTCCCACCATATAATAATCAAAACACAAAATATACAGACCAAAGGGAGAATTTTTAAAGCTTCAAACGAAAAAGGTCAAATAACATATAAAGGCAGACTTATCAGAATTATACCCGATTTCTCATCTGAGACACTAAAAGCTAGAAGGGCCTGCGCAGAAGTCTTGCAAACCCTATGAAACCACAGATGTTGGCCTAGACTACTATACCCAGCAAAACTCTTAGTCACCATAGATGAAGAAACCAAGATATTTCATGACAATACCAAATTTAAACAATACCATTCCACTAATCCAGCCGTACAGATGATACTTGAAGGAAAACTCCAACCCAGTGAGGCTAACTACACTCAAGAAAACACAAGAAACAAATAATTTCACACCATTAAAACCAATATAAGAGAAACACACACACACACACACACACACACACACACACACACACCAGCATCAATAACAAGAAATAACAATCATTGGTCACTAATATCTATCAACATCAGTGGACTCAGTTCCCAAGTAAAAAGACTCAAACTAACAGAATAGCTGTGTAAGTATTCTGTTGTATACAAGAAACAGAGTAGCAACAAAGATAGTTATTATCTCAGAGTAAAGGACTGAAACAAAAAAGGTTTTCAATGCAAATGGATCCAAGAAACAAGCTGTGGTAGCCATTCTAATATCTAATAAAATAGACTTTCAACCAACAAAAATCAAAAGAAAGAGGGAAGGACACTTTATACTCATGAAAGGAAAAATACACCAAGAAGATATCTCAATACTGAACATCTATGTCCCAAATGATGGCATCCACATTCGCAGAAGCAATATTACTAAAGCTTAAATCACACATCAAACACTACACATTAATAGCGGGAGACTTCAACACTCCACTCTCACCATTGAACAGGTCATCGAGATAGAAACTAACAGAAATAACAAAACTAATGGAAGTTATTATTCAAATGGACCTAATAGATATCTACAGAGAATTTTACCTAAAAGAATATACCTCCTTTTTAGCACCTCATGAAAACTCCAAAATTGACCATATAATCAGTTATAAAGCAAACCTCAACAGATAAAAGAATGAAATAACCCCATGCATCTTATCATATTACCATGGATTATAGATGAA
The DNA here is from genome assembly GCA_036184795.1 of Tokudaia tokunoshimensis. Lineage (NCBI taxonomy): Eukaryota > Metazoa > Chordata > Mammalia > Rodentia > Muridae > Tokudaia > Tokudaia tokunoshimensis. The sequence continues at coordinate 57,639,896 of BTHU01000022.1, read as the reverse complement.
CTTCAAAAACAAAAACAACATAAAGTCTAAATATTCATGGATACTGATCAACTCTCTACTCAGAGATCAGGGAAGAAACAAAGAAATAAATTAAAGACTTTGCACAGTTCAATGAAAATAAAGGGCACAGCAGGGTCAGGGAAGAAATGAAGAAATAAATTAAAGATTTTGTACAGTTCAATGAAAATAAAGGGCACAGCATACCCAAATTCGAGAAATACTATGAAAGTAGTGCCTAGCAGAAAGTTCATAGCATTAAGTGCCCTCATAAAGAAATTGGAGAGTCTTCATAGTAATGAATTAAAAGTATATCTGAGAGCTCTAGAAAAAAAAAAGAAGCAAACACACCAAGGAGGAGTAGATGGCAGGAAATAGTCAAACTCAGGACTGAAATAAATGAATTAGAAACAAAGAAAACATCACAAAGAATCAATGAAACCAAAAGTTGTTTCTTTTAGAAAATCAACAACAGAGACAAACCCTTAGTCAAACTAACTATAAGGCAGAGTAACAGTACCCGACTTACCAAAATCAGAAATGAAAAGGAAGATGTAACAATGGACATTGAAGAAAATTCAAAGAATCATTAGGTCCTACTGCAAAAGGCTGTACTCCACAAAATTGCAAATTTTAAATGAAATGGATGATTTTATAGAAAGATACCAGTAACCAAAGCAAAATCAAGATCAGGTAAAATATCTTAATAATCCTATAACCCCTAAGGAAATAGAAGTTTTCATTAAAACTCTCCCAACATCATCATCATCATCATCATCATCATCATCAACAACAACAAAAAGGCCCAGAGCCAGATGGTTTTAGTGCAGAATTCTACTAGACTTTCAAAGAGCTAATGCCAATACTCTTCAAACTATTCCACAAAATAGAAACAAAAGGAAACTTCCCAAACTTATTCTATGAGGCCACAGTCATGCTGATACCTAAACCACACAAAGACTCAACAAGGAAAATTTAAAACCAACTTCCCTTATGAACATTGATGCAAAAAAATCAATAAAATACAAATCAAATCCAAGAACACGTTAATAAATGGGACCTCATGAAACTGAAAAGCTTCTGTAATTAGGACAAAACAATAACCTACAGATTAGGAACAGATCTTCACTAATCCTATATCTGACAGAAGACTAATATCCAAAATACATAAAGAACTCAAGAAGTAAAACAACAACAATCTAAATAACCCAATTAAAAGGGTACAGAGCTAAACAAAATTCTCAACAGAGGAATCTCTAATGGTCAAGAAGCAGCTTAAGAAATGTTCAACATCCTTAATCATTAGGGAAATGCAAATCAAAACAACTCTAAGATTCAACCTTATACCCATCAGAATAGCTAAGATCAAAATCTCAAAGACAGCATGTGCTAGCAAGGTTGTGGAGCAAGAAAGACACTCACGCACTGCTGGTAGGAGTGCAACCTTATATAACCACTCTGGAAATCAATTTGGTAGTTTCTCAGAAAACTTGGAATAGGTTTTCCTCAAGATCCAGCTATACCATTCCTTGGCATATACCTAAAGATGCTCCACCATCCCATAAAGACACCTGATCATAAATCACCTGATACTATGTTCATAGCATCTTTATTTTGTAATAGACAGAGACTGGAAGCAACCTAGACACCTCTCAACTAAGAATGGATAAAGAAAATTTGGCACATTTGCACAATGGAATACCACTCAGCCATTAAACTCGAGGACATCATGAGTTTCACAGGTAAATGGAAATTACTAGAAAATATCATTCTGAGTTATGTAATCTATAATCAAAAGGACATGCATGGTAAGTATTCATTTCTATGTGTGTATTAGCTATAAAGCACAGGATAACAAAGCTATAATCAACAGACTCAAGGAAACCAAATAACAAGGAGAGCCCAATGGAAGATGGTTGAATCTTTCTCTGAAGGGGAAACAAAATAAATATTGGAGGTCTATGAAAGGATGGAACTGGTGGAAGAGGGGATGAGGGAGGGCATGCGGTGAGAGGTTGAGATCATATATAAGGAGAGAGAGGGGAAATCGGAAGTGGGGATAATCTTTAGGACATGACAGATACCTGGGATTGGGGGGAGGACCCAGAGGTTCTACAGGGGCAACTATAGCTGAGATTCCTATCAGTGGGGAATACAGATCCTCAAGTGACCACTTCCTGCAGCCAGGCAGGCCTCCCAGTAGAGGAATAAGAACAGCAACCCACCCACAAAACTTTAGACCCAAAATGTGTCCTGTCCACAAGATGTGCAGGGACAAAGATAGAGCCTCTGCTCTATTCTGAGGGAATAGCCAACCAACGACTGTCCAAGATTGAGATCCATCTTATGGGCAAGGATCAGTCCTTGAGACTATTAATGATACTTTTATGGTTGAAGACAGGAACCTAGCATAACTGTTCTCTGAAAGGTTCCACTCAGCAGCCAATAGAAAGAGATGCAGAGACTCACAGCTAAACAGTTCCATTAGATGGAACTTGGGGAGTCTTGTGGAAGAATTGGGAGAAGAATTGAGTGACCTGGACTCACAGGGACTCTACGGGAAGAGTCAACAAACCTGGACCTTTGGGGACTTAGAGAGACTGAATCACCAACCAAAGAGCAACCACAGGCTGGGCCTAGGTCCCCTGCATATATGTAGCAGATGAGCTCCTTGGTCGTCATGAAGGTCTTCCAACAACCTGAGTGGGGCTGCCCCTGAGCCTCTTGCCTGTCTGCCTGTGGATCTCATACTCCTACATGGACTGCCTTGTCTGGCCTCAGTGGGACAGTATGCACCTAGTCCACAGAGACTGGAAGTGTGGGGGGAGGGTCGTGGGAGTTGTTGGGGGGTGTTAGTTAGTGGAATGATACACAGAGGATGGCTTCCTCTTCTCAAAAGAGAAGGGGAATGTGGAATTGGGGGAGGACTTGCATCAGGGAGTACTGAGAGAGGGAGATGATACTGGGATGTAAAGTGAATAAATAAATTTAAGAAAAAAATATGGAAGTCACCCTGCATTTTTCATAAAGGTGATTGCTTGCCACTCCTGACAGGCATTATAATTGACATTTGTTAGACACTTTGAGCATTTAATTGGTTAGCAACTCTTCTATCAACAAACAATCCTGCAATTATTCATGCTTTTTTGAAAGTCTGTCACATTATTCCCTTAAGATTACAAGTGGTTGAAAATTTCAGGCTCTAATTTTCTAATTATATTTGAGATAAAATGAAAATTAGATATCAAGATTATTCTATTATCAGATGCAAGGACCACAGCAGCATTGATTCAAAAAATAGGAATGCCTCAGGATGAGAGGAATAATTCTCAGAATACAAGACCCCAGTTCACAAATGGCTGGCACTCAGACATATTTAAACACTTTAAGGCCATCACATAATAGCAGTTTACACTATACATTGAAATATAAAAACACAACCACAATGAGTTGCCTTCCAGTATTGCAAAACAGGTTCTTCAAATCATTAAAATCAGAAAGACTTTCTAGAGCAAATGTTGGTTAGGACATGGCCCCTGGAGCACTCAGACTGGCTGATGTGAGTGTGAAGTGGTTCATTTGTTTAGAGACAAAGTTAAGTGTATGCCCAAGATGGGCCCCAGCTATTCCATAGGAATTAACCCAACAGACAACCTCATTTCCACCCAAAGACTTGTATGTGAAGCAGGTTTATATGTTAACCCACATAATGAACTCAGCAGTAAAAAGAATAAGACACTAACCTGCACACAACAGGGGAAGACTTCTAAATTACTGCTCTTAATGCAGTAGTTCACTGAAGAAGCTGCCATGCCTTATAGTTTTACCATAGAAAATTGCAGAAAATGAAAATCCAGAGTGACAGAAAGTAGGTTACTGGCTGTGCAGGTTGGAAGGGACATGGACTAGAAAGTGACATAGGGAAATTTGAGATTCTTCTGTATCTCAGTTGTGATTCCTGTATGAATGTATGGTTTAATTCTCATTAAACTATAAAAATTCCTATGCTGTCTATGTGGAAACACTTATAAAAAGAAAAGAAAACAGATATACTAAAATATGGACTTTAGAATAGGAAGCACTATTAAGATAGAGGACTCAATAATCAACCAGCACAGAAATTAGTAGAGCTATAGGCATTAGAGCAAAGTTATTAAGATGAGTGGTTTAAGGCTAAAGATAGTGCTAACCAGAAATGTCCACTGTTGCCATCTTCACCCAGAACAGTTTCAAAACTGGCTATTTGCTAAAAGACAGGACAAGGTCCATACTATTTCAAAGAATCAAAACCACGGAGTGTACATTCTGTGCCCACAGTTGAATTAAACTTGCAATATATATTACAAAAAGATCACTATGCTATCTCCAAATGTTATATATATATATATAACATTTTATATATATATATACATATAACATTTTATATAAAGCAAAGAAGTAATAATAATGCATTTAAAAAATAATGGGGGGGGGAGACAGAGTTTCATTATGCAGTCCTGTGTGGCCTGAAGCTCCTTATGTAGACTAGGCTAACCTTGAACTAAGATTACTGAAACAAGCACAGCTAAACATTAACTAATTAAAGTAAAAAAAAAAAAAGAAAGAAATAACAGCAGTACAATCTAACATGTGACAAGAATAAAATTTCTTTAAAGTGGTTAAAATATGAGTGTTACTAAAGAATGAGATTAAATGATTAGGTGAATTCAATCTTTTTTATAAACTTTATTTTTTAATTTCAAATAAAGCCATCACACACTGAAATTAACTCAAGCCAAAGAATTGGAAGTAAAGGCATTGAGAGTAAGGGTATTGCTTTAAAATCAGAGCAGGAAGAGAGAGCAAGGTTAGAAAGAGAATGCAGAGTAGAATACCTTAGAAATTATAAGGCAACTTAAAAAATTAAGAGAGCAATATTAGGAGAACAGAACTGTAGAACTTTTTAGAGAGAAGAATCTTTTAGAGGAAATTTATTAGAAAACTTTCATAGTAAACTTTTTACAGAGAACTTTTTAGAGAACTTAGAAATGAAGATTAAAATCACTTTTCAAAGTGTCTCTCTTTTCTTCCTGAGACTTCAGCTAGCAGGATGGAAGTTAAAGCCACACAGTTCCTGTGGAGATAGAACAAAGGTTACCTTTACTTAACATGCCTCCCTTCTGACCCTGTTTTAGGATGAGGTACTAAATGCCAAAAACTGCAGTTTCTGGCCTCATAGGAACTCAGGCAGTCAGGTACAGCAGCAAAGTAACTTAGATGTAAAATAGATAAACATTTTATTATTAAGCAGCAACCCTAAATATCTCACAAAACCAAGCCTTGCCCCTGCCAACACTCTTCCCCACCATTACCTCAAGAGAGAATGAAGAAGAAAGAAGAACCACTAGGACTGACCTTTGACACATCACTTTGGAGGCAGAAGCAGGAGGATCTCTGTGAGTTCAAGGATAGGCTGGTCTACAGAGCTAGTTCCAGGACAGCAGAGCTACATAGAGGAACCATGTCTTGAGATACCATATATAATGCATCAACAAATTAAAACCAAAAACCATAAAGGTGGGAAAACCATAGAAAAAAGAATTAGATATAAATAACAAGGATTAAGAAGCAAATATTATTAGCACAGAGTTGACTTATTGGGAACAAATTGATAAATTCCTGAAAATATTACTTTTTTATTAAGAAGTTACAAATTATTAATATCAGGAATGAAAAATATAGCAATAAAGATTATATTATCAGGAAGGCATGGAAAAATGGCAGATCTGTTGAGTAATGTGGAGAGATCTTGGAACTGCTTCTAGAAATTTGGCAGGAATTTTCCATTGGGCCAGGACATGGAAGTAGGCTCAGGCAGGAATTTGACATTGTCTAGGGCAAGGAAATAGGCTCAAGGTTTTGATCATCTTGATAAGTCCCTGAATACCAGAGGGCTTTGTTTATTGCCTTGTCTGTCCCTTGATGAATTTTGTTTATTGCTTCCTTTGTTTCTTGACCTAGAACTGATCATGTTCTTTGTACATACCTAGAATGATATAAAAGCAAACTGGAAAAACATAAATCCTCTTCAGCCTCGGCATTGGCTGGAGTCACATTATAATGTTGTCTAATTGTCTTTTTCTTTTCAATCCTCTCTCCCTCTCTTGAGACCCTGTTGACTGACTGAGCTGGCTTGGTCAGAGTAAGCAGGCTGGGCTCATGCTGCTAGTTGTAGGAATGAGGAGCAGGTATGTGGAACTCAAGGAATACCACCTGCAGCAGTGAGAGTCAGACTTCTCCACAATATAAAAACTTGTAAAAGCAGTTTGAGCAACTTTATTATTAAGAACTTGAAAATTTAGAAAAATAGGCAAGTTATTATAAGAATATTATCACACAAAGCTGACTCAAGAAACAGAAAATATATGCATTCTTATATTAATATTAGAGAGAAAGACCTTGTAATTTGAATGTATCTGACCCTAAACAGACACAAGTTCTGGTTCCCATGATGTCACTAATCCTTCCAAACATTGATGATTGACCAACATTACACTGGCCTCAGAAAGAATGAGAACAATTCTTCATTTATCATCATCTTGACAGTAAAAATCAATGAGGATATTATAAGAAACACAAATGATAGACAAATGCTTCACATGTGTAGATGCAAAAATTAAAAATGACATTAAAAATTGTAATCTACTAATAACACCAAGGTGAGAGGGAGGAAGGGGAGAAGAAGAGAAAAAAGAGGGAGGGAGGAGAGAGGATAAGAGGCGAAGAGAGGAGATAGGAGGAGATGGGAGGAGAAGGGAGGAAAGTAGAGAAGAAGGGAGGGGAGGGAAAGGAAGGAAGAAGGAAAGTTGCATTCATTTCAGGAGTGCAAGATGAGCATTCACTATAGACTTCCTCGGTGTTACATAAGGTTGCACAATGTTCACTCTCACTCCATAAGAGTTTTCCCTCATTATGATCCTTATACAGTTACTCATTCTTATCCCTTTGTGTCTCATCTGATGGCATTCAATGGAGAACACATGGGCCTGGGGGCCAACTGAAGGCTACAGTCGTATATCAGTAGCATTTCTTGGTGCTCCCTCCCCTCGTTGCAATAAAGTTTTCTCCATCTTCCATGTGGTGAGGTGTGGAATCCCCTCCCTTTGGTTGAATCCTGGAATTACATGCTCTTTTCTATTTATTCTATTAATTCCCTCTAGAGTATACTTCCTGTGTCTGGCATGAGTGCTTTATGGCTTTCCATTTGTACTGTTGTCTCCTGCCACATCCATTCTAAGCAAATTTGGGTGCCTTTCTTCAAAGGAAGAGACAGTCCAATGTTTCCTGAGTATCCCTGTTATCATGTGATAAGGTCACATATATCAGATTAAGAAGGCAATACTAGAACCTGAATGTTAAGTTCTTCTGTTTTAATGTGTGCGTGTGCGTGTGCGTGCGTGCGTGTGTGTGTGTGTGTGTGTGTGTGTGTGTGTGTGTGTGTGTGTGTGTGTGACACCCTGCTGAGGTGTCAAATTGCTGCCCAGACAGTGGTTAGGGAAGTGAAACCCAAGAATGATAATCTACATTCCTTTCCCCCTGTTGCAGTGCAGGGGAGAAAAAAAAAACCAGCCTAAGGTAGGGGTCCCAGGCCATGTTTCTCTGGGTGAGAAAAGGCACAGACTGGCACAGAGGCTGTGGTTCTCAAATTCCTGTGCACCCAGATGCTGCTGAGGACCTTGAGGAGTTGGGAATGGCCCCTGGCCTGAGGTGAGCTTGGGGCAGGGGAATCCAGCTCAGCTCAGGGTTAGTGCCAGGAGTGTGGAGGGGCCTCTGCATGAGACTTAGGCACAGTTCTGTATGATGAAGGCTTCCCCCACAGCAGTCCTTGATGATACCATACTTAGGAAGAAAGCCTCTCTGTCTTCAGACCCCTGCTATCCTACCTTTGGTGTGAGTGAATCTCTTAGCCCATAGGTCAACTCGACACCCTTCTGGGGACAATCTAATCCCATCTCCCTGGATCCCTTTGATTACTCTCCAAGACCAGAAGTCAGCAACAGTAGAGATTGTCATTCTTTCTGTACTTATTCAGCCACAAGTAGCCAGATGTACTTAACATCCATTTCCTAAATAATTTTAGGGTCTGATTTTAAGGGGTTAGTATTAAGTGACTGATTAGCAATTTAAAGATATGAAAGTCATTAACGTTGGGCTCCTCCCTTATGATGATCTTCAAGCCCCCTTTCCATTTTCCTGATAACGTACTAATTTTAGGGAAGGGTAACTATCCCTCCATAGAATGTGCAATACCATGTGAAAGCAGGGAGGACTTATTACAATTGTCCTTTTTTAGACTTGATGTCCCAGTGTAGGGGAATGCCAGATCAGGAAAGTGGGAGGCGGAGTTGGTGAGCAGGGAGAGGGGGGATAGGATAGGGGATTTTAGGAGGGGAAACGAGGAACGGGGATAACATTTGAAATATAAATAAAGCAAATGTCTAATAAAAATAAAATAAAATAAAAGATACAACCCCAACCCCTCCCAAAAAAACAATTGTCCTTCCTTAAGATATAAAATACTGTATGAGAAGGAGGAAGTAAGGTTGCAGGAAGGTACCTTGAAGGGAAGGAAACCATTAAGGGAAGACCCTTTTCTCCCATTAAAGAGTATCTATTTTGTGAATTTGTTTATTTTTATTTCTTTAATTCATCTTAATATGCCATGCTATATAATATTTGTTCTAAAGAATGGAATTTAAGTCATTTATCTGGTCCTCAGTGAAAAACATAACTTTCTGATACAGAGCAATGACAAACCATAGTCCCTTCCCTTAAGATTTGGGTTAAATGGGTTTGTCAATCATGTGGATAAGAAACTGCCTCTTGAAAAGTGCTTTGAAAAACTTTAGGAAATAGTATGAAGTCTACTTGTTGAGGTCAGTTAGTACCTTTCATTACATTACTCCATAGGGTATACAATGGGGTTTTAACAACTGACACTTCCCCCAAGGGACACAAATGCTTTTGACTCCTTGATGATGGAGACTGACTCTGCACCTGGGAGGACATGTGAACTGCACCATCTGTCTGGCACCACCGCATGGCACAGGCTGATAAGGGACTTATTTCTAGGAGTAGAAAGGGTACCATCTCATAAATTTATCAGGATGACTTGAGATTGAAAGCGGACACTGGCTTATTAAAATCCTATCCAGAAAAGCAGTCCCAGGCACTTGTGGGAAGCACCAGAAGGAAAGGGGCATAGGAACCCATAAACAGGAAGATACCTAGCATGGCAACAGCCCAGCCCCCACTGACCTGTCATCTGGGTAACCGTCATGAGTGTCAAGGAACCAATAGGCAGAAAATCCCTGTCTCAGGGCCTCAGCTTAACTCATTCTCTGCTGTTGACAGAGCCTATTCAAACTTCCTGCCCTGTTTACCCAGCAGGACCTGCTGCCCATTCATCTCTTCATTTACTTTTGCAACTCAACTCCCACCCTGTAGCATAACCCCAGAGTCAGCAGCTGAATTTCTCCAACGAGACCTCCATCTCAGCTTCGTTTCTTAACCTATCAGTAGAGTTTCTGTCAGTTTCCTGTGTATTCAGTGCTTTTCCATTTCTGAGATTAAAACACCCATGTCCAAGGCAGCTTATAGAAAACAAGATTTTATTTAGGTTCATGACTCCGGAGGGTGAAAGTCCACACTGGCAGAAAGAAAGCAGGGTGGCAGGAGCTTATGTCTCAAACCTCAAACCCAAAGCAGAGGGAGTGACTTAGAAATGGTGACAGTCTTTAAACCCTCACAGCCCACCTTAGTGACATACTTTGTCCAGCAAGGTCACACCTCCCAAGCTTTCCCAAATGAGGACCAGGTATTCAAATACCCTAGACTATGGGGGATATCTCATTCAAAACACCTTACCCTGATTCCTAGGAATCTTTAAAACTTGAACTTGCTGCAGCCTTCTAACCCTTTACAGTCATTCTGAAACCTACATATATAACCATATATAACAATTACTGTATGAATGTACTATATAACATGAAAGTTAATATTAGTGATTAGTTAGGAAACAAACTAAACTGTACTCTCCTTAGCCAAAGCTATCAACAAGAGCAGGGCTATTTGGCAAATCGAAGTCACTGAGAGTGTTATACCTGGGACCTATTGAAATGACTCAGAGGACAAAGGCACTTGTTGCCAAGACTGATGACATGAGTTCAGACCCCTAAATCCATGCTATGGAAGGAGAGAGCTGACTCCTACAGGTTGTCTTCTGTTGTCTACATGCACACTGTGACAAGTGCATGACCACACACACACACATACACATGCAGACACAAGCACACATACACATGCATACACATGCACACATACACACACGCAGACACACACAGACACATGCACACATGCATACACATGTATACATACACACACATAAACATGCAGACACATTCACATATACACATGCACACAGACACACACACAGACACATGTAAACACACCCACACACATGTACACACATACACACACACATGTAAAAACATTCTTGTAAAGTGCCAAACCACGTGAATGTGCTCAATAAATTCTGCCATTGTGTAAAGACACAAATGTGTTCATCCACATTTCCCCCATGATGCTACCGCAACAGGTATCTGGAGCAATGGTCTTTTGGGTACCATTGTCTGGGTACCATTGTTTGGTACATTGTCTGGGAGAGTCTCTGCTATGGTCTCTGGCCACTGCCCACATTTACTACACTGTAATCAATTCTATCTTCTCCAGTAAAGTAAACATCCTTGGTGTTAGAAAAACAAAGAACAAACATCATATAGTCATCACAATAAATGCAAAAAAGTAAAATGTAGTTGATAGAACTTAGTAAATAATCTTAAAACCTCCTATGGCCCTCTGCTTCACTGGGTGTGAATCTATAATGAAAATTCCCATTTTACATCTAGAAATAAAAGAGATGGAGGGGGAAACAAAGCAAAAAGATTCAAGCACACATACAAGGTATCTGAAGATACCATCATGCAAACTTCCTTGGGGACCAGAAATGAGGCATTACCTCCAAGTCCATTCAACATTGTACTGCATGGAATCTAACAGAAAGTCGTAAAAATTAGTGCTGGAGAGATGGCTGGTGGTTCAGAGCCCAGTGATAGATGGCAGGCTCCTCTTCCTTTGAGGTTCATTGGCTTATGCCAGCAAAAGAACACTCATCAGATGGATATGGTAGCACACGCCTTTAATCATAGCATGAGGGAAGCAGAGGCAGAAGGATTTCTATTAGTTTGAGACCAGCATGTTTTAGATAGTGAGTTCTTGGCCAGCCAAAGGTACATAACAAGATCTTGTTGCAAATAAATACATAAATAAATAAATAAATAAATAAATAAATAAATAAATAAATAATTTTAAAAATATCTAGTTGTCACTTGGTCTTCTGTGGGCACTTGAGTCTCTCATGCATTTTGAGTGATAAATTGTACTTCCAAGGTTTTAAAACTGTATCCCAGAAAATGGACCCTGAATAACTGAGGTAGAAACTAGGAATGTCTGACATTTGTTTCTGCTCCTCCCTGGTGCACATTTCCTCGAGCCTGTGGCCTCTCTTACTCATAGTCACTAGATGGCTCTCTACTCTAAAACTCTTGCACTGTTTCTTTTTCCACCAAGGAAAATATTTGCTCTGTTCTCCCGCTCCCCAAAGGTGGTTAGAACATGTGATTAATAAGTGAACAGAGCAATGTTTAAAGCAAAAGAACATCTGTTGCAACTGGAATTTTTTACTGCATGAGTCAGAGCAAGAGTCCCAACTATGAATAAAAAAGTAAAAGCTGCCATCTCTCCACTTGCTTCACTATAGCCCCTTCTGGCATTCTTTGCTAGAAGTTTGATCCTGATATCTTCCACTGCATGTCTGCAGGTGGCAGTTTTGGAAAATGGATGAAATCAGTGCGGTGAGGGCATTGGAAAGTTGGGAAGGTCACTTTGTGTGTGTGTGTGTGTGTGTGTGTGTGTGTGTGTTGGGGGGTACTAATGAGTGGTAACGAATGGGTAGAGGGTAGTAGGTAGTGAGCAGTAGGTAAGAGGCATTGGGTATTGGGTACTGAGTAGTGGGTAGTGGGTAGTAGGTAATGGGTAGCAGGTAGTGGGTCCATACCCAGGTAGTGGGTCCATACCCAGGTAGTGGGTCCATACCCAGGTAGTGGGTCCATACCCAGGTAGTGGGTCCATACCCAGGTAGTGGGTCCATACCCAGGTAGTGGGTCCATACCCAGGTAGTGGGTCCATACCCAGGTAGTGGGTCCATACCCAGGTAGTGGGTCCATACCCAGGTAGTGGGTCCATACCCAGGTAGTGGGTCCATACCCAGGTAGTGGGTCCATACCCAGGTAGTGGGTCCATACCCAGGTAGTGGGTCCATACCCAGGTAGTGGGTCCATACCCAGGTAGTGGGTCCATACCCAGGTAGTGGGTCCATACCCAGGTAGTGGGTCCATACCCAGGTAGTGGGTCCATACCCAGGTAGTGGGTCCATACCCAGGTAGTGGGTCCATACCCAGGTAGTGGGTCCATACCCAGGTAGTGGGTCCATACCCAGGTAGTGGGTCCATACCCAGGTAGTGGGTCCATACCCAGGTAGTGGGTCCATACCCAGGTAGTGGGTCCATACCCAGGTAGTGGGTCCATACCCAGGTAGTGGGTCCATACCCAGGTAGTGGGTCCATACCCAGGTAGTGGGTCCATACCCAGGTAGTGGGTCCATACCCAGGTAGTGGGTCCATACCCAGGTAGTGGGTCCATACCCAGGTAGTGGGTCCATACCCAGGTAGTGGGTCCATACCCAGGTAGTGGGTCCATACCCAGGTAGTGGGTCCATACCCAGGTAGTGGGTCCATACCCAGGTAGTGGGTCCATGCCCATGTAGTGAGACCTGATCCATCCCTTTCTTTTTCACTTCCAATTTGACATTAGGGGAGTGGTTTGGTTTACCATATGATTTCCCACTATATTTTAATATGCTCCTCTCTGTAGGCACCAAAGCAATGACACTAACCATTCCTGGATACTATCTTGAAACTTTTTTTATTAGATATTTGCTTTATTTACATTACCCCTCTGAAAATCCCCTATCTCATCTCCCCCTGCTTACCAACCCCCCTCCCAATTTCCTGACCTGGAGTTCCCCTACACTGGGGCATTGAATATTCACAGAACCAATGGACTCTCCTCTCATTGATGTCTAAAAAGGCCATCCTCTGCCACATATGTAGCTGGAACCATGGGTTCCTCCATGTGTACTCTTCGGTGGGTGGTTTAGTTCCTGGGAGCTCTGGGGATACTGATTAGTACATATTATTGTTCCTCCTATGGGGCTGCAAACCTCTTCAGCTCCTTGGGTCCTTTCTCTGGCTGCTCCATTGGGGACCCTATGCTCAGTCTATTGGTTGACTATCAACCAAGAGTATTTTAATCCACCTTCTAAGAAGGACCAAAGTATCCACACTTTGGTCTTCCTTCTTGAGCTTCATGTGGTCTGTGAGTTGTATCGTGTTTATTCTGAGCTTTTGGGCTAATATCCACTTATCAGTGAGTACATACCATGTGTGTTCTTTTGTGATTGGGTTACCTCACTCAGGATGATATTTTCTAGCTTCAACCATTTGCCTAAGAATTTCATGAATTCATTGTTTTTAATAGCTGGGTAGTACTCCATTGTGTAAATGTACCATAATTTCTGTATTCATTCCTCAGTTGAAGGACATCTGGTTTTTTTCCGGCTTCTGGCTATTATAAATAAGGTTGCTATGAACATAGAGGAGCATGTGTACTTACTACATGTTGGAGCATCTTCTGGGTATATACCCAGGAGTGATGGTATAGCTGAGTTCTCAGATACTATGGTACTACGGGTACTATGTCCAATTTTCTGAGGAACTGGCAAACTTATTTCCAGAGTGATTTTATCAGCTTGCAATCCTACCAGCAATAGAGGAGTGTTCCTCTTTCTCCATATCCTCTCCAGCATCTGCTGTCACCTGAGTTTTTGATCTTAGCCATTCTGAATGGTGTGAGGTGGAATGTCAGGGTTATTTTGATTTGCATTTCCATGATGATTAAGGATGTTGAATATTTCTTTTGGTGTTTCTCACCATCTGGTATTCTGCAGTTGAGAATTCTTTGTTTAGCTCTGTACCCCATTTTTAATAGGGTTATTTGGGTCTCTGGAGCCTAACTTCTTGAGTTCTTTGTATATATTGGATATTAACCTTCTATGGGATGTAGGATTGGTAAAAATCTTTTTCCAATTTGTTGGTTGCCCTTTTGTCCTTTGCCTTACATAAGCTTTGCAATTTTATGAAGTCAATTTTTCATTTCTTGATCTTAGAGCATAAGCTATTGGTGTTCTGTTCAGGAAATTCTCCCCTGTGCCAATGTGCTCCAGGTTTTTCTCCAGTTTCTCTTCTGTTAGATTCAGTGTATCTTGGTTTCTCTATCTATGGTAATTGAGAGTTTTGTTGGGTATAGTAGCCTTTTTGTGTTCCCTTAGCATCTGTCTGACATCTGCCCTGGATCTTCTGGCTTTCATAGTCTCTGGCGAGGAATCTGGTGTAATTCTGATAGGTCTATCTTCATAAGTTACTTGACCTTTTTCCCTTACTATTTTTAATATTCTTTCTTTTTTAATTCACTTTGTGTTTTGATTATTATGTGATAGGAGTAATTTCTTTTCTGGTTCAATCTATTTGGAGTTCTGTAGGCTTCTTGTATGTTCATGGGCATCTCTTTCTTTAAGTTAGGGAAGTTTTCTTCTATAATTTTGTTGAACACATTTGTTGACCCTTTAAGCTGGAAATCTTTGCTCTCTTCTATACCTATAATCCATATGTTTGGTCTTCTCATTGTGTCCTGGATTTCCTGGATGTTTTGGGTTAGGAGCTTTTTGCATTTTGCATTTTCTTTGACTGTTGTGCCAATGTTTTCTTTGGTATCTTCTGCACCTGAGATTCTTCTTTCTCGTGTATTCTGTTGTTGATGCTTGCATCTATGACTTCTAACTTCTTTCCCAGGTTTTCTATATCGAAAGTTGTTTCCCTTTATGATTTCTTTATTGTTTCTATTTCCATTTTTAGATCCTGGATGGTTTTGTTCAATTCCTTCATCTGTTTGGTTGTGTTTTCCTGTATTTTTTTAAGGGAGTTACTTATGTCCTTCTTGAAGTCCTCTATCAGCATCATGAGCTGTGATTTTAAATCCAAATCTTGCTTTTCTGGTTTGTTGGGGGTATCCAGGACTTGCTGTTGTGGGAGAACTAGGTTTGGATGTTACCATGTTGCCTTGAATTCTCTTAGTAATGTTCTTGCATTTGCCTTTCATTGTCTGGTTATCTCTGGTGTTAGTTGGTCCTGGCTGTCTGGCTGGTGCTTATCCCTCCTGTGGGCCTGCAAGCCTGTCTCAGCACCCCTCGGCGATCAGTTCTCCCCTGGCACAGAGGGCTGTGGAGCAACCCAGCTCCTGGGTGCAAATGGATCCTAGAAGAACCCTGTCCAACTGCTCTGACACTCCTGTGTTCCCTAAGCTCCTGGTTATACCTGCCTGCTCAGTCACTGGATAGAAAAAAATTAATCTTCAATCTTTTGAGCTAATATAAAGCTTTCCTTCTTTCTTTCTTTCTTTCTTCCTTCCTTCCTTCTTTCTTTTTACAATGTAACTATAGATTCCTTTCTCTCTTTATTTATTTATTTATTTTACACTCCAGATTTTTATTCCCCTCCCGCTTCACCCCCCGACTGTTCTACATTCCATACCTCCTCCCCAGCCCCTGTCTCCATGAGGATGTCCCCACCTCCACCCCCACCTCACCTGACCTCTAAACTCCCTGGGGCCTTCAGTCTCTTGAGGGTTAAATGCATCTTCTCTGACTGAATCCAGACCCTGTAGTCCTTTGCTGGATATGTGTTTGGGGCCTCATAACAGGTTGATCATTATCAGATACTTTGTTATAATAATGCAAAACTGGTTAATCCCTCTCTCTTTCTCTTCTTTCCTCCCTTCTGTTCATCTACCTTTCCTCTTTTCTTCCCTTCTCTTTATACAATATTCCCCCAGAGTGAGTTATATAAAAACTACTGCATCTCTGTATTTTTTTTAATTTCTTCTTTTTATTGCCATTACTTCCTTGTCTCTTTGAGACAGTGCAACAGATGGACCCCTCACTATTTAGCCACACCTCCAGTTTCTCCGTATCCTTATCTGTAGAAAGAAAATTTTACTCCACGTTTTAAATATTCAATGAGCAGGACATTTAGAGCCATACACAAAACATGGTGTGTGATCAGTAAACATTAGTAGCAATGCTAATGGTTTCTGTTACCATGAAGAGGAGCAAATGTCACACTAAAGAGATGCTTGACTTATGGTTGTTCTTTATTTAGAAGCTTCCTCTTAAGATCTGTTTGGATTGAGAGGTAGGTTTCCATGGTTAGACAGACCTACATCCAGACTTATGTCTCCATAGATATTTTTCATAACCCACTGCAAGTTTCCTTGTGATAAACGAGGGGAGGAAGGTAGTCTATGTGTTTACAAACTTCTTGGAAGCTGGTATAGGAATTCAGGATGGTCTCTCTCTCTCTCTCTCTCTCTCTCTCTCTCTCTCTCTCTCACACACACACACACACACACACACACACACGCATGCACGCATGGACGGAGTGGTTCATTTAGAATGGTAGGCTTTGAGCTCACCAACATAAGACAAAGGCTTTCTAAATACAGCCCCTGCTATAAAGAAAAGGGTGGTTTAGAGCTCTGCTAAACCTTCTATCCCTGTTTTGTTTGTCTCAGAAGGACCTGATGGCCTGCTTCCATGTGCTTCCAAACTGTTTGAAAATTTGCAAAGTTTATCTTGGTATAGAAACATTCCCCCCTCCCCCAACTCCCTGGAAGAGAGAGTTAATGAAAATGAGTCTCCATGACCTTGCACCTAAACTGACCTTATTGTTAGTTCTAACAAAGAAACAAAGGTAAACTTGAAATATATTTCATGTATAGGGATGTACTTTTCTGTGCACTGTGGTAATACAGAAGTTTCTTCCTGAGTTATAGTTGCTAATAGTATAGGTGGTTTCCTGTAATATGCTGAAGTGTCAGGTTAGAAAGGGGAACAATCTTGGGTTTCACCCTGTGGGAACTATGTCCACAGGAATCACTAATACTCTAGGCAACCATACTATGTTATCTCTGAAAACTACTTCTGTTGCTTGAGGCTTTTTTGATAGGATTCCAGAAACTACAGATCTAAGTCTCCATAAAACATTCTGCTTTCTGAATTTTGGGGACTTCATCAATTGCTCACAGGGATCAACAACAGCTCCCATTTCTCAAGGTTAGTGGATGGTGCTCCCTCCTGTGAAGATGAAGTCCTGTGAGGACTGCAAACTTCATTCTCATCTTCCTTCTTATCTTTCTCCTCCTCCTTCAGAAAACCTCACAAAACTCAGGCTGACCTTCCTTCTCACTTCAGGGCTTACAAGTATATGCCATCTGCTCTGGTTAAATGAGTCACCTTAAGACAACTCTTGTTGCCATATTCTTATCGGTTCATATTTCCATTGTGTGGTTTCTCAATGAACTGGGATTCCAGACTAAATATGGAGCAGAAGCAAAGGTCAGCACTTACCTCCCTAATTCCTGACTGTAGGGGGTGTGTCCAGTCTGGTCACAGCAGTGACATCACAGTACCACAGGCCACACCCTGCTCCTCTACCACAGAAGCACCATACCTTCTCCACCAAGATGCTCTGAACCTTTGAACTATGAGCCCTGGGCTGTAACAAACCCATTCCTCCTTTAGCTGCTTTTGTCAGGTATCCAGTCACAACAACAAGAAGTAACTAATACATCAGCCATCAGTATTAGCCATCTCCAGTTGTCTATCTTCTTAAGAATTTGTTTATCATTGATTATCTAATATGCTGTATCACAATTATTTATAGTAATCCCTTACAATCATCTTTGGTTTTGTAGCATCAGTTCTGGTGTGTCCTTCTGTCCATAATTTCAGTATCCTCTTTCTTTCTGCCTTTCTTTCTCTCTTTTTACTTATTCGGTCTAGTGAATCATTTATCAATTCTGTTGATCCTTTAAAAGAACCAAAATTTAGTTTTGTCAAATTTTCAAACTATCATAAGAAAGAAATAGATAGTTGAAAAGATAAATAGGAGACAAAAAGATGAAAGAGATGTTTCAGAGTTTCAGAGCTTGTACTGCTCATGCAGAAGACATGGGTTTGGTTTCTAGTACCCACATTAGATGGCTTCCAACAGCTGGTAAGTCCAGCTCTATGAT
This sequence comes from Tokudaia tokunoshimensis, assembly GCA_036184795.1. Lineage (NCBI taxonomy): Eukaryota > Metazoa > Chordata > Mammalia > Rodentia > Muridae > Tokudaia > Tokudaia tokunoshimensis. The sequence continues at coordinate 57,621,554 of BTHU01000022.1, read as the reverse complement.
CCAACAGCTTGTTCTAGTTTCTATAGACATTTACACCTACATACAGAGACAATACATATGTAATAAATAAGTATTTCTAAACAAGAGATATAAAAGGTAGCATGATTAAAATTGTTAGCAAAAGTTGACTGCTGTGGCATGCTGAAAGTGCACAGTGGATTCCTCCAGATGAGTCAAGATGAGATACTTCCAAAACTGAAAAGCACACAAGAGTATGGAACAGTTCCTAGCTCTTTTAATATGGCTATTATTATTCCTTTATAAAGCCAGATAAAACCATCATAAGAAAGGAAACTACATACCAATATCACCAGGAGTGGCACACATATCCTCAGAAATATTAGCAGACTAAATCAACCATGTGTGTTAAAGAGTAGACATTATCTACCCAAAATAGAATATGTCACAAGTAGAAACGAAGTGTCAGAATATGCTGCAGTGCAAAAAAAAGCCAGAAAGTATAGCTTGAGATAGAAGCAAGAAGACCAATGATTACTGTATGGTTCTACCTATATAAAGTATCTACAAAAATGTGTAAGAGCATTTGATTCTAGAAATAGAAGTACATATAGAGATGAGCCTAGAGCAATAAGTAAGGAAGTACCCATACCCAAAAACACAGTAGTGAGCATGTCTCACAGAGACACAAAAGTTAACTGAAAGCTCTCTGTGCTCAAAGCATGGATAACTAAACAAAACATGTAATGAAGTACTAGCCTGAAGTTCAAAATGAAAGTGAATACCAAAAAGCCTCTGTTGATATGAATTAATAGGAGGAGACAGAGTAATTTCTCATTGCAGATGATCTGTGTAGTTATTAGTTCTCAATAAGGTGATTTCAGTATAATGATCAATGGTAAGGAGAGAAAATAAGCACTTCCATAAGGGAAAACCTTGAGGTCCTACTGCAGATAGTCATCAGGGTTAACATCATCAAAGGCAAGGCTTGTTCACAGCACTCTGCCTTCACAGTCTTCCTGCCTAAAGGCTACAGCCTGTTTATGATGAGAGAAACAAACTCAAGGACAGTGTAAACAGTCATTAACTCCTGAGGTCAGTGCCATCAGATTAAGGAGTGCCCGTAGACACTGGAAGAAGACAGAGGAATCAAGAGAGACCCAAGGACTAACTAAATGTGGTGCTGGATACTGGGCAGGGTCCTGAGACAAAGAAAAGATGAACAGGCAAGCACAATAGGACTCTGAATCAAGAACGGACCTCAGACAATAACACCATGACACTGTTTCCTTAACTACAACCAATGTGCCTTGGTAGGATGTTCATAACGAGGGGAGTTAGTGTGGGTCATGTGTGAGCCTCCTACTACCTTCAAAGTACTCCTGTAAACCTAAAACATTCCTAAAATTAAGAGTTTATTTTTCAGAAAGCACATGGTGTAGAAACCATGCCCATTAACAATCATGCCAGACTGACTGATTTTCCACACGATTGACTTAATAGAAATGTGAAGTGGTGGGGAAACACCTTTGAAGACTGCATACATTGTTGGCATTAGTGAAAGGCAAGCTACAATTTGGAGCCAACCACCCACACACCTGTGAGGTGAGTGTTACCCAGAGATGAACATGAGAGATTCCACATGGAGATGGAGAGGTGAAAAATCAAGATGGTGTCATCTCTAACATTTCACCCTTGAAAAATATTTGTACAACTTCTGGGGAGGAAAAATAGGTGGGAATGATGTCGTAGGCAGCACCTTCAGAGCCTCTGAGTAATTTCCAGTGAGTACCAGCTTTAGTGTAGCTTGTAAGTGTAGTTGGTATGGAAATTACTTCCCTGTGAGGTCAAAGGCAAGAGAAACATTTTCAAAGATAAATTTGAATGAGTCTGTACTGAGTTACTCATGTGTTTCCTTTGTGTATCTGTGTGAATTTCATTAATTTCACAGGCAATTTGACAATGTTTAATTTCTGAGATGAAATCAAACAGTACTTTCTTCCTGGACATTTTTTCTTAAGAATGATGAGATTTTTTTTCTCTTCTAATCTAAATGCTAATAACCTGGGTCCTGCTGAAAATGTGTAATAACCAGTTTAATTTTGTATCTTTATGATAAGTAACTATTCAAAGCTTATCCACCATGCAAGGCAGCATATTAGGTACACCTGAAGTCTACACGGCTTACCTCCCATCAATAAATGGATGTTCTATGTTAGTTTTCAACCTGGGGCCTTGGAGGGGTGTCACCTAAGACCATCTGTGAAGACAGGTATTTATATTATGATCCATAACAATACCAAAATTACAGTTATGAAGTAGCAACAAAAATAATTTTAGGTTGGCAGTCTCCACAACATGAGGTTATAGAGTTGCAGTATTAAAAAGGTTGAGAATCTCTGATTTATTGTCTTACAGAAGAAACTTCAGCAGAAAGCTTTGAAGTTTTCAAATTCTGATCCAGAATTAAGTCTTCAGATTGGAAAAATAAAATAGTAGTAATCTCAACACATTCTCGCTGTGTCGGTCAGGGTCACACTGAATTATTTGAAGTTGTTTCTATCAAATTATTTCCTCTACTCCAGATATTATTGGGCCTATATTTTGTGAAGATTAGGATTATAGTTCTTACAAGGATATTTTAGTCCTAACAAGCACAATGTGACAACCTTAATAATTGTTCTATCTAAATTTCTTCCTTTTCTGTTAAAGGCCAGTTTATTTCCTTTGTATAATACATTACGTGGCACTCATATGACTGAGGAGTGATTACGCATCTGATTTTATTTTACATTTTTTATTGATTCTTTGTAAATTTCACATTATGCACCCCAGTACCACTCATCTCTGTGTCCTTCCACATCTGCCCACTGTCTTTGCAACCACCCCTTAAGAAAACAACAAACAAACCATCCCAAAGTCGAAGCTGTAGTATGCCACAGTGTATCACACAGTATAACCCTCTGTCCAAACAGTTTCACGTGCAAATGTTCATTGCAACAAGTCATTGGTCTACTTCAAGGCCTCTGGCTTCTGCCACACTATCAATACTGGATCCTCACCAGGACTCCTCTCAGATATCCTGTTGTTGCCCTGTGTCATGGAGATCCTGCAGCTTGGTTCTGCAAGTCTGGTCCCTTCATGCACTCCAGCAGTTCATCAATGGGGTAGGCATTGGGTGACCTAACTCAAAGTTCTGGGACAGAGCCTGGGTGGTAGATAAACTGGTTTTCCTGCCAGCTATCCTGTACCCATGCCATCAGGGCTAGCTTTCTTTGTACAGGTGAGGGGTAGTGTCAGCACTCCTATCTGCAGTAACCAATGTGGAGGAGGGCTACCTCTCTTGTGCCCATACCTTCAGCTCACCATACCTCTGTAGGCACACTGGAGAGCTGCCATGGGGAAGGAGGCAGAGCCTGCTCTCCCCATCCCCTTCTACCAGGGCCACATCTGTGCTACCCAGGCAAGGTGCTGGCCCATGCTCCAGAGTGCTGCAATTGCTGGGGTCGAGGGAAGGTCTCCCACTCTCACGCCCTGGGGCCCATTTATTCCATGCTGCCCAAATGAGGGATAGGGCCAGCTCTTCAACTTGCTGCTTGCAGTGAGGAGTGAGGTCATCACTCTTATGCCCCCACCAATGGCAAGGGGTGGGATCAGCTCACCCACACTCAATCTACCTTGACCACCTCTACAGGACCGGACCTGGTCTTCCCAGTGCTATAGCTGGTAAGGGGCAAGCTAGTGCTTCTTGGACTTCTGCGAGAAATGCATCAGTATCCTCAATTTGATGATTTGTTCCTAATATTGAAGCAAATATAATTTCTTTTTAACTCAGGACTTTTATTTACAGACTAAAAGTTGAAGACGAATTTTCAAAATCAAAGTGATGTTAGGAAATTATAATTGAATTCTAGTATAAAATTTCTATTTTTGACTCTGCTGAAGATCCTGGTGGAATATAATGTGTCCTTCTGATGAAGAGTTGGTGACAGAGTCAACAAACTAAATTATTTTGAAGAATCTACCAGTACTATTAGCTGCTTGGTCACACATTTTAGCATATCCTTGTATTGAAATGCCCAACATAATTTGGATACTTTTGGACCTCAGATATGTTTCTAGAAAGCAGGTTGTTATAGGCACTGGGAAATTACATGGAAGAAGTTAAAGTGAATGCTTCTGACTCACTGAGATTAATGACAGAGGCCCAGAGAATGCAGCTTGCTTCTGAACACTGCAGATTTAAAGACTTGAGTGATTTACACCAGATTAAAGGCATGAGGGTAATGCTGCATGCTTAATCCCAAAGCTAAACTAGGCTCTTGGTTCACAGACACCTGTGGATGTGGCCAATGAGTCAAAGATGATCGGTGAAGTTTAAATTACAATGCCTGCGTTCAGCCTTGCTATTAAACATGGGCCAATCCAACTCACCATTAAGTAGCTGTTCCTGACTTCTCTCCATCCTTTCAGATAGCAGCCATCCAGTGAAGCTGGAGAATGAACTTGAAAGGAAACCTGAAGATTCAGCATCTACTGTTGGAAAGTGGTGCCACATTGAGATTGGCAGGGATAAAGGCATACTTAGTCCAATTTTACTTGCTGTAACTGAATTCCAAGCTCTGAGCAACTGTTAACAAAGGTCTATTTAGCTCAAAATTCTGAATGATTGAAAGTACATCTGCTATGCCTGTACAGAGAAGTTTCTTTTTCTACTGCTGAATGGTAAAACAGAGCAGGTGAGCTGGAGAGAGCTCAGATGTGTTATACAACTATTCCTGGGATAGCTCATTATGCCAGTAACCCATGAATAGGAACCACCTGTGATGGTTTGTATATTCTTGGCCCAGGGAATGGCACTATTAGAATGTGGAGTCTTGTTGGAGTAGGTGCATCCCTGTTGACATGGGCTTTAAGACCCCCATCCTAGCTGTCTGTAAGCCAGCCTTCTCCTAGCAACCTTCAGATGAAGATGTAGAGCTCTCAGCTCCTCCTGCACCATGCCTGTCTGGACACTGCCATGTTCCCACCTTAATGATAATGGACTAAAAGTCGTTCTTATAAGAAGTGCCTTGGTCACGGTGTCTGTTCAGAGCAGTAAAACCCTAACTAAGACACCTCCAACCAAGGGTATGCCTGAAAATACGAATACCACAAGAGCTTGGAGAGAGAAACATCTGGACCCTAACAGGCAAAATCTGGTATAGAAATAAGCAGATCCAAACAGAGTGTGAGCACTTGTCCTCCTATGAAGCTGTGGAAATGACTGAATATTCACAGGCAACAAGAGCAAGAATGAAGCTAAATCAGGCAGACATGGTAATATGAAATGTGTCTCCAAAAACTTCTTCCCTTCTTGTTTTGGTCTGAGAAACTGATATTTCAGATTTAGAAGCACAGTGAGAGGACATATTCTCTGTCTCTGTCTCTCTGTGTGTGTCTCTGTCTCTCTCTGTCTCTGGTACTGAAACTAGTTCTGAAGAACTGAAGAGCAAGTTGATTCAGCATGGCTCTGAGTGCCCAGAGACCCAAGTGCGCAGAGAGATTGAGCAATGCGGTAAGGAGGGATGCTTGAATCCTGGGTACCAGTGAGAGAAAAGGACCAGGAAGGAACACTGGTAAGATGGAGATAGCATTGGACAAGGTTCAGAGAAAAGAGCATGGAAAACAATGTCTAAAGTACCAAATGTCCAAATTTATGCTTGTCACACACTCAGTCATGAGGATCTCCCCATCTCCCTGCACCACTTTCCCCCTCTTTCCTAATCTCCCCTTCCTGTTTTCATTTCCAGTTTGATGAAGGGAGAAATAAACAGCTGTGTTCTCATCTAGAACCACAGAATAAATGGATGAGCAGTGGAAATAAGTTTGAGTTTCAAAGAAGTAATGTGAATGTGAACCTAAGCCTATGTTTCATGAAGTGAGTGGGTGGGACTGAAGGCACAATAAAGAAAATAAGTACAAATCATTTCCACATTTGTGCTTATTTCTTCTTAGTCACTAATGGTGTCAAAGCAGGTCAGCTGTTCTGCACAATAGTCACTTCTGAGCTGGCATTCTGTGGCTGGAGATGAGTGGATGACTCATGTAGCTCAGTCACTCACTAAACCTATATGTGGGGAGGAAAGAAAGGAGGAGGTGGAGGAGGAGGAGGAGATGGTGGCATCAGGAACAAGATGTACTTTTCATTTTTCAAAGGCAAATGCTAAGGGAAGGATTAGCACACCAGGGAGGAGGGTGCTTCTTTCTCAGCCCACAAATTGAGTGTGCCCATGCCTAGAATAGGTCATAAATGGTCACCAGACCAGGAGGGGTTTTAGAGGCCTTGACACTTGGCTCAGTTTTGTTTGTTTTTTTTCCCATTCATCAAACTGAACCTAAGTTTAACTTAAAACTTGCTTATTTAAAATTATGACATTCAGTTAATTGAATAAATTAAAAATTAATATCAATGAAAAGAATAATCCACAAAGCAGCTCAATAGTTTAAGTTAAGACAAGACAAATACCACAGAATAATGAAGTCCTTAGATTAGGAGAACCTAGTGTTTTTTTCTTAAAACAAGATGGGTAGTTGCAAACTGTGGTGTTATTAATTATGTTAATAAATAATGCTTGTTGCCAAGGGTAGTGCTTCATGCCTACAGTCCCAACACACAGGAGTCTGAGGCAGGAAGACTATCATGAGTTTGAACACATCCTGGACTAAGTGAGTTTGAGGTAAAAACTTAGCTTAAACCATTGATTCTCAATCTTCCCAGTACCCCAACCCTTTAATACAGTTCCTCATGTTGTGGCAACCCCCCAACCATAAAAGTATTTTGTCCCTACTTCATGACTGTAATTTTGCTACTGTTGTGAATCATAATGTAAATATCTGATATGCAACCCCAGAGAGGTCACTACCCACAGGGTGATTACTACCTTAAACAAACAAACGACGATAATAATAACAAACATTCCTGTTGGCTAGAATACTTTTAAGCCTCTATAGTTCCCTGAGGCTTATCATGACCTAGGGACAGCTCAGGAAGCTTGTGGGTGTGTGGTCAATAGACAAAGACTAGCTTCAAAGTTACCTAACTGAGCTTTAAATAAAGTGATTGTTATGAACTGAATGTTCCTTGAATATCTAAATTAAGGTAGCTTGTATTGATAGCATGTGAGAAAATATAGCCACATCAATTGCCAGTCTACTCATCAATAAAGATCTGCTGAGGTGCCATGTTTATCAATCAGTTGCTGTGATCAGTTATCAGAAGGGTCAGCGATATTATGTATATATGACATCCATCATAAGGAATTTTATACTATATTGTTGTATAATATAAATTAGACTGTGATGTTATAGGGACTGAGAAGGACTAAAATATTCACTCAGTGATCCAGAGATCCTGCAGCACTGATGGTGAGGATGGAGCACACACCAGGCCTGTCTCCCAGTCTGAAGAAGATTGATGTCCCAGTGTGAATACAGTAAGATGGAGAGGGAAAAATAAATGTCTCTTGCTTAGCCTTTCATCCTATTTAGACACAGGCACACGGCAGAGAGCCATTCCAGTCTACTAATTCATCCTCAAAGACACACTCATGTCTTGGCACTCAGATGCCCCGCCATGCTAATGTGTACTACACACTCAAAGGAAGACTGTAGGTTACATGGTTCTAGGTTAGAAAAGGTGTCTGGCCAGCGATGTAAATTTTGAAACCATTGAAGCAGTAATGAGACTACATTCTTTGTGGCAATGTATAGATGGAAAAGTCATCTGAGTCCTGGGGGTGCTCTAATAGGAAAAATAGAGTCCAGAAAACAAGATAAAAATGGAAAATAAATAATCCCTCAAGTAGTCAGGAATGAAATGGGTACTGAGCTGCAGAAGGCAAATGAAGAAAATGACTCAAGGAGAGGGAGCTTTCCCAGCCAAATGTCCTGAGATGCCTATGGGTGATCATTGGAGTTCTTGAAATCTTGACAGGAGAAACTTCTTGGAAGGCTATGTTGGTTTGAATAAAGACGGCCTCCCCTATAGGCTCAAATGGAGTGTGGCACTAGTAGGAGGCATGGCCTTGTTGGAAAAAGTGTGTCATTGGAAATGGACTTTGAAGTTTCAGTCACTCAAGCCAGGCCCAGTGGCTTTCATGCTTTCTGTCTGCAGATTTCTGGTCTGTATGTAGAACTCTCAGCTACATCTCCAGCACATGTCTGTCTGTGTGTCACTATGCTTCACACCATGATGGTAATGGACTAAACACCCCTGAAAACATAAGCCAGTCACATGGGAAATAGTTTCCTTCAGAAGAGCTACCATGGCTGTGCTGTTTCTTCACAGCAATAGAAACCCAAACTAAGACGAAGGCCAAGTTGGAAACAATTGTTATGTGTTCAAGGCAGCATGTGAAATGAATAAATATGTGAGGCAGCTTTGTGTTACTGTAACAAAATACCTGAGACAAGTAACTTGTACAGACAAAATATCTACTTGGCTTACAGTTTGTGCTTATATTGGCTGAGTTACAGCAAGGGTAGCTGTAGAGATAATCTCTTGTGCACTGTATGGAAGCATTAACTGCCAATAAAAAGTTGATGGCCTATTAGCAAAAGTCAGGAAGTAGAATGTAGGAGTTCTGTTAGAAAGACTGGAACTCTGGGAGATAGTCAAAGGCAGGGAATTCACCTTGGACTCCAAGGAAGTCAGATTCATGAAACTGAGGAGAGATAACTAGTCACTATTTGGTAAACATAGAATAGTTTAAACTTCTTGGTATAAGTTATGAGCTAGTCAAGGAACAAGCTGAAGCTTGTGGCCTAGGCATTTATTCATAAATAAATAAGCCTCTGAGTCATTATTTGAGAACTGGGGAGCAGATAGAAAAGTTGGAGGCTACAGGTAACAGATATGGGCACTTCATGGACAACCTGCATTCAACAATAAATGTTCAGCCATGGATACCTGGAGACACCCAAGCCAACCTCCAGATCATAGAGATGAGGAAGAGTTAAGAACGGGCAGAGGGAAAAAAATGTTTTCAGTAAAAGGAACAAATTTGATGAAACACTAGTGTAGGTGAGAGAGGAGGAGGAGGGCCTTCTATTCATTTCTTAGAAGGAGAATAACCACTGAAGAAGAGAGAGGAGATTCAGCACACAGTATAACGACTGACCTAAGAGGACACTCTTCTTGTGGAAGGGGAGTGGGTTGAGATCACACCCAGCATCCGTGGAGTGTGCATGGTGAAGAGAGATCAGCTCACCACCTGGTCCCTCATGCAGAGGAGCTGTAATAATGGTCATGGGATCCCATAGGAGTAATAAGGGAAGTGAGCACTGGAGGGCGATGCAGACCATGTAACAACAACATCAACAGCCTGGGAATCCTCTAGACTAGACCCTTGTGAATTGCACAGGGAAATTTAAATACAAAAGGAACATTAACATTGCATCTTCCTTGAGGATAAGGGTAAAGACAAAAAATTGCCTTTCTCCTTCCTTTACTCCCCTGCATCAATTTCTCTTTCTTCCGTACTTCCTTTTAGAAAATTTACATGTACTAACACATACTCTGTGAATAGAAAAGCATGGGTCAGGAAACATAGAAACTTTCTGGCAAATGCCTACAACCTCAGCCAGACTACAGACTACTACAGAGGACAGTTAATTGGTGGTAATGTTTTAAAATACAAGTTATTTTAAATGGGGGAAAATTAATTGTGAAAAATTCAGGCAAATCACACTGGAGGCTGCAGTTTTCAGCAAAAGGAGAGAGTCAATCAGACAAAGTGCACCCCACGAAGTCAAGAGCAGATGACCAACCTGCTTAAATTCATTTCCATCTCCACACGCAGGCACAGCCTGAGTCACAGCTCAGTCCAAAGCTGGGTGTTTACAAAGGCAAATTATCTATCTTGGGTCAGCAGGGTACCATTGCACATAGAGCCACAGCAGTTTTAAAAGTGCTAAAATTCTACAGCATTGCAGTTTGCTTCCTAAACCAGAAGGAATTTGCCATGATATAAATAGGGCCCAGTAGAACCCTGATAAATCTGCAGCATCTTAGGAAACATTAGGGCAAAGCAGTGCATGCTGTTCATCTGACCTTTCTCAGCTGTGACATGCTTTTATACATGGTAAGGGACAGCTTAGAGATGCCCATACATCTAGCTACACACCTGGTCAGGAGTGGCCTTAGGAGTCACTCTTTTCATCCTTTATACTCATCCTGTGTGTTTAACTCAGCCACTTTTCCTGGAGTGAAGGAAGCAGAGCAGAGCCATTTATGGAAGGGAAATAATATACTGTGTGCTGATGTTTGGAAGGATGCAGTTCATGTATCCTGTAATGCTGTGATATTTCCCAGTAGCCTGTGTGTGTCATAAACACACTCTTCCTCTAAGAAAATGCATGTTCTATTTGCCCTGCTTGGATTTGTGTGTGTGTGAGTGTGTGTGTGTGTGTGTGTGTGTGAGAGAGAGAGAGAGAGAGAGAGAGAGAGAGAGAGAGAGAGAGAGAGAACTGTACCTTATAAACCTGTGTAATAGCTATATTCTGAGATTTCAACAAATTCACTATAGCACGTGTGCCAGGGAAGCAGATCTTTACCTCTTACTCTGGACCACTAAGTTCAGTCTTCCATACTCATCCCCAGTGCAGTAGCAGACCTTCATCTGTGTTTGTTCTGACTCTCTGTCCCCATTCTAGGGAACTAACTATGTCCTGGTGGAATGCCCGGTTTTACTCTCTCCTATGGAGCTGCTTAGTTCCCCCGAGACCATCCCCATTTCTAAGTGTCAGCTCCAAATACCAGAAACACATTTCACCAGGAAAGCACAGTGTCCACAGAAGAATTTTCTACCAGGCAACACACAGTCACCACACTCTTCTAAGAATAAGATGGCAACAGAACACAAGGGGAAAAAAATTCACCTAATAAAGACAAGACCAAATATCAGCACCTTTAACTACAATCTTCCAAATCCTAGATACAATCCAGAATGAAAGCACATTCATTATCATCTAGGACAATAAATCTCCTTTGGAGCCCAGAAACCCCAACACAGCAGACCCTTATATATATATATCATAAAAACAAGAAAAGACCGTGTGTGTGTGTGTGTGTGTGTGTGTGTGTGTGTGTGTGTGTGTGTGTAGCATAAAAACAAGAAAAGACCTTGAATATAGATAGATACTGCATATATACAAATCCAGCCCGACCAAAAGCACTACAAAGAAAACTTCAAAGTGAACATGTTAAACACACCCAAGAAAACACAAGGAATGCATCCTCAGAGACTAGCAATGACAAAACTGCAACTATGCAACAAAAAGACACAGACTAACAGAGTGGATTTGAAAGAAGGACCCATCCTTCCGCTGAATCCAAGAAACAGACCTTAACACTAAGCATAGATGTCACCTCAGGGTAAAAGGATGGAAAATTTTTATTTCAAGCAGATGGACCTAAGAAGCAAGCTGGTGCCACCATTTTAGACCTCATCTTACATAAGAGGAATCTGTTTAAAATGCTGTGCAACTCAAGTTTTTATAAACAGTTGAACTAGGATTCAGACCCCAGCTCAGAAATCTGACTCTTTAAATTTAAACTTCAATGTAGTTGGTCAAATAATTCAAATGTGTTACTTTGGAAGTTCCTGCCTCCCTGGACTTCTCATCCACACTGTGGTCAAAGCTTTCTAAGGTTCCTGATCTTGAATTATCTGGTCTTCAAGACCCTTGGAGCTCATAGGCTTGGGAAACCTGGGGCTGCCTTACCTTGTTCTACCATCCCCCACCTCAGTACTCTGTGACCTGGAAGCAGGGCCAGTAAGAGCAAAGGCTTTGGGTTACAGAGCTGTGAGCAGAGCATGAGAGTTCAGTTTCATCATTGCTGTGTGACCTTGTTCTCAACTACAAACCTCAGTTTCTTTCAGAGGAAAATCAGGAAAAAGAAACATTTTTTTTGTCCCCCTCTTACAGTGTGACTGAATGGGACAAAAAAATGTGCAGGAGTCAGCACTGTACCAAGAAAATGCAAGTTAGATAGCTTCACCTTGACTTTAACAGTGAGTGTATGGAAAACTCTGACACCTATAAAGTATCCTTTGCTCAATCTTTCTTTTTTCTTTCTTTTTTTTTCCTGACTTTACAACAAAAAGCCTGGTACTTTAATTGCCTCCTACTCTGAATTCTTTACCCATCACACAGATTCTGCAAGGGCATCTATTGGACTCATCTGATCTCATAGCCTATTCTCTGTAAATATCAGTTCAAGGTGAGCAGAGGATTTTGGTAACTCCCTTGTTTCTGATGATCAGTGGTTCTTTGTCTTGTTTTCTTTCTGTGCTACGTAGAATTGACCATTTGAGGGCAGCATTGAGTCGGTTTGCACCAAACACTGCCAACAAGCATGAAATCTGAAATCTGAAGGGGCTGATAGATAGGAAATGAATAATTCTCCGCATTCAGTCGCTAGCTCAAAGATGACAGTGGACTTTGCTACAGAAATTTATTTAAAAGCAGCACACCCTTGTGTGCCCCTTGTGGGAACTTTTGACTGTAAATGACTTGTTTTTGATAACCTAGAGAAGCAAAGTATAAACCATTAACCATTTATTCGCATAGCAATAAATGCACAGGCCACACTGGAAAGCAAGATTAGCTCGGCATTTGTTCATGATACGAAAGGGCACATCTGCTCTGGTGACCAAACATCCCCTCAGTCCTTGGGGTTCAACATACCTGAAGGAAAATGTTCCATAAGTCAGATTTTCTCAACACCAGATTGAGAGCAGTGCTTTACTTTGTCAAGCAGTTTCCCATAATGCCCAGTGCTCTGTACAGATGCTGCAGTCTCCCAGGACTCCAGTGATGGCTGCAAATCTAGGCTAAGATGGTCTACTGAGCTCAAAGCTATGCCTCTGCAGGAGCCTGACAGTCAAGACCAGGGTCCTAATGCTCTGTAAAACAAAGTGAATCCAGATGTTCCAAAAGCTGGGAAAGAACCAGAAACAGCTCTGGGAAGGACATTGTTATTCAGAAGCTTAGAATTGTCTATACTTTTCACCAGGATCTTAAAAATAGAGTATGTTTTAATTCCAGTTGGCTTCCCCTGAAACCCCAATGGAAAAGTGTAACGAGGGATAGGAGTTTCTCTATAATTCTAAATTCTGTTTACCTAGTCTCTGGTGTTTATGACTCATTTGCTCGTTCAGTAGACATCCTCTGAATATCTAGCATATGTCCAGCACGGAGGAGACAAAGACGAAAGACAGATTGAAACTGTGTATTAAAGAGTTCCACAGTCTAGGGAAAACAAAACATACCCATGAAAATAACTATAAGCATGCTGATTTCGTTCAGGCTTTGATACCATTATTCTTCTACAGATTATTATTATATAATAATACCTAAATTATGTTTCGAAGGGTAATCTCAGAGAACAGAGGTCTAATTTTCTGGATAAGAAAGGTGTATTCCAGAGTATAAAGGTTGTGGTCACATAGTCGGTGTAAAATCCACAAAAGGAATTTGTTCATTTCAATGGACGATAATATCATTCCAGAGTGGAGGACTGTTGCAGAGATACACTGCAGCCTACATTTTCCTGCGAATTCTAAGTGCCCAGGGGAAACCTTTAGTAGATGTTTGTTTGTTGACCTTATTTTAAGATTTCCCCTGGCTTCCTTTGTCTGGACATGTTTCACCACTGAGCTGTTGTACATGAGCCAGCCAGTTCTCTGTTGCTTAGTCTCTGAGATTCTTAGTGGGCCAGAGTGGGCCCCAACTTTTCAGTAGCACCCAGTTTCCATGTCTTGGTGCTGGAAATTGGTTTTGGACAGATTAGTAAACATTTGCATTAGTGAATGAGAAGTCAACCTTGTGTAATTTTGCTTCCCTCCTATGCCCAACCAGCACCATTTCCCCATCTACATTTAACAGCATTTCCCAAAAGCCAGTGGGAAAGATTTTACCTCATGCTGGAAAAGTTTAACAGCAGCACTCGCCAATTTCCAGGCTATAAACACTTTCACCATGGGTGATCTCAGGCTGCCTGGGTTTCAACGCATACTGAGCTGTGTGGGGAAAACATGCAGCAGAGACAGCTTCAGAACAGTCACCACAGGCAGCTGCCGCAGACTGTTGCCCAGTTGAAGAAAGAGACTCAGCAATGACCTGCCCTATTCGCCCCAACAGGCACACCTTCCTGTGGTGATAAGAAGAGGAGCACAGATGTTGCTTGTGGAATCAGTAAAAAATTAAAAACAAACAAACAAACAAACAAATAAATACATAAATAAATAAATAAATAAATAAATAAATAAATAAATAAATATTGGCCAGTATTTGGGCTAAGTGTACGGCAGCATTTCACATTACTAGAGGTAGAGAGAGAAACACAAAAGTATGAAATTAGCTTGTTAAATTATTAAAGACACAAAAGAGAGGAGGTAAACAACTGTGCTCACCTTGTGATTATTATTTCGTGGCACTCGCTCCCTTCCAGGCATCTTTGAGAACTTAATAGCAGCACTCCTGGGTAAGATTATTAATGGGAGTGTGGCTGAAAATCAACAGATCCCTCAAAGATTTGAACCTACAAACTCTGATCATTAGATCAGGGGTTTGGAGGGGGTTTTGTTTCTCGAAAATTCATAGGCAAAAACCTTAAGTCCTAGTTGACATTGTTGGGAGATGGCATCTTTGTAAAGTAGTCAAGTTCTTAAAAATGGAGCCCACACAACTGGGGCTATTGGGTCCTTATGGGGAATGGGGGTGAGGGTTGTAGTCTGGCCTTCATGTGAAGACAATCAGGAAGACCACACTCTGCAAGTCAAAAAGTGCTCCCCAGGAAGTGTTCCCCGAATGTACCATCATCTTGACCTAGAACACAGAAGTATAAGAAGTTGAATGATTGTTGTTTAAGATGCCCAGTTTTTGGTTATTTGTTACCACAACCTGAACAAAGACAATGAGTATTGATCAAGCACCCATTTCTAGATTCTTACATATTTAGAATTTTAGGGGAAAAGATTCAAATAATATTAAAACCAAAAGGAAAGTTTTTTTCTATGAAAATGATGCAGTAATGTCAATGCTCTGCTTTATTCCCTGGCGATGAGTCTGAAGCTGTAGAGAGAGCAAGGGGAACATAGTATATTTTGGAGCAGATAAGATGCCAGCCCTAAGCAGGCCTAGGGCAGAGCCTTTGCCACTGACCAGAGGAGATTTATTCTGCAGCAGAACACTGCTTTTACCAGTCTAACCAGAGTCAGCCTAGAAACCGCAGCTCACAAACACCAGGCATGGGCTTACAGATTAACTCAAAACCAAGGAGATCTTTCATTTACATCCTTGCAGACTCTGAAGGGGGAGGGTGGCAGACATT